>CM050440.1:38263809-38277644 GCA_027562315.1 Costus pulverulentus | reverse complement strand
GATCATCCTTAGGTTCTGAAAATAACTAAGAGATGGTTATCGGTTAGAAATGACAGGAAAAGCTCAGTGAGTACACTTGGCAGATTATTCTAGTCAAGTTACAGTCCGACTATTGTGGTAGTAATACTATAAGCTGTCAGAGCTTCAAAAGCAGACTACTAAAAGTAGAGTATGTTGGTGCTTTTGGGAAGCATTGAATAGTGGGAGTTCTTTACTGAACTTCACATGATTCAAACAACATACTCAAATGCTTATACCTTGTCTTGGGGATAGAGGTAATAAAGACATAGCAGATATTGACACTGACATAGTGGGCTCATTAATCGGTGCTCTAGGCCCACTATGTTGGTGCCTTTGAGTAATGTTATAAGCTGTCGGAGCTTCAAAAGCAGACTACTAAAATAGAGCATGTTGGTGCTTTTGGAAAGCATTGAATAGTGGGAGTTCTTTACTGAACTTCCCATGATTCAAACAACATACTCAAATGCTTATAACTTATCTTGGGGATAGAGGTAATAAAGACATAGTACATATTGAGACTGACATAGTACAGAATGGCCACAATAGCAACTTAAAGACCGTACAACAAAATCAACTAAGAAGTTGGAGCTCTACTCCTTAGCTATGACAAGTGCAGGAAAACAAAACCGCAGCACTGATAAGGCTCAGACATGGCCATGAGAAATATCAAACAAAGAAAAATTGAACAAGAGCCTTAGCAAAGCAAGTTACAGGATGAGGTACCCCCTATCCAAAGACAGGGATGACGTACCATCAAGGGAACTCCAGAAAAATGCATTAACCAAAGGATTGAAGATATTATACCTATCTAAAGTTAGGGCTGCTCCGTCCAGGAATGTTGCTCATGAACAAAACCTCCACACTTCCAAGAGGAAGGTAATCAGCTATAGAAGAACCAACTCCAGGAGAGGAGAACCAGGAGAACTCCAAATGAAATCCCAACCAAAGGAAGTCCCGTGGGTGGTAGGAAAAGATCAAGTGTTACCGCCCTTTGAGCTCACTCGTGAGTTTTGCTCCTTTGGGCTCAAGTAGGGAGCTCGAGCTGGCTTTCGGAAGCCTCGTCGCGGTTGGAAGGAACCAGACAAGGAAGCCCTAGAGTTGGTGACAAAAAATCACCCCAAGAGTTGCCTCTTGGACCTGATCACGCAAGAGAACAAGAGCTACTACCGAGAGTGAAAGTGCTAGGTTATCACACATGCATGTCTCCAAGTCTCAACTGAAAGACTAGATGCTAGGATTTTGCCTTGGTGAAACTAGCTAAGACTTAACCCACAAATAGGTTAGAATGTTGGTAAAAATAAGTTAAAATCCTAACTAAACTTACCTTTGATCCACATGCATCTATGCCAACAACCACCTTAATTACCTCTCTATGTCGACCAACAAGGCCTAGCAATAAATATAAACTAGCGGGAGAGAATTAGCTAGGTCGGGTCCTCATGCCAGCTAGCCCTTGAGCTAGACTGCCACCTCTGACTCACCATCACTTTGGACTGAATTGGAGAGGAGGGCCACCCCCAAATTCGACTGCTCTTACCAACTCATGTTGCCCTAGTCCTTGACCAAATGAGCTACTGGTCAACCAGCCGTTACCCAAGATGGGTCAATAAGCCGACATGGTTCGACCAACCTAGGTCCTACATTGCATCTATCGTCTCCCTAGACTTAGTCGCCCCCACACCCGTCTCATGGGCCCTGACGTCCTACCACTGAGACTAGTATCAATGCCTTGTAGTGCGCCTAACTCTTTCAGCCCGACCCCATGTCCAAGCTGGATCTATGTCATGCCACGCTTCTGCACGCTAGACTAGCTCCCACAAGTTAGTACACTTTCACGCTCCATGACTCATGGTCACTCACCCTCGCACATTAGCTCATAATCTCGCCCACAGTCTTGCCGTCGGAGCACGACAGCCCACTACCTACATAGAAGGACACACCCAGCTGGCACACTATATAGTCTCATCGCCAAGTGGTTTACTACATCGGTCTGCTCTATCCATCAAGCGTAAATCCATCCACTCAGGCCTTCGGGTGAATTGCCACACTAGTCTGTCAGTGTGGTTATCCTGGCACAAGGAGAACTCTAGTCTGTTAGTATCTTAATAATAGTATGAGTGTTGGGAATCCCTGGACCGTATAAAAATTTAAACGTAGCGGAATGATGGTTCGAAATGAAATTCCCACAATTTTCCAGGATCTACTTACAAGAAGAACACCATAGGATGTGAAAGAATTATACCTCGTTTGGGTAATTCCTATAGTGTTGTCGGTGATGAAGATGCACAAGTGTCCATCCTCTGCAGTCACACATACATGGACTCCTCGAATCCTCTCGAACCTCTGTGCTTGGTGCTAGCCTCGGGAGGTGAGATCCATGCCTAGAATGGAATCTTGCTTACTTGCACCTACCACCAAGAAGGCACGTCTAAAAGCTGTCCACTTGCGGCCAAGGAGTGGGCAGCACTCTACTTGCGCTAGTGGATGAGGAGGAAGGTAGAGAAGAGCACCGAGGTGAGGGGAAGCCTATTCCACTCGTGATCAACCTTCAAACACCTTGCTACCCTCTCCCTGTAGTTGTTGTCAATCACCTTGAAGAAGTTGGAGGTGGTGGCCAAGATGAGGGAGGCGGCTAGGGTTTATGAGAGGAGAAAGGGGGCGGCTTGAATTCACACTCATGCATGTGCCTATCCCCTCATATATATAGAAATTGGATGCGGATCCTATGACTTAAACGCGAATATAACTATTAGAAATATTAATTTAGCACTTAAGTTGCAGGCCCCTGCTGTTATGCTAAATTTCATCGCAAAAGTGCTCCAAATAAATTCGTCGCAAAATCTGCGCTTTGACCATCGAGTATACTTTGTCTATCGATGTCATCCAAGGTTACCCCAATGGGTCTACCAAGGTCATAAAATAACATAAACTCTATATAAATAATCTCCTGCTCCTCAAATACAACTGAGATGCATCAGACTCCCACTTAAATCCGAATCAACCAAATGATTCAATCTAGTCTATCTGATCAGGATGAGGACTTCGAGTGTCTAGGTGTGCTGCCCTGTAGGTTCTTCAGACATTGTTAGTGATGACTAAATTATCAGAAGTGATAAGTGGCACCTAGGAGTACATCATTGCTATACAAGTCATTAGAATAAATGTCACCATCGACAACCTCTAGAACTGCGACAAAGTATAAGTACATATTTGTTCTGTTGCCAGATTGATGTCCAAATTGGGCAAGCGTGTCACACTTGTTAATCCTAATATTATGGTCATGACTAAATCAGGTTTTCATAGTCATGACAAAAATCAAGTTTTCACCTGGGTATGGCCATACACTTTCACTCATGCATCCACATAGAGCGCCATGGACATCAAGTTTCCCTACAAGGAAGGGGTAAATCCTCTCTTGGCATATTGAATCTCTCATATGGCTCATGACGCACCAAATGACAACTGTTATGACTTTGTGTTTACGACGAAGCATTAGGTTGTATCAAAGTACCTCATTTACTACATAGAGATACCAAAGCCCTCAAGTGTAGGACAACCGTAACTGTGTCACTGTGACATTCATCTTGTGACACCAAGATGAATCCTCACGGGGGGTCGGTCCAGTATATCCCTCTTAATATACCTATATGTGATGCAGGGGGGAAGCATGTGACCAAAACTACTGATGTAGAAATTCAATTATTTCTTTTTTTATTTTTCAAAAAAAAATAAAAAATTAGAAAACAGCTAGATTTCGAAGCCAATAAAGATATTCAATTAAGAAAAGTTGCTATGCCATGGAGAAAAATCCATATATCAAAAATTTGAACTAACTAAACTAAGATGTAGAACTAAATTATTTCTTTTGAATCTTACAAAAAAAAATAGAGCATGGAGAACTATCTAGAATGTAGGTCATCTACAATAAATAGCTCGTCAGATCGATAAATTAACACAACACAGAAAATTATCGGAGTTAAAAATTTGCAATGTCTTTCTGGTTGATTCATTGTCGCTTGAGTTAGATCGACATATCCGGCTGTTAGAGAAAGTTTAATTCTTTCTATTGGTGCCGGAGATCAAGAGTTTTGCATCACCATTTGCTTAAAAGACCTGTGAAAAGATAGCTAATCAAATGAATTCAACAAAGAGTTGTAGAAGTTATTCAGATAACAAAATATGTGATGTCCCCCAGAAGGGTCCATCGACTGTTGGATTTAATCCAAGTTCTCCGATGATAGATCAAGATTTGTGCTTCTTGTTCGTGCAAAATTTTAAGGTTTTTGTTGCACCAAATTCTTTAAGTACCTGTAAGAATAAGCTTAATCATTTAAGTATTAAAGAGCAAACATCGTAAACAGGAGACACGGGTGAATGTGAAACAGGGGAGGTTGCATTTGAGGGCAAGTGTCATCGGCGGTCGTCCGTGTTGGGAAACCCCGGGGATTTTAAAACTTTTACAGATAAGCACAGTGGAAGCAATCCCCGAAACAGGCCAGTCCCAAAAACCCAGAAGATTGAGTCTTGCGAGGAGATTGACACGGTGAGTAGGAGATGATACCTTGATGCAAATTAAGTGATGCGATGCAGGCGCCCAAATGTGCGCCCTCTGCAGTCTCGCACACAGCCAAACCTCAAATCATCTTCTTCGACTCTCAGTGCTAGCATCGGGAAGAAAATCCACGCCTTTGGGAGACTTCCTCAATCACTTGTGCCAACTCCAGAGGAGATGCCAATGAGAGGAGGTGGAGCTTTGTCGGAGTCCAACTCTTGAAGCACTCCACCAAGATCCGAACCGGAATCAACTGAAGCCAAAGTCCAACTTTGGAGAGGAGGGCGCCAAGGAACTTCCAATGTTCCGAACTCATTGAAGGGAAGAGGAGAGGCAATGGGTGAACATCCCTCTCCCTCTTTCTAGGAGTGGCGACATGGGGGACAAGGGGGCAAGAGTTCAAGAGTTGCAACGAGGGGGGAGGAAGGGGGTTTATATACCATTGAATAGGTGCACCTCTTTACTAGCGAAGAGGCACACCTCTTCATGAAGAGACAAACCTCTTCAAGAGGTAAAACCCATTTTGCCCACTCCAAGTGAGAAGCTCCAAGCTTCTCACCTTAAGAAGATGTCCAACTTGTATTTGTCCACCTCAAGGAAATGCGCCAAGCTCACTCCAAGTAGCTTGCACCATTCCATTTGGCCCAATGGCCCAAATGGCTTATTGAGCCCATTTGGCCTATTAGCCCAACTTGGTCTATTGGGTCCATTTGGCCCAAATGGTCCATTGGGCCCATTTCGCCTACTAGGCCCAAAAACAAGTTAGCTCCAAATGATTCCTTTCATCTCATCTAGCACAGTGGTGCTGATGGATTATCCCAAACAGATATGAGTTATCCAATAACTCAATCAATAGGCTACCCGATCAATACGAGAACCCGAGTTTCAAGTTGTGCGACCCCGTAGGTTCCTCAGACGTTGGCAGTGATGAACCCAGCCATCACAAGCAGTGATTGGCACCTAGCAGTACATCGCTACTACCCAAGTCATTGGAATGGATATCAGCATCGACATCCCAATCATCGTAACAAGATACCGATGCATTATAGTCTCTTTGCCAAACTGATATCCGATTGGACAAAGTGTGTCACCACTTTGTTTTCACCCAATCTCATCGTCATGACTAAATCAGGCTTTCACCTGGGTATGGCCATACACTTTCAGTCATGCAACCATAGGGGGGCCCCATGGATATCAAGCTTCCCGTATGAAGGGGCAAATCCTATATCTGTCTATTGATCTTCTCATATGGGTCGTGACATACCCAATGACAACCGTTATGACCTCCTTGCTACGGTGAGGCGTTAGGTTGTATCAAAGCATGTCCCTAACCATATAGAAGAGTCAATGACCTCAAGTCAAGGGATCAATGCATCTCCTGTCACTTGTGAGCTTAACTCATGACACCAAGTTAAAGCCTCACAGCGGGTCGATCCAGTATATCCACCACTGATATACCTATATGCCTGTGTTAGCACCCCGTGCATAACCAGCCCATATACCAGTCTCACATTATTGCACAATATCTGCAAGCGCACGGCTTACCGATGTAGTACGTAAGATATCGTTTCTACTGGGACGGTTTATCAAGTACTGAATCCTCTGATCCTCGATAGCTAAGCAATTAAAGGTTTCGGTTTGTTGCTGCTAATCAAACTTTAAGGAAGTGTAGTAAGATGGAAGTTGTAACGATGAAAGAGATATTGGGATGCCGGGTTTCACCACATCATTGAACTTATAAGTGTTTTGAAATGTATTGCTTTGATAATCTTAGAAAACCAGGGAAGTGTCCTCTTGAGCTGTGCCCCTCTCGGGTGCGCGACTCAATAACTGAGTTCGTCTCCTACTCTTACGGTGGACTAAGTAGCGGTAGATCGTGTGAAATAGGACACCATGGTTCCCCAAGTGTGCTCTATGACTCTCGCAATAGAGCACACAAGATCGATCGAGGAGAATGCGTCGATTGTAATTCACCTCTCAGTTATTACCACAAACAACTAAGGTGAGAATCATTTTGGCCAGGAAATGATAATCAGAATTGAGATAAACAAGATCAAATGATTTCGAAAGATTTCTCACAAAGCAATTCTTATCATAGATACTTATAATTCAAAAGACGGGCTATGGCCGAATCCCGATAGAGGTTTTAAGCTACTACAAACATGATCACCTCAAATGCAAGATTTACAATTTAGGATGTAAAGGAACCAAACTATTCAAGAAGGGAAAAGAAATTAAGACAAACTCCTTTCTCTTCTCTTTTGAAGTCGTCTACTCTTCTCGGAATGGTGTAACTCTTGCCTTGGATTCAAGCCTTGAACTCTTGAGCGCAATTCCCCTTCTCACGTTTACAACCGCCGACTCCCCTTTTTCTCATGAGAGAATTCCCCTTCTTATAGTTTCCAAGGTGCCTATTCATGGTGTCTCTTCAAGGAGGCACCTCTTCAAGGTGCCCTTTCAAGGATGCGCCACTTCATGAACCTCTTAATGATGCGCCATTCATGAATCCCTTTTAATAATGCGCCATTCATGAATCTCTCCAATAAAACCACATTCATGAATGTGGTTCATTAGTGCTTGTAGATGGCGTGTGTTCCTTTGAGCTGGCGTGTGTCTCCTAGCTCTCGTCTGAAGTTATTTGTCTTGTCATGAGTTCGGATTTCACTTGGGTATGTGGTTGTGCGTCCGTATAGCTCTAGAAATGAGTGAATTGTCCTGTATGTGACAAACATGACAAGTAGTGAAGTTTCTGAAGAAAGTATGTGAATTAAGCTGGAAAGAGCTGAAGAAGCGTGAAATGTCGCCTTGATTTACTAGGAAATAGTAGTTAAAAGGACTATATAAATACGAGACATCAAAAATCTCCTAGATTTAAACCAATGCTTGTCCTCAAGCATAGAAAAATGGTGATCAGATACAGATGAAATCATGCCAGGCTTCGTAGAAAAGGTTATCCCTAGAAGATATCATTATGAGCAAATCACAGTAAGTCAGGAAAAGTTCAAATTAATCATCTATCATCAAAGATAAGGATGTGAAGATTAAAACACAAAATCAGAAGAGGCTTACCTTGAGGAGCTGCACGAATCCTCTGTTTGGGTAATGCACTCTATTCAGACTTGATTCAACCGAAGATATTTGTTGGAAAGACACTAATGCACTTATTATTTTCATCCCCTCAAAAGTCTTTATTTTTCCTTGACTTCAACTCATTTCTTAGGTACCACTGCTAATTTTACGCAGTGCCAAGTAGAGGTGTCTTTATTTTTTTTTTATTTTTTATTTTGGGGAGATTATGACCATATACAAGTGCATTAATTATTTCCAACAAGTAACGAGTTGAATCAAGCTGAAAGAATTGTATACTTTCACAGAAAGATTGTATGCATGCTTCGAAAGGAAAGACTTTATTCAAAAATTGGTTCTATCACTTCACGACCTTTTTTCCAATCAGATATGATAATTAAATGAAATTTCACCTCACAGGATCCTAAACATTGTGATATTATCCCAGAGATTAAATGAATTACAAAACTAGAAATGACATAAGCATGAATAGCATCACCAAAATCAATTAATCTATCATTTGAGAACAAGTGGATGCTTTTCAGACATAAAAACAAGACACACACAAGTAACAATTCAGCACAACAGAAGAGTTTCAAAAACAAACTATGGAATGGTTAAGACATGACAACAACACACTGTAACCCACAATCTCTCAGTCTTAAGATATGCATAGTCTCTATGCATTTACAGAAAGAGCATTCAAAATGTGGGGACGGTGTGCAAAATATTCACAGATTCAGGGGGAGTCATCAGAGCGAAGATCCAACACTTCAATATATTCATCATCAGCCTTGCTCAGCATCGCAGTGTCAGCGTCAGCATCGCTCTGCGTCTCCGTGCCAACATTAGCATTTCTATGTGGTTCTGGGTTTTCGTCCGCAGGATCATATTTGCCTTGCATCGCAGTATGATCATCATCATCCAGCATGTCAAGATTATCATCAGCAGGTTCATCATTGTCCTGTATCCCAGGATCGGCAACTGGTAGCAGGTGGTCGTGTAAAGAAGACTAGAGTGAATATAGAACGTCCCCTTGGAGGTCCAATTGATTTGCCATGTGTGCGAGCACGGAGTTTTGACGTGTCAATTCCTCATGAAGCCTACGCAGAACTTTGTCTATGTGCAAGAATACGTGATGGATGTAGCACCCTGGGTATCTTTGTTCGTCGAATATTTGAGTCAGTAAGGGGTTAACATGGGAAGGAGTGGGGTACGCACCAGCAGTAATCATCGGATGCGCAGGGCCGAATAGTGGGTTGAACGCAGGAGGATGCGGCTACAGTCTTGCTGGTGTGGCAGCATGATATGCCTCGATTAGCGCGGAGGAAGAAGAGCCTACGTGGTGGTTGTAAGGAGTAAATTTGGTCATCAATTTCCTGGCTGTTGTCTTGCGTATGGGAGGCATGGTTGTAGGTTGAGTTGTTGCAGAAGAGTCCGAAAGAGGAACTGATCCCGTAAGTGGAGAAGAACAATGCTGAAGATGATCGGTTCAGTGGTTCGTGGCCTCCAGGGGCGTGCAGTGTTCACTAGGGACTTCCTTGAGTGCGAAGAGGAGAATTAGACTCGTGGCAGATGACGGGATTGCTGCCAGTAGACTCGTGGCGGAAATTCCTGGAACGAAGAACTCTCGAGTGGAATCGTCTTTGTGTGTTTGGGAATAAATAGGGCCGTCGGAAATATTGAAGTGTCGTTCCTGTTTCCTGAAGCTGCAGCATCGGTTGGAAATGGAAGAGCGGCGCCTGTTGATGTTTGAAGCGGTGGTGTCGGTTGAAATCGTTCGGGCAGCGCAGCAGATGGAGCAAATCGGCGTGACCGGTGAAATCGAAAGAGTCGGTACGCCAGGAAGAATCTGAAGCATCGTTGACAAAGTGGTGGCGTCTGTTGCTGATTAATTCTTGAATTCTTGAATGGCTGAGGATCTAGAATGGCTGCGGCGGAGCATTGTGGCTGAAATAGAAAAGGTGGAGTGTGGCGGCGCATAATTCCCTTAGAAGAGTTGCCAGTCGTTGATGTTTGAGGCGAACGGAACCCGAGCCGGCGGAGTTCTGGTGGACGAGTGCCGGTAGAAGGTGCCTTTGCGGCTGGAACAAGCTGGAGCAATGAAGCGAGCCATCCTGTTGTAATGGGGAAGAGCTCGAGCGACGAATCTTTAATTGTGAATTTAGTCGGTGAACTAAGGAGTCTTAAATAGGTTTTTTTTGTTTTTTTTGAGCAACAGTACCTGCAACAAATTACACAAATCAGTAAGAAAAATAACTTGACAATAGGGTGATGCCATACCTGGGCTGCCTCCCAAGGAGCGCTCGTTTAAGGTCATTAGCTTGACCGTAATTGAAATCAGTTGACAGGGTTAGAAAGTAGTAGGGTGTCCACAACATTCATAGGTTCGAGAACATAGTAGTGCTTCAGTCTTTGTCCATTGACTTTAAAAGAATCCTCGTTGTCGCGACTAATCTCCACTACTCCGTATGGGTAGACTTTCTTCACAGTAAATGGCCCCGACCATCGGGTTCGTAATTTCCCTGGGAATAGTCTTAATCTCGAGTTGAATAATAGGACCTTGTCCCCGACCTTGAAGTCTTTCTGCACAATACGTTTATCATGGAACTTCTTTGTTCGTTCTTTATAGATCCGCGCGTTCTCGTAGGCTTCAAGACGTATCTCATCAAGGGCGTTTAGATATAAGCATCATTTCTCTCCGGCGCTTTTTAAATCAAAATTCAGTGTCTTAATTGCCCAATAAGCTTTGTGTTCCAGTTCGACCGGCAGATGGCATGACTTGCCATAGACCATCTGGTATGGTGACATCCCAATTGGAGTTTTGTATGCTGTACTATATGCCCACAGCGTATCGTCAAGTTTGAGCAACCAATCGGACCGAGATTTTGCAACAGTCTTTTCCAGAATCCTTTTCAATTCTCTATTCGAAATTTTTGCCTGCCCACTCGTCTAGGGGTGATAAGGTGTTGCCATTTTGTGGGTCACCCCATACTTTTTCAACAGGCTTCCAAAGTTCCTCTCGATGAAATGAGATCCACCATCACTTATAATGGCACGTGGAACTCCAAAGCGAGGAAATATTACTTTCTTAAACATTTTGATCACAACATTTGAATCATTTGTTTGAGATGCTAAGGCTTCTACCCATTTTGACACATAGTCAACAGCGACCAGAATGTACTTGTTTCTGCATGACGAAGGGAATGGACCCATAAAATCGATGCCCCAAACTTCAAAAGTTTCCAATTCCAGAATCTCATTAAGTGGCATTTCATCTCTTCTCGATATGTTGCCCGTCCGTTGGCATTGATCACAGGATTTAACAAAGTTATGTGCGTCGTAGAATAATGTGGGCCAGAAGAATCCTGATTGAAGTACTTTAAATGCAGTTTTTGAAGTTCTGGCATGCCCTCCATAGGGCGAAGAATGACAGTGTTCTAGGATTTCTAGTACCTCCTCCTCGGGTATACATCGTCGAAAAATTCCGTCAGGGCATCGTCGAAAAAGATGTGGGTCGTCCCAGAAAAAATGTCGTACATCGAATAAAAACCTCTTTCTTTGTTTAAAAGACAGATCAGGTGGAAGAATGTTAGAGGCTAAGTAGTTTACGAAATCAGCATACCAGGGTGCATCTTGTGTAACCACTTTGAACAACTTCTCCTTTGGGAACGTATCGTTGATCTCCAAGTCATCACAAATATCTTCTTCTCTACTCAGAAGCAAACGCGACAAATGGTCAGCCACTACATTTTCAGCTCCCTTCTTGTCTCGTATCTCCAGGTCAAATTCTTGAAGGAGAAGTATCCATCGTATCAATCGTGGTTTTGCGTCCTTTTTGCTTACCAAATACTTGATTGTGGTGTGATCTGTATAAACAATAACTCTCAAGTCAATCAAGTAAGAACGAAACTTATTGAATGCGAAGATGATGGATAAGAGCTCCTTTTCTGTTGTTGCATAATTAATTTGAGCCACGTCTAAAGTGCGGCTGGCATAATATATTGCATGAAGTTTCTTATCTCTTCTCTGCCCTAGGACAGCACCTACGGCAAAGTCGCTCGCATCGCACATCAGCTCAAAAGGTAGATTCCAATCAGGGGGCTGGATAATCGGTGCGGAGATCAGGGCCTTCTTGAGCTTTTCAAATGCCTGCAAACAGTCATCATTGAAACAGAATTCAAAATCCTTACAGAGCAGGTTGGTCAGTGGTCGGGCTATCTTTGAGAAGTCTTGTATGAATCTTCTGTAGAATCCGGCATGCCGAGGAAACTACGGATTCCCTTCACTGAGGTTGGTGGATTCATTCTTTCAATCACTTGTACTTTAGCCTGGTCAACTTCTATCCCGCGTTCAGAAATAAGGTGTCCTAACATGATCCCTTCTTGTACCATGAAATGACACTTCTCCCAGTTCAGTACGAGGTTTACTTCCTCGCATCGTTGTAACACCTTAGAAAGATTAGCTAAGCATGATTCAAAGGATCGTCCATACACTGAAAAATCGTCCATGAAGATATCCATAAAATCCTCGTTATAGTCAGAGAAGATTGCCATCATGCATCTTTGGAATGTGGCTGGAGCGTTGCAGAGTCCAAATGGCATCCTTTTGTATGCAAACGTACCGTATGGACAGGTAAATGTTGTCTTCTCTTGATCCTCTGGGTGAATAAGAATCTGTAAGAAACCAGAAAATCCGTCGAGAAAACAAAAGTAAGAATTATGGGCAAGACGTTCAAGCATTTGATCGATAAAAGGTAGAGGAAAGTGATCCTTTCGCGTTGCTTTGTTGAGCTTCCGGTAGTCGATGCACATTCTCCACCCATTTACAATGCGGACCGGAATTAGCTCGTCTTGCTCATTTTTGACTACGATCATCCCGCCCTTCTTAGGTACGACATGGATAGGGCTCACCTATTGACTATCTGAAATAGTGTAGATGACTCCTGCGTCCAAGAGTTTCAGGACTTCCTTCTTCACAACCTCCTTCATGTTTGGATTCAGTCGTCGTTGAAATTCAACAGAGGGTTTGCTTTCCTGTTCCAATAGAATTCTATGCATGCAGACAGTTGGGTTGATCCCTTTGATGTCATCTAGGGAATATCCATTGACCCTTTTGTGGAGTTTAATTTCAGCAAGCAATTTTGCTATCTGAGAGTCAGTCAAATTTGCATTCACAATCATGGGTAAAGTGGAATCATCATCTAAAAATTCATATTTTAGATTTTTCGGAAGAGATTTCAACTCTATTTTTCTTACTTCACTGGCCTGTGGCGTCATCTTATCAAGGTGTTCGATCTCTGATTTATTAGTGTTAAGCGACGCGGCTGAGTCCATTTCCTGAGTATCTTTATTCTCCACTGTTGTCTGGCTATTTGAGAGGTAGGCTTCTGGTGGGTAACAAATCACTTCATTGGTCATCGGATTATCGACATCGGTCGCAGCGTTAATGGTATCCAAGCTACAGCATGAACCTGCGATAGAAGGATATTTCAAACTTCGTTTCAGATCAAATTCGATAGCGTTCTAACTGATATTTAGGGCTATTTTTTCGTTCTTCACGTCAATGACTACCCCAGCAGTTGCAAGAAATGGCCTTCCTAGAATTATTGGTAGCCTTGCGTCCTCTTCTATTTCAAGCACGACAAAGTCGACTGGGATGAAGAAGTTTCCGACCTTGATTGGAACGTCTTCAAGAATTCTCGCCGGTTTTCATACCAAGCGATCAGCAAGTTGTAGAGAGATGGGTGTTGCTTTTATATTGCCGATGTCCAGCTTCCTGCATATCGAAAAAGGCATTAAGCTGACACTGGCGCCTAAGTCGCACAATTCATTTTCAAAAGACAGATCCCCTATTTTGCATGGTATTGAAAAACTTCCCGGATCTTTTAGTTTCTCTGGAAGCTTGTTTTGAATAATGGCGCTGCACTCTTCAGTTAGTGCCACTGTTCCTGACTCCTCTAGCTTCCGTCGATTTGAAAGAATATCTTTCAAAAACTTAGCGTATGTGGGCATCTGTGTCAAAGCTTCTGTGAAGGGGATGTTAACATATAATTTTTTCAAAATCTCTAAGAATTTCCCAAATTGTTTATCTGTAAGATCCAAGGATCTTAAGTCCTGGTAAGTATTATTTTGATTTAAATAAAATCATTGACTGTGGATATTACGTTAAGCAGTATTGGATGTTAATTAACTAG
>CM050440.1:38233861-38263709 GCA_027562315.1 Costus pulverulentus | reverse complement strand
TTCCTGAACTTGGTTTTACTTAGCATGTGCATCGATCTTGTATGATAACATCCTGTTCTTCTGTGATTTGTGTTGCTTGATTGGAGTTAAGATAACGGGATGTGACATTATCCATCTTTGCCTTTGCCAGTCTTTGAGGGAATGGAACCAGTGGCTTATAGGGTGGTGGTGGCACATAAGCTGGTTCATCCACACAATCTCCTTTCTCTTCATTGGTTTTCTCGGGTCCGGTCGTGTTGCTGGTGGATGCGTCAGGGCTCAGATTCTGGTCAGGTACTCTAGGTTCTTCCAATTGCTGACCACTACGAGTTGTAATTGCACTGCAGTTTTCTCGTGGGTTCTGTTCGGGCTGGGAAGGTAACCTACCTGTGGGTCTAGACAGACTGGTGGCTAGGTTTGCCAATTGAGTATCTACTTGCCTGTTGTGGCCTTCAATAGAGTCCAGTCTGGAGGACATTTGATGCATCATATTGTCGGCATCCTCTTTGGCTTTGGCTTGAGAGGTCATGAAATTCGATTGTTGAGTGATGAAGTTTTACATGATAGCCTCAAGCAATGATTTCTGGGGCTGAGGTTGAACAAATGGCTTTGTTGTTGGGTAACTTGGTTGGAATCCGGGGGGTAGTCTATAGTTCTGCTGAGGAACAGGATTCGTGTTGTTTCTGTAAGAAAAGTTGGGATGGTTTCTCCAACCTGGGTTGTAGGTGCTTGAAAATGGGTCCAGTTGAGGTATAGGGTTGGAATTTCCTATAGCATGAACTTGTTCAGTAGTCGCTGCGTCTTGAGAAATAACTAACTGACATTCAGTTACAGTATGCCCTGTCAATCCACATATCTCACAAGAGGAAACAGTTGCGCCAACAGGGTTCGTGTGGATAGAATCTAATTTGCGGGAGAGAAGATCTACCTTTGCCGCCAAAGAGCTCAGAGCTTCGAGTTCATACTTGCCTAGTGTGTTTGTTCTTGCGGTGCTAACCCTCCCGCCGGACCATTGGTTGTGGTTGAGCGCCATGTCTTCAAGTAGATGCATTGCCTCATCCATGTTCTTGTTCATGAGGGCTCCTCCAGCGGCCGCGTCTATAGTGAGTCGTGTGTTATAATTCAAACCGTTGTAGAAAGTATGAATTATTACCCATTTCTCGAGTCCATGGTGCGAACATAGCCTCTGGAGTTCTTTGTAGCGTTGCTAGGCTTCGTAGAGAGATTCCCCTTCCCTTTGAGTAAAGCTTATGATCTAGTTTCGTAGCTGCACTGTCTTACTCGGGGGAAAGTATTTAGATAAAAATGCTTGGGAAACTTGCGCCCAAGTTGTCAGCGATTCTTGTGGAAGTGAGTACAGCCAGCTTCGAGCTCTATCACTGGACACTCCATTCATCTTTGTTGTATCGCAGAATTCCAAGAATGTTGATAAGTGCATGTTCGGGTCCTCATGTGGCGTGCCTCCAAACTGATTATTCTGGATCATTGATAACAAGGCAGGCTTAATCTCGAAATTGTTCGCTTCCACTGGTGGGCGAGCGATACTTGTATGAAGCCCTTGTACATTTGGAGCTGCGTAATCCCTCAAGGAGCGATTGTTTTCTGCCATCGTTAATTCAGATAAAGGGATTGGATCAATGTTACCTGTTTGTTCTCTTTCCCTCAATTCCCTGAGTTTCCTTCTCCGATGGAATGTTCTCTCGATTTCCTGGTCGAGATCGTATAAGTCCTCAAGTCCTCCTGAGCGAAGACTTCTGTGCATAAACAAAACTAAAAAGCGAAAGTAAATAACGAAAGAATTAAGTCAAAACTTAGTCTATCAATTTTATGAATATTTCAATATTGACAAAAAGCTATCCCTGGCAACAGCGCCAAAAACTTATTACACAATATCCACAAGCGCACGGCTTACCGATGTAGTACGTAAGTTATTGTTTCCATAGGGACGGTTTGTCAAGTACTGAATCCTCCGATCCTTGATAGCTAAGCAATTAAAGGTTTCGGTTTGCAGCAGCTAATCAAACTTTAAGAAAGCGTAGTAAGATGGAAGTTGTAACGATGAAAGAGATATCAGGATGCCGGGTTTCACCACGTCATTGAACTTATAAGTGTTTTAAAATGTATTGCTTTGATAATCTTAGAAAACCAAGTAAGTGTCCTCTTGAGCCGTACCCATCTCGGGTGCGCGACTCAATAACTGAGTTCGTCTCCTACTCTCGCGGTGGACTAAGCAGCGGTAGATCGTGTGAAACAGGACACCAAGGTTCCCCAAGTGTGCTCTACGACTCTTGCAATATAGCACACAAGATCGATCGAGGAGAATGCGTCGATTGTAATTCACCTCTCAGTTATTACCACAAACGACTAAGGTGAGAATCATTTTGGCCAGGAAATGATAATCACAATTGAGATAAACAAGATCAAATGATTTTGAAAGATTTCTCACAAAGCAATTCTTATCATAGATACTTATAATTCAAAAGACGGGCTACGCCCAAATCCCGATAGAGGTTTTAAGCTACTACAGACATGATCACCTCAAATGCAAGATTTACAATTTAGGATGTAAAGGAACCGAACTATTCAAGAAGGGAAAAGAAATTAATACAAACTCCTTTCTCTTCTCTTTTGAAGTCGTCTCCTCTTCTCGGAAAGGTGTAACTCTTGCCTTGGATTCAAGTCTTGAACTCTTGATCGCAATTCCCCTTCTCACGTCTACAACCGCCGACCCCCCTTTTTCTCATGAGAGAACTCCTCTTCTTGTAGTCTCCAAGGTGCCTATTCATGGTGTCTCTTCAAGGAGGCACCACTTCAAGGTTCCCTTTCAAGGATGCGCCACTTTAAGGTGTCTCTTCAAGGAGGCACCTCTTCATGGTGCCCTTTCAAGGATGCGCCACTTCATGAACCTCTTAATGATGCGCCATTCATGAATCCCTTTTAATAATGCACCATTCATGAATCTCTCCAATAAAACCACATTCATGAATGTGGTTCATTAATGCTTGTAGATGGCGTGTGTTCCTTTGAGCTGGCGTGTGTCTCCTAGCTCTCGTCTGAAGTTATTTGTCTTGTCATGAGTTCTTATTTCACTCGGGTATGTGGTTGTGCGTCTGTATAGCTCTAGAAATGAGTGAATTGTCCTGTATGTGACAAACATGACAAGTAGTGAAGTTTCTGAAGAAAGTAAGTGAATTAAGCTGGAAAGAGCTGAAGAAGCGTGAAATGTCGCCTTGATTTACTAGGAAATAGTAGTTAAAAGGATTATGTAAATACGGGACATCAAAAATCTCCTTGACTTAAACCAATGCTTGTCCTCAAGCATAGAAAAAGGTGATCAGATACAGATGAAATCATGCCAAGCTTCGTAGAAAAGGTTATCCCTAGAAGATATCATTATGTGCAAATCACAGTAAGTCAGGAAATGTTCAAATTAATCATCTATCGTCAAAGATAAGGATGTGAAGATTAAAACACAAAATCAAAAGAGGCTTACCTTCAGGAGCTACACGAATCCTCTGTTTGGGTAATGCACTCTATTCAGACTTGATTCAACCGAAGATATTTGTTGGAAAGACACTAATGCACTTATTATTTTCATCCCCTCAAAAGTCTTTATTTTTCCTTGACTGCAACTCATTTCTTAGGTACCACTGCCAATTTTACGCAGTGCCAAGTAGAGGAGTCTTTATTTTTTTTATTTTGGGGAGATTATGACCATATACAAGTGCATTAATTATTTCCAACAAGTAACGAGTTGAATCAAGCTAAGAGAGTTGTATACATTCACAGAAAGATTGTATGCATGCTTCGAAAGGAAAGACTTTATTCAAAAATTGGTTCTATCACTTCACAACCTTTTTTCCCATCACAGGATCCTAAACATAGTGATATTATCCGAGAGATTAAATGAATTACAAAGCTAGAAATGACATCAGCATGAATAGCATCACCAAAATCAATTAATCAATCATTTGAGAACAAGTGGATACTTTTCAGACATAAAAACAAGACACACACAAGTAACAATTCAGCACAACAGAAGAGTTTCAGAAACAAACTATGAAATGGTTAAGACATAACAACAACACACTGTAACCCACAATCTCCCAGACTTAAGATATCCATAGTCTCTATGCATTTACAGAAAGAGCATTCAAAATGTGGGGACGGTGTGCAAAATACTCACAGATTCAGGGGGAGTCATCAGAGTGAAGATCCACCACTTCAATATATTCATCATCAGCATTGCTCAGCATCGCAGTGTCAGCGTCAGCATCGCTCTGCGTATCCATGCCAACATCAGCATTGCTATGTGGTTCTGGGTCTTCGTCCGTATGATCATATTCGCCTTGCATCGCACTATGATCATCATCATCCGACATGTCAAGATCATCATCAGCAGGTTCATCATTGTCCTGTATCCCAGGATCGGCAACTGGCAGCAGGTGGTCATGTAAAGAAGAGCAGAGTGAATCTAGAACTTCCCCTTGGAAGTCCAGCTGATTTGCCATGTGTGCGAGCACGGAGTTTTGACGTGTCAATTCCTCATGAAGACTACGTAGAACTTTGTCTATGTGCAAGAATACGTGATGGATGTAGCCCCCTTGGTATCTTTGTTCGTCGAACATTTGAGTCAGTAAGGGGTTTAACATGGGAAGGAGTGGGGTATGACTCTCGCAATAGAGCACACAAGATCGATCGAGGAGAATTCGCGATTGTAATTCACCTCTCAGTTATTACCACAAACGACTAAGGTGAGAATCATTTTGGCCAGGAAACGATAATCACAATTGAGATAAACAAGATCAAATGATTTCGAAAGATTTCTCACAAAGCAATTCTTATCATAGATACTTATAATTCAAAAGACAGGCTACGCCCGAATCCCGATAGAGGTTTTAAGCTACTACAGACATGATCACCTCAAATGCAAGATTTACAATTTTGGATGTAAAGGAACCGAACTATTCAAGAAAGGAAAAGAAATTAAGACAAACTCCTTTCTCTTCTCTTTTGAAGTCGTTTCCTCTTCTCAGAATGGTGTAACTCTTGCCTTGGATTCAAGCCTTGAACTCTTGAGCGTAATTCCCCTTCTCACATCTACAACCGCCAACCCCCCTTTTTCTCATGAGAGAACTCCCCTTCTTATAGTCTCCAAGCTGCCTCTTCATGGTGTCTCTTCAAGGAGGCACCGCTTCAAGGTGCCCTTTCAAGGATGCGCCACTTCAAGGTGTCTCTTCAAGGAGGCACCTCTTCATGGTGCCCTTTCAAGGATGCGCCACTTCATGAACCTCTTAATGATGCGCCATTCATGAATCCCTTTTAATAATGCGCCATTCATGAATCTCTCCAATAAAACCACATTCATGAATGTGGTTCATTAATGCTTGTAGATGGTGTGTGTTCCTTTGAGCTGGCGTGTGTCTCCTAGCTCTCGTATGAAGTTATTTGTCTTGTCATGAGTTCGGATTTCACTCGGGTATGTGGTTGTGCGTCCGTATAGCTCTAGAAATGAGTGAATTGTCCTGTATGTGACAAACATGACAAGTAGTGAAGTTTCTGAAGAAAGTAAGTGAATTAAGCTGGAAAGAGCTAAAGAAGCGTGAAATGTCGCCTTGATTTACTAGGAAATAGTAGTTAAAAGGACTATGTAAATACGAGACATTACACATGTACCAGAGCTGTCCCTTATCCACTCAGGTATTCGACCGAGTACACACCGTTTGAGCACAGATACAATCTGTCTCCAGGGACATTATTATCTATGTACATAATCGCAGATGTAAACACAGCATAATAACGACAATGCCAGTAAGATATATATTAAATATCAAAGTCAAGCAGTACAAGATGGACTAACAATGGGTCCAAGAGCATATACACCAACAATCTCCCACTTGCACTTAGACTCAGTTATTGAGAAATCTCAACCCCATGTCCCTCGCATGACCATCATACTTCTGCTGCTCCAAAGCTTTAGTCAATGGGTCTACTAGATTGTTATCTGTGTCAACTCTGCTTATCTTGACATCACCTCGGTCAACGATCTCTCTGATCAGGTGAAATATTCTAAGTATCTGTTTGGATTTCTGATGAGACCTTGGTTCCTTTGCCCATGCAATCGCTCCATTATTGTCACAATAGAGCTCGATCAGATCCACAGCAAATGAAACCATCTGAAGCTCAGAAATGAACTTCCGAATCCAAATGGCTTATTTGGCTGTCTCAGAAGCGGCGACATACTTAGCCTCGGTCGTAGAATCAGCTATAGTGAACTGCTTGAAGGATTTCCAGCATACAGCGCCACCATTCAATTTGAACACATAGTTGGCCTGCGATCTAAAGTCACCAGGGTTAGACTAGAACGACGCATCAGTGTAGCCCTGAACACTGAACTCTTCATGTCCCCCATAGACCAAGAACAAGTCTTTAGTTCTTCTCAGATACTTCAAAATGTTCTTTACAACCACCTAGTGCTGTAAACCTGGATTGGATTGGTATCGGCTGGTTATGCTCACAGCATAAGCCACGTCTGGTCTAGTGCATAACATCGCATACATGATCGAACCTACTGCCGAAGCATAGGGCACTCAACTCATGTCGTCCCTCTCAGCCTGTGTGACGGGACACTGGTTCTTGGAGAGAAAAGGTCATGTCTCACTGGAAGGTATCGTTTCTTAGCTTGCTCTAAGCTGAACCTCTCCAGGACCTTATCAATGTAAGTACTCTGACAAAGGGCCAGGAGCTTCTTGGATCTATCCCGATAGATCCTCACGCTTAGGATATAGGCAGCCTCCCCTAAGTCTTTCATCTCAAAACACTTCCCCAACCATGTTTTCACAGCTTGAAGACTAGGGATGTCGTTTCCAATGAGTAGTATGTCGTCGACATACAGGACTAGAAATGTCACCAAGCTCCCACTGAATTTTCTGTATACACAGGCGTCATCTTCGATCTTGATAAAGCCGTAATCTCTTACTGCTTCATCAAATCGAAGATTCCAACTTCGAGAGGCTTGCTTTAATCCATAAATGGATCTTTTTAGCCTACAGACCTTATTGGCCTCTTCAGGATGGATGAAACCATCCGGTTGTGTCATAAACACATCCTCTGTCAGCTTCCCATTAAGGAATGTTGTCTTTACATCCATCTGTCATATCAAATAATCGTGATATGCAGCTATAGCAAGCAGGATTCCAATGGATTCAAACATGGCAACTGGCGAGAAGGTTTCATCATTGTCCACCCCGTGGACTTGTTTGAACCCTTTAGCCACAAGTCTACCGTTATAGGTAACTACGTTGCCATCCATGTCAGTCTTCCTCTTGAGGACCCATTTGCACCCGATAGGTTTTACCCTAACTGGTAGATCAACTAAATATCAGACTTGGTTCGCCGACATGGAATCCATCTTGGATCTCATGGCCTCAAGCCATTTCTCGGAGTACGGTCTAGCGACCGCCTCATCATAGGTCCTGAGTTCATCCTCAATGATGAAGATCCCATCGTGTTGGGTCGGTAGTGACCCATACCTCTCAGGTGCACGACGAATCCTCCCAGACCTACGCAGGGCCTGTGTCTGAGCCTCTGGTTGCCCAGCAACCGGTGCAGGTGGCTCAAGTTCCACCTCAGTGTCTTATGGTTGCACTTGGACCTCGTCCAAGTCAAACTTCCTCCCACTGACTTCTTTCATGAGAAATTCTTTCTCTAGAAAGACAGCACCTCGAGCAACAAAAACTTTGTTCTTGCTGGGAATATAGAAGTAATATCCTTTAGTTTCCTTAGGATATCCCACAAACACGCATTTATCAGATCTAGGTTCTAGCTTGCTAGAATCCAGACGTTTGACATAAGCCTCACATCCCCAAACTCTGATCAAAGAGAGATTTGGGCGTCTCCCACTCCATACCTCGTACGGAATCTTGGAGACACTCTTAGATGAAACATTATTCAGTATGAGAGAAGCTGTCTCAAGTGCATAGCCCCAAAACGACGGAGGTAGAGTTGCATGACTCATCATAGATCGAACCATGTCCAACAAAGTTCAATTTCTCCTTTCAGACACACCATTCCATTGAGGTGTTCCAGGAGGAGTGAGTTGGGATAGAATCCCACACTCTCTATGATAGTCAAAGAACTCACCGCTCAGGTACTCTCCACCACGATCTGATCGAAGAGCCTTAATAGATCTACC
Organism: Costus pulverulentus; assembly: GCA_027562315.1. NCBI lineage: Eukaryota > Viridiplantae > Streptophyta > Magnoliopsida > Zingiberales > Costaceae > Costus > Costus pulverulentus. The sequence continues at coordinate 38,255,536 of CM050440.1, read as the reverse complement.
AAGCTGGTTCTCTACTTCATGTCTGAACTCCTTAAATTTCTCAAATGATTCTGACTTATGTCTCATCAAATAGACATAACCGTATCTACTGAAGTCATCAATAAATGTGATGAAGTAGTTGTAGCCTCCTCTGGCTTGCTTACTAAATGGCCCACACACATCGCTATGTATGAGATCCAACAAACCACCTGCCCTCTCACCGATCTTGGTGAAGGGCACTTTTGTCATCTTTCCTAATAAACATGGCTCGCAAGTATCAAACTCCTCCAAGGAGGTTGAATCTAACAATCCATTTGCATGGATTGTTGAATGCGATTCTTGTTTATATGGGCTAATCGACAATGCCAAAGGTACGTACCTACTGAACCATTTAGTTTGATCCTTTTATGATTTATGTTACATATAGAGTTATCCATGTCCAATACATATAATCCATTGCATAAGGTACCCTTCCCATAAAACACATTTGCAAATGAAAAAGAACAAGAGTCCTCTTTTATCTCAAATTTAAATCCTTTACTTGCCAAACGAGGAATAGATACAATGTTTTTAGTAAGAGAAGATACATAGTAGCAATTGTTTAACTCAAGTTGAAGTCCAAAAGGCAGGGAGAGCGTCAAAAGTCCTATGGCAACAGCAGCAACCAGTGCTCCGTTTCCAACACGTAGGTCAATCTCTCCAAGCCACACCGATCTACTTTTCTTGAGCCCCTGCATATTTGTACAAATATGAGCTCCGCATGCGGTATCCAATACCCATGACATAGAAGTAGAAAGGTTGACTTCAGTAACATAAATACCTGAGCCAGAAGACGAAGCCTTGCTTCTCTTCTCCTCGTTCTGAAGTCGCACTATGTCCTTCAACATGTGAGGTGGCCCTCCACATGAATAGCACCTGTTATTCCTGATCCTTTCCATCTTTAGTTTCAGGTCTTTGGTCAAACCTTTTGGCTCACCACACTGAATGATTACTTTAGGAGGGTTGAGCTCAACCAATTCATTGAAGAGCTGCCTTGGATTATAAATAATCTCAAAAGCACTCTTAGATTCATATTGCCCTCTAAATTCAGGCAACATGTTCGTTAGCATCAAATTAGCAACCTCCAAAGTATTAGCCTAATGCTTATCAAAAGCATCCTTCTCAGCCGCTGAGGCCGAGCATGGAAGTGGCTCTAGAATAGGCTGCTCAAGGACATAGAGCTTCCTCTCGAGCTTAAGGACAATCCTCAAGTTCCGATACTAGTCCATCAAGTTGGATCCAACCAACTTGTCCTTTTCCAGGATAGATCGCAGTGACCATCTACTATTGTTCGTAGCCATTTATCTACAACAACCAAGAAAGCAGATTAGTACTACTTCGAATCATTTAATCTGGACTTGCATTAAATGATTATGGCTCCCACTATTTTAATCGAATTAACAACCCACAAAGTCAATCGGGAAATCCGAGATTTCCTAGTGAGATGAGATCCTTATTCCACAAGAGGCTTCGCGTCCCACGAGGGTGGGATGAGATGCACAAAGTGACCCATGCTTCTTAAGGTGGGCACGCCGGCTGATTGCACCCTAGCAATTCCCCTTCACAAGACAGTTCAAGCATTTTGTGCCCAGCTAGGGCTGTAACAACACAAAACCTTAACCTCTCGAGGCTGCCTCTAGAGTTCCATCATGTGGCCACCACATATGAAAAACTAGTGAAGTCTATCCTGACTGTTATGCCCAGGGCCCACGAGTTTCCTTGCCAAGGCGCGCCCGGTTAAAACAGACTGGGAAACCATTGCAACCACACGCCTTCTAAAGATAAGTGAGTGTGTCCCACGAGGGTGGGAAACAGTTCACAACACCACTGATCGATAGCTTGACGAGGGCTACGCATCAGAAGGCTACAGACTTGATATTATTTTGAGGGTTTTTGAGGTCTCATCCTCTTAGTTTTATCTTTTGTCTAACATTACAGGCATGCAATCCTATAGTGATAACAAACCAATAAAACACATCCAGGCATGCTTTTAGCAAAAATGAAAATAGTAAACAAGCGATGTGGTCATAGCCTAATCAACGCAATGAACCATCACATGCCAAAGGATGTTCATGCTTGACCTAGGTGACAAGCCCCAACAAGACCTAACCTAGCCGCTACCAAGCTTTATCTTCAAGTGTGGCTCCAAGGTCCTCCACACCAAGGCATAGCACACAAACCCTAAGGTTCGGCCAAGAACTCGATGGCTCCTCCATGCATGATGCGCCATCATGCTTGTGCTAAGAGGGATAGCACACGAACCCTAGGTTCGGCCAAGCCCTTACTTGCGCCACCAAGCAAGATGCGCCATCATTGTTGATGTGCTAAGATGCAAGCTCCATGAGGGATGCGCCCCTAATCTTCTTTGTACGTTTACAAAACAAAAAGAAAAAGGTGGCACGCAGGCCTCACATAAATACATCACAGGCATACAAGGGGCTTGCTTATGACCACAACACGATGCACAATCATCTCATGCTTTTCTATATGCTCAAGAAAATATAAAACTTCGATTTTAGTTTCTTAGAAAATATGTCTTTCAACCTCAACATTTGTTCGCAAATCTAGGACTTTTCGTTTCTCTCAGGAGTCCACAAGTGACGCATGCAAGCTCCAAGCACGCTTGCCGTCTACCCTTGCAATCTTTAACTTGCCAAGATCAGGACAACCATATGCCCATAATCTTCAACAAGTCCCACACAGTAGGACTATCCTACATGCGTGGGGAGAAATTAATCCTCTCACATATGAGTCTAACCCACCATGTGAAGAAAGCGAAAAACAAAAGAGATTGAATAGATGTTAGGAACGAAAAACTTACAATTTTTCTTACTTAGAAAAATTCATGCGCATATGCAATTTTTCAAAAAATTCAGATGGCATGTGAGCATACAATAAAAGCATAAAACACCGTTCGAGTTCGCAAGATGCCTCTTATACCACTATTGGGAAACCTCGGGGATTTTAAAACTTTTATAGACAAGCACAGCGGAAGCAATCCCCGAAATAGGCCAGTCCCAAAAACCCAGAAGATCGAGTCTTGCGAGGAGATCGACATGGTGAGTAGGAGATGATACCTTGATGCAAATTAAGTGATGCGATGCAGGCACCCAAATGTGCGCCCTCTGCAGTCTCGCACATAGCCAAACCTCGAATCCTCTTCTTCCACGCCCGGTGCTAGCCTCGGGAAGAAGATCCATGCCTTTGGGAGACTTCCTCAATCACTTGTGCCAACTCCAGAGGAGATGCCAAGGAGAGGAGGTGGAGCTTCATCGGAGTCCAACTCTTGAAGCACTCCATCAAGATCCGAACCGGAATCAACCGAAGCCAAAGTCCAACTTTGGAGAGGAGGGTGCCAAGGAACTTCCAAAGTTCCGAACTCACTAAAGGGAAGAGGAGAGGCAATGGGCAAACATCCCTCTCCCTCTTTCCAGGAGTGGCGACAAGGGGGACAAGGGGGCAAGAGTTCAAGAGTTGCGACAAGGGGGGATGAAGGGGGTTTATATACCCATGAATAGGTGCACCTCTTCACTAGTGAAGAGGCACACCTCTTCATGAAGAGACACACCTCTTCAAGAGGTAAAACCCATTTCGCCCACTCCAAGTGTCATGCGCCCAAGTACATTCACCCACTCCAAGTGAGAAGCTCCAAGCTTCTCACCTTAAAAAGATGTCCAACTTGGATTTGTCCACCTCAAGGAAATGCGCCAAGCTCACTCCAAGTAGTTTGCACCATTCCATTTCGCCCATTGGCCCAAATGGCTTATTGAGCCCATTTGGCCTATTAGCCCAACTTGGTCTATTGGGCCCATTTGGCCCAAATGGCCCATTGGATCCATTTTACCTACTATGCCCAAAAACAAGTTAGCTCCAAATGATTCCTTTCATCTCATCTAGCATAGTGGTGCTGATGGATTATCCCAAACAGATCTGAGTTATCCAATAACTCAATCAATAGACTACCCGATCAATACGAGAACCCGAGTTTCAAGTTGTGCGACCCTGTAGGTTCCTCAGACGTTGGCAGTGATGAACCCAGTCATCACAAGCAGTGATTGACACCTAGCAGTGCATCGCTACTACCCAAGTCATTAGAATGGATATCAGCATCGACATCCCCATCATCGTAACAAGATACCAATGCATTATAGTCTCTTTGCCAAACTGATATCCGATTGGACAAAGTGTGTCACCACTTTGTTTTCACCCAATCTCATGGTCATGACTAAATCAGGCTTTCACCTAGGTATGGTCATACACTTTCAGTTATGCAACCATTGGGGGGCCCCGTGGATATCAAGCTTCCCGCAAGAAGGGGGCAAATCCTATATCTGTCCATTGATCTTCTCATATGGGTCGTGACATACCCAATGACAACCGTTATGACCTCCCTGCTACGGCGAGGCATTAGGTTGTATCAAAGCATGTCCCTAACCATATAGAAGAGTCAATGACCTCAACTCAAGGGATCAATGCATCTCCTGTCACTTGTGAGCTTAACTCATGACACTAAGTTAAAGCCTCATAGCGGGTCGGTCTAGTATATCCACCACTAATATACGTATATGCCTGCGTTAGCACCCCATGCGTAACCAGCCCATATACCCGTCCCACATGTACTAGAGCTATCTCTTATCCACTAAGGTATTCAACCGGGGACACACCGTTTGAGCACAGATACAATATGTCTTCAGGGACATTATTATCCATGTACATAATCGCAGATGTAAACACAACATAATAACGACAATGCTAGTACGATATATATTAAATATCAAAGTCAAGCAGTACAAGGTGGACTAACAATGGGTCTAAGGGCATATACACCAACAGTCCAGTGGTGCACGATCGCCGAACCTACTACAACTGAAGGTCCATGAGGTGGTGGCGGAGCTGTGGCCGGAGTTAGGATGGAAGGAGGCTGATCGGAGGAGAACCACACAGAAGAGCCTGGCTGGAGTGGAAACTTGACAAAAATAGGGGATTTGGTCGGACATTTGATTTCGGCGATCAGAGAGGTGGATTTGGTCGGACAAAATAGGAACTAAGCATTGAAAGTCAACTAAAGTTGAAGTCAAATCATCCCAAGTTATGCAATAAGGGTTAGGATTTTTTTCTATGGTAAGGCCAAATTTTTCAAGGGATCTAGGAGATATGATATTGTACTTGACAAAATGATCTATAATAGTTTTACATTTAAAACCATTGCACCAAATATGTGTAGTAAAACTATTAGGCCCATGTGTGAGAACCCTATAATTTTGTTTTATCAAACTATTAGGTCTATGTATAAACGTCTTATATTGTTCCCTAATAGTTATTAAATTTGCTCTAGCTATAACTTCCTTTTGATTAAAGTGACGCATGTTAAAAAGTTTATGGTACAACTAGGGAGTAAGCATGCAAATCTACTGAATTAAGATATATTTATTTTCAAGATAAACTCAATAAGCTGGAAATGACTATTGTTTAAGTGCAAGAGATAAGTGCAGAAGTAATAGTCAGAAAAAACTGAGATAAGATGGGATTTTGCTAACTATAGTTTTATAGAAATCAATTGCAGCAAGTAAGCTAAGAATTCATAGTTGAGAGGTTGAAACAAAATTTTCAAATTCAAATGTGCAGATTTTTTTGTTCTTAAAAGCAGAATTTCAACACGTAGAAGACAACAAATGCCAATGGATAATGCAGCGCATGTAGGTGTTAAAGCTGAGATAAGTTGATGATTGCAGTTCGATACAGATCGAGTGGAAAACAATGCTGAAAACCAGGTTGAAAATTACAGAATTAAAGTGCAGGATTTAGAGAGAAAATCAGAATCAAATGCATCAGGTGTTTCACACTGAAATGTATTGATAGTTATCCTAGCTGTTGTAGTTTGATAGAAATTAAGCGCAGCAAGCAGGCTGAACTCAATCAGAAAATGAGAATAGCAGAAATCAGAATTTGCAAATCTGAAAGCAGTGCAGATTTGAGTTTCGGTGATGAGTAATATTGAGATACAGCTTTGAGAAATTCTATAGATCATATGCAGTTTTAACCAGATGCAGTTTTGTGCAGGATTGAATTCAAGGTAAGCATTTTTTCTTTCAAATAAACTACAGCAGCAAATAACTTAAAATTTGCAACTAAATAACATGAAAGCATGTAGTAATAGTTCTTTTTTTTGTTAATTAAAACAAAGAGCAAACCAGGGATCGGTGTGGCCAGACAAGAGTTGGCCACTTGCTGCTCTGATACCAAGCTGATGTAGGGGGTAAACACATGTTTAGAATTTTTATATTTTGTTGAAGAAAGATCAACCAAAGTCAATTAGCAACTATAAATTAATGACTGTAGAAAATTATCATTTACGAATAGTAGCCATGTATGAGAATAGGTTCCAATGATCTATAGTGAAAACTGATAATGCCAATTGGTAGAATGCACGTTAATTACCTGCATTAAAAATGCTAATCAAGTTAAAACTAGGTAAAGAAACAAACAGTAACAGATGGATGGTTCTCATGGAAACAGTGGGGAGTCGTTGCATGAGCTGGTCGACGCTGGAGGCTGCAGAAACATGGGGAAGAATGGCAGGCGGGTCTCGAGGCTGGCGGGGACGTTTTTGGTGTGACAACCGGCCGGCGGTGGCGTCTGGGCGCTAGGAGACGGGTGGCACTAGCGCTGCCCTGCTTGAGGTGGAAACAGAGGATGACGTGCGAGGATGTAGGGGCTGCCGGCGATCGTCGGACACAGCAAGAGGTCCCAACCTGCTAGAGTTGGGAGGTCCTCTGGTCACGGTGAACTCGTGGCCGGAGTTTGGGAACGATCGGAGGCTGGTCGGAGGAGGACGGTGGCAATCAGTGGGGATGGCGGAAACAGGGGTGGAAAGCTGAGGCGTCATCCAAAATCTTCCGATTCCGGCGATCCAGACGTTGGATGGGGCGATCCCTCTGGTTGTGGGTTCGGCTAGAGTTTACAGAAGATCCGTTGGTCGGATCGTCACCGGCGGCATGGCGGATGGAGTATCCAAGGCTGGACTCGGCTGGAAATAGCGGGGTTTGCGACAGCGGTGGCGTGCGACAACGGTGGAATATTCTGTAAGCGTGGTTAGAGGTGGAAGATGGATAGTGTAGCATGACAAGGATGCAGCGGGGACGGAAAGACGTGCGTGAAGGGCGGAATCAGCAGGGTAGAGCTTCCAAGTCCATGGAAGATGAGAAGAGGAGGTAGGGAAGAAATTCCAAATCCATGGAACCTTCAGCTACTAGAGGAAGAGAGACATCCGATAGAAGAGGAAGACAACTATTTCCTTTTCATTTCAATAAAATTGTTCAAAATCTAGCCTTACATGAGGGGATTACAAGTTTTTATATTGTTTCTTTCTCCCTACCGTTGGCTGCAAATCTCCAACGTTACTTTCCTATTTGAGTGGCTGCACTTTTCCTATTCCGCCAAGCAAGCTGCAATCTTTCTCCTTCAAGCAGCAACCTGCTACTCGATAGCTTTGTTTGCTCCTCTTGTAAGCTTCAACGGGCATGTCCTATGATTGTGGGAGAAGATTTTGACTCTCAAAATTTGCCAGTTGGAAGCTGGGATTTCCGTTGAGAAATCTTGGGCTGGTTTTGTGAGCTGGGTAATTTTTGGGGTGATACTTGGGCTTGGTTCGCTTTGTTTGAACTTGAAATTGGGTTTCAAGATTCGATCATGATGTTAATCCAAATAGTGAGACCTCGTATTGATGACAAAATAATAAGGATTAGTGCCTCATTGAAATTAGGATTGCATTCAAAAACTCAAAATTTAGACATAAACATTGACTAAGTCTATGTTCAATCAAGGTTTACAATAATTATGCAAAATTTGACAAAGTCAAAATTAAGTCAAATATTTTGTGAAAATGCTCCTGCATCATGTTCGTAGGCGAACATTGAAGTTTCCTTCTTTGGCAGCGGAGAACCATTAGAGGAGATGTTTCCTAGTTTGCAGCTTCCAATTCTGAGCAGCAGGGAGATGTTGAAGATGGATGCAAAGGTAGACATTGCAGCTTCCATCTTTGCAGCATTGAGGATAAGCTCGGCTAGTGCTTGATGATTTCTCAAAGTGGTTGGCTGAGAATATTAAGAGGGTGACATTGAGGTTTGCTTATTTGGTGAAGATGAGCTTGACTTGCGCTTGATCATCACTTGAGTTAGTTATTTATTGAGCTAGCTTTAAGAGTGACCATGCTAGCTTGTTCGAGAGCTTCCTGGGCTTTGACTAGAGTACTCGTAGACTCCACTTGTACCTTCGTGACCTGTGGTTTCTGTCCCCATCATTTCTCCCCGGGTGAAAAAGATTCTTCCCCGAAGAATTGTTATTGCGCTGGTGAAGAAGTTCTGGAGGGGCGCGAGTCAATCTCCATTGTCCAAGCTGCAAGTCAGGTATACCTGTATTGAATTCCCTTTCTCGGCCATATTCATTTGTAAATTTGCTTAAAGGAATTCTAGCATCTAAGTCGCTTGGAATAATGAAATCAATATATTGAACAACTTGTAAAAGAGACAAAGCAAAATTATTTTCAATTATTTTAAGTTGTGTTGACTCTAAAGGTGGCTTAATAGTGTGAGTAGAAGGAGCTAAGAGACAAGCTTCAAGGATCATAGGGTCCTAGGATAAATTTTCTATGCCTAAGGGTTTTCCTAAGGGTTGAGGGTTTGGATCTAGGTCAAGCTCAAAAGGCTCTGAGTTAGGTTCAAAATGTGGTTCAAGAAGACTTATGGGTTTGGGTTCATCTAGACATTTAGGCGAGTTTTTTCCAGGTTATGCAATAGTAGTGCTAAGCTTAAGTTGAGAACTTGTGGGTATAGGCCCTAAAATTGAAGGTGAAGGTATTGTTTCTACTTGAAGGTTTGGCTCTTCATGACTTGCTTCTTCAAATTCAGTGATTGTTTGAGCTCCAGGGGTAGCCTAACTTTGGGGTTGATAGCGGGTTGAATAGGTCTAGGTAGGTCAAGTTCTCTCCTATATGTTGCTTTAAGATTTTATTCTACCTCACTAGCTATTTTGAAAGCTTCTTCTATTGTGTATATGGGGTAGTAGGTGAGACCATTCCAAATCTCAAATCTATGACCATTCATAAACCGGTTAAGCATAACTCTTGGAGTTTCTCCACTCCTATGGTGGTGAGCATTAAACTTGAGTATGTATTCAGCTACTGTCATATTCTCTTGTGCAAGGATACTAAATTGGTCATTAAAATTTTCATGGAGAGATGAAGGATCATATTTTTCTAGTAGCTTATATAGCATCTCATCCCATTTCTCAATGGGTAGCCTATTGTCCCTTTCCATGGTCTCTTCAATGTTGGTCTAGTAATATTTAGCAGATCCTTCTAAAAGTAACTTGGTGAGCCTAACTTTACAATGTTCAGACATGGCAGTGGAATAAAAGTAATGTTCAAATTTTGTTGACCAATCATTAAAATCTTTTGGGTTAAGAGAACCACTAAAGTTAGGGGGTTGGAGTCTAGTGGCCATAGGATGTTTTGAAAACACAATATAACCCTTTAAATATAGAGCTCCCTAAGATGTTAGAAGTCATATGGGCTAGTCTGAAAAGATGAATCTTAGATAAAACAAACTAGCATGCAAAGCAATAAACAACTAAACATAAAAGCACATAATAAGTTTTTTCTTTTTTTTTTGTGCAAATAAACAGCAAATTACTTAACTAACATGCAAAGAAAATACCAAGAAACATGAAAGCATGTTTTGCTTTTTTTAATGCAATAAGTGAAGGAAGGATCGTGTGGGCAGACAATAGTTGCCCACTAATCTCCCTCGATACCAAGCTGATGCAGGGGGGAAGCGTGTGACCAAAACTACTGATGTAGAAATTCAATTATTTCTTTTTTTATTTTTAGAAAAAATCAAAAATTAGAAAACAACCAAATTTCTAGGGGAATAAAGATATTTAATTTACAAAAGTTGCTATGCCTTGGAGAAAAATCCATATATCAAAATTTTGAACCGACTAAACCAAGATGTAGAACTAAATTAGTTCTTTTGAATTGTATAAAAAAATAGAGTGTGAAGAACTATCTGGAATGTAGGGCAGCTACAATATAATAGCTAGTCAGATAGATAAATTAACACAACACAGAAAATTATCAGAGTTAAAAATTTGCAATGTCTTTCTGGTTGATTCATTGTCGCTTGAGTCAGATCGACTTATCCGGCTATTAGAGAAAGTTAAATTCATTGTATTGGTGCTGGAGATCAAAGTTTCGCATCACCATTTTCTTAAAATACCTACGAAAAGAGAGCTAATTAGATTAATTCAACAAAGAGTTGCAGAAGTTATTAAGACAACAAGATATGCGATGTCTCCCAGAAGGGTCCATTGACTGTTGGATTTAATCTGAGTTCTCCGATGAAAGATGAAGATTTGTGCTCCCTGTTCATGCAAAATTTCAATGTTTTTGTTGCATCAAATTCTTTAAGTACATACAAGAATAAGCTTAATCAGTTAAGTATTAAAGAGCAAACATCTTAAACAGGAGACACGAGTGAATCTGAAATAGGGGAGTTTGTGTTTGAGGGCAGGTATCGTCGATGGTCGTCTGGTGGTGCACGATTGTCGGACCTACTACAACTGAATGTCCATGTGGTGGTGGCGGAGCTATGGCCGGAGTTAGGGGGTAGAAGGAGGCTAATCGGAGGAGAACCACGCGGAAGAGCCAAGCTGGGGCAGAAACTGGACAAAATAGGGGATTTGGTCGGATGTTCGATTCCGGCAATCGGAGAGGTGGATGGGCAGATGCCGACGGCTGTAGTTTCGTCAAGGGAAGGAGAGGGATGGCCAAAGTTTCATTGAGATTCGATGGCTGGATCGTCAGCAGCGAGGTCACCAAATTTTGGAAATCTGGGATTCGCTGAAGCTTGGTTACAGGAGGAAGTAGATAATAGAGAAGATAGATGAGGGGAAGGTGATCGGCGACACAAGCGCGGGAGATGGAGAAGAACAAGGTGCTCGGCACCTAGAGAAGTGGAGGGGAGAACATCCGATAGAGAACGAAAACCATTTCCAAATTCATTCAACAAGTCTGTTTTACAAGATTCATGCGCATGTGATACATATAGGGTGAAGCTTCAGCAGACGTTCACAGGCAAACATTGAAGCTTCCTTCTTTGGCAGCAAAGAACCATTAGAGGAGATGTTCCTAGTTTGCATCTTCCAATCCTAAGCAGTAGGGAGACATTGAAGATGGGTGCGAAGGTAAACTTTGCAGCTTCCATCTTTGCAGTGTTGAGGATAAGCTCGGCTTGCGCTTGATGATTTCTCCAAGTTGTTGGCTGAGAATATTTGGAGGGTGACATTGAGGTTTGATTATTTGGTGAAGATGAGCTCGACTTGCGCTTGATCATCACTTGAGGTAGTTATTTATTGAGGTAGCTTTAAGAGTGACCATGCTAGCTTATTCGAGAGCTTCCATGGCTTTGACTAGGGTACTCGTAGACTCTACTTGTACTTTCATGACCTAAGGTTTCTGCCCCATCAATATGTCTGCATTAGCAACCCATGTTCACCCAGTGCATGTACCAGTCCCTAGTGAATCATAGCTGTCTTATATCCATTATGATTCTCGACTAGGGATAAAACATAGAGACGAGAAAAAATCTATCTCTTAGGGACATCGTACATGCAAATGTACATGTGCGCAGATGTACAAATTTGCATAACAATGACTATGTCAAGATAACTCATCTATCATATAAATATGATACACATATCTCATTAGACAATCCCAAAGGTCCTATGGCATAAACACCAATAATGAGTGCACCCACAATTTTTCGAAGGTCTCATGAATAAGAAGGGGATCCCTATGTATAAATATTCTCAGTCCGACTATAACCAAAACTCATGCTAGGTTTTAGACTCTATTTTCTAAATGATTCATGCCTAAGAGCGAGACGTGATCACATGTAGAAACCATAAAAAACCCATAAAGAATCAGTGTCCAAGTATCAGGGGCATTAAACACGAAATCGATTGATGAGCTACTGCCACTGATGTGAACGAAACACAAGACTATAACATAGAAAATCGATTGATGAGCTACTGCCACTGATGTGAACGAAACACAAGACTATAACATATTGCTCGTCAATGTTTTCATTCATCTACTCTACGCAATAACAGTGGTAAGAAGAATATCAGACTGGATGGTAAGTGTGTAAATGTAACTGTTGCTCCTAGGTTGACAAGCTCAATCCACTGTTACAAGATGGCAATCATCTTTTCAAGATTTTTAAAACTTATATCTTTCAAAGAATTGTAGTACTCATTGCTTAATATAATCCTTCACTTAATTTTATCGTGTAATACATACAACATATACCTACACATATATCTTGAATAAAATTATGTAAAACTAGAGCCTAGTTGCCAACATTCTCCATTAGATATTTCAAACATAACCCACGGACCTTGCTTATCTACCTAACTATGGTAAGTAAGATATATAGTTGAAGAAAAATCAGCTAGGCTTACAAGGAACAAGGAAAGAAATTGTACCATTTAAATGGGTAGATTTTAGCCCTTGCAAGCGATTGAGCAAGTAATTGGTGAAGACGGAGTCAATCCAAAACTTTATTACCAACGACAAATATGTTTACGAATTGAACTAAATGACATAAACTTAGTTTTGCTATACTGAGAAGGAAATGGCTACAAAAACATATGAACCCAAAACCACCAGACGGAAGTCAATAGTTGACACAGAATTTCAGCTCGTCATACTAGTAGGATTTGGTGACCCAATTCAGAATCCCATCGCATGAAACAGAAGCAAATATATTAATTATTTGAATAACAGGTTTCAACATCAGATGGCCAACACTAGAAGCACACTGGTGGCCAGTCCCATCTTCCTTCCTTGCATGCCCATCTATCTCTTAATTCCTTCCTCATGTTCACAGCTGCAGTTTCATTTATAATTTGCTGTCAATACCAACTTCCTCATTCCCTCTTACATTCTCCGCTATCACCATCTATTCAATGCCTCAGCTTCTTCACTCATGAAAGCTGCCCTTCTTTTTTTTTTTTTTTCCTCTATTTCTAGATCCATCACTCCTCATCCTCTACATTAATGTGCATCCAAGTTCTAGAGGTCCTCTTTTAAGTCATCATCAGACTTCCATTTGCAGCTCAGCGGCCTCTCCAGACATTTAATGATTGGAGTTCAAGCTGCTATTAATTAAGATCGGATCGATTAAGAAGAGTGAGGTGTGGTAGTTTTGAATTAGAAAGAAGAAAGGCAAAAGTGTGGCTTAGATATTAAATGTCACACTGCAACTCCACCCCCTCGCTATAAATTTTCCACCTTCCCTGCGCCTATCTTTTCTATCTTCTATTATTTTTCTTCTTCCTCAATTTTTTTTCCTCTTTACTATCTTTCGCCAGCTAGCTACCACTACATCTTCAAAAGTTTGTGTTCCGGCTTTAACAGGTGATCACCACTGTGCGTGGAAAATGGACGCCGCATCAATGCTGCTGATGTTTGCGTGCGCAGCGGCCTATATGATCTGGTTCTCGCGGCTGGCGTCGGGGCTGCGCGGCCCCCGGGTGTGGCCGCTACTTGGTAGCCTCCCAGGCTTGATTCAGCACTCCGAGCGCATGCACGAGTGGATCTCTGACAACCTCCGCGCCACCGATGGCACCTACCAGACCTGCATTTGTGCCGTGCCTGGCATCGCGCGCCGCCAGGGGCTGGTCACCGTCACCTGCGATCCCCGTAACCTCGAGCACATCCTCAAGACCCGATTCGATAACTACCCCAAGGGCCCGACTTGGCAGGCCGTATTCCTCGACCTCCTCGGCGATGGCATCTTCAACTCCGACGGCGAGACGTGGCTCTCCCAGCGGAAGACCGCCGCGCTAGAATTCACCACCCGAACGCTCCGCGTCGCCATGTCGCGGTGGGTCGGCCGCTCCATCCATCTCCGCCTCCTCCCCATTCTCGAGGATGCCAGCACCAAGTTCGCCGTCGTCGACCTCCAGGACCTCCTCTTGCGGCTCACCTTCGACAACATATGCGGCCTAGCCTTTGGTAAGGACCCAGAGACGCTGGCGCCTGACCTGCCGGAGAACGCTTTCGCCGCCGCGTTTGACCGCGCCACCGAGGCCAGTCTCCACCGCTTCATCTTTCCGGAGTTCGTTTGGCGGATTAAGAAGTGGCTCCGGGTGGGCATGGAGGCCACGCTCGCCCGCAGCGTCGCGCACGTCGACCGCTACCTCTCGGCCATCATCAAGGACAGAAAACTGGAACTCAACGACGGCCGGAACCAGGACGACCTCCTCTCCCGGTTCATGAAGAAGGCCGAGCACACCGACTCATTTCTTCAGCACGTGGTGCTCAACTTCATACTCGCGGGCCGCGACACATCCTCCGTTGCCTTGAGCTGGTTCTTCTGGCTCATCTCCACCCACCCTGCCGTCGAGCGCCGGATCCTTGTCGAGCTTGCCGCCGTCCTCACCGAGACTCGAGGCGAAAATCCCAGCGCGTGGATCGCTGCCCCTCTCGCCTTCGAGGAGGTCGACCGTCTCGTCTACCTCAAAGCAGCGCTCTCCGAGACGCTGCGACTCTACCCGTCGGTGCCAGAGGATTCAAAGTACGTCGTGGCAGATGACTTTCTCCCCGACGGAACGTTTGTGCCAGCAGGCTCCTCTATAACATACTCTATATACTCCGCCGGGAGAATGAAGTCAGTGTGGGGGGACGAGTGCCTGGAATTCCGGCCGGAGCGGTGGCTGTCTCCGGATGGGAAGCGGTTGGAAGCGCAAGACTCCTTCAAGTTCGTGGCGTTCAACGCTGGGCCGCGCGTATGCCTGGGAAAGGATCTTGCCTACCTTCAGATGAAGTCGATCGCGGCGGCAGTGCTTCTGCGGTACCAGTTAACGGTCGCAGCTGGGCACCGCGTGGAGCAAAAGATGTCGCTGACATTGTTCATGAAGAAGGGCCTGAGGATGAACGTACGCGACCGCGACCTGGCCGGCATAGAAGGCAAGCTCGGAGAGTCTGGACCGGATGAGAATCAGTTACTATAGTTAATTAAGCTTGCATTGCTACCAAGACAAGGGAAGAGGGCATTGCGGCCTAATGTACATAAATAGAAAGTAAAGAGTAAAACTACAGAAGCTAAGCTGTGTGTGCCATTCAAGAAGAGATATTTTAAGGATTATTTACCTACCTTTAATAACTGATTTATTTTACCATAACTTTCTAATTGAATTCTTCCTATTTGCGCCAGAGTAGTCTAAGTTTTTCTTTTTTTCTTTTTTCTTTTTAAAAGTACAACCAGTTGACAGTTTATATCCAATAAATAATCCCTTCATGTTTATATTGAATAAATATTTGGACTTTGCTGTCATTTGTATTGCACAACTTAGACTAGAATAGTCCTCTATTTATGCCGCTATTAATTACAAACTTTGAAGCGCACACGTGACAACCCAATAATTAGGCTCTGTTTGGTCGTGTGGCGTGAGTGACACTATACACCATAAAAAGGGGGCAGTAGCGGTAAGCTACTTCGAGGTAAGGACGGCATAAAAAAGAGAGTAGAACTAACGATATGTTTGGTAGAGTAAGGACGGCATAAAAAAGAGAGTAGAACTAAGGATATATTTGGTAGAGTGGAATTCATCGATGAAAATATTAATGAATCTAGATAACTTTCCATCTAGTTTCATTGATATTTCCATTTTTTCCACAATGAATTCCATTCTACCGAATATACCCTAAGTGACGGTGTCCCCTCAATAAGATAGAGAAGACATAAATGTGATATATATTTTTTACTTAGAGAGACGTGAGAAAAATATGATATATCATTATATATTCTTAATCTCTCTATAGCAATTAGCATAGTTATTATTTTTTCCAATTTGCTAGAATCAATTCGATATGGCTTTAAACTATCTCAAGACAATATTTCTTTCTCCAATGAAGATTTACGCCACATATATGTGTCTTCAAATGGAGATTCATTAATGATGCTTATTATTGGGAAAGAATTTTACTCATACTCGATTTTTATATCAACTATGACGCATATGATCTTTGATGTGAGGTCACCATGAATACTTACATGACTAGTTATATGCTTGAAACCATCAAACATCATTCACAATTGGGATCATGAAGGCTGTAATTAGTGTTGGGGAATATTGTGGGCAAACATAAAATATTACACAATAGAAAAAAAAAATCCCTAAAACTAATCTTTCTTTCCCAAAGGATCCATGCGAGACACAAATGGCATATTAAGAAAGTTTCCTCTCAAGCATGCTTAGAGATGTTGTCCGATGATGATGGTATAAATGCAAAATTATTCTCCCTCTACTAGTATTCACAAAATTACCCCCTAAAATCATCCTGTTTCACACTTGATGTAGGCTTCATGCTAAGCCTCAAGAGAAGAGAACAAAACCTTGGATTTCTTCTTCCTCCATAGAGCTTATGGTCATAAGCAGAAACAAAAAAAAAAAAAATTGGAAAGGGGTGACAACTATGGAGAGAGCAAGAGGGCTTGGAGCAAGAGAATTTTTCTTGAATTAATTCGATTAAAAATCACTCCCTACACGTACTTATTTATAATAAGCTATGGCGTCTCTCTCTATATGGTAGTTCCAATTTTAGTAGTCTTTGCTACGCTTGGCATGATTAAATTATTGAGCGAATCCTTCTAGTGTATGAGCCTCTATCATGTGTCATCACCATATATTTCTCTTGGCTTTATGGCAGGCGCCCATAACTAGCACCTCCTTGCCTAACTTTAGTCAAAATTGCCCCAAATCCACTAGGGCTCGTGACACTCTTCAACGTGTTTGTTAAAGACTCCGTCAGCGTGTGCAGGGGAACGCTGCCGTGTGGCGGGCAGCAATGGGCGTCGATGTCGGCCGGCGAGGCGACGACCGCTTGGCATTCATTGGCTGGCGGCGATGGGCGGTGAAGCCATACGGCTTCCAAAACTCACGAGATGCGAGGTGGAACAGGGAGCAGCAGAGCACAGAGAGGTAGTCAAGACGGGAGAGAGGAGATCCGGCTGGCGACGGATGGGCTTCGAATGCTCTAGAGATGCGCGCACGAGCAGCTCCATTGAGTGATGTGAGCTTAGCATCGGATATGCAGCGAGATGGCATTGGGACGATGTGGCTTCACTGAGACATTGCCAGCCTTGGGGACACTGCTCGATTGGTGACTCGTCGGTGACGACGATGGGAAGCAAACCGGTAAGCTCCCAGTGTGGGATGTTGGTGACTGGGTTCCCTAGGCGAGCAAGGCGGAGGAGACAGCTGACACAGCTTCAGGCGAGCGGAGCGGATGCGCGGGCGTCCGCCTCCTTACGCCGCACCCTCATTCCTCTCACCTCTTGCGTTGTCCAGCAATGTTCGGCGAAGACCGATGACCTCCAACATCTATGGCAAGGGTTGGTAACTCCGGAGAGGTCCGGTGTCCTCCTTCGCCCTCTTAGTTTCGGTGCTCAGTGGTGATCTTCTAGCAACCACCTCCACCACTTAGGTTCTCGCAATCAGCGGCGATCGTCTAGCAACCTTTGGTAGACTTCATGCGATGAAGTCCGACAAGCTTTGGTTGTTTAGAGTGTTGGAAGGTCTACCCCTCCGCTTTGGCAATCAGCAGTGATCGCCGGTGGACTCCGACAACCAGTGGTGTGGCGTGAGTGGTTCGGCGTCGATGAATCCAACCTGTTTCCCTCTATGACTCGGCGTAGCCGTATCGACTGCACGGATAGACTCTAGTGATTGACACGATTCTCGGTGAACTTCGTTCGACGACCGGTGGTTTGTGGCAGGCGGTTCGGCGTCGAGAAGTTAAAATCAGTTTGCTGGAGGTCTGTTGTGTAGTGGTGGAGCCGATGCATTTGAGTCATGCCAAGAGGTATTCTTCTTCTTCCGGCTCCTATCTTTCGGTCATTTACAGGTTTCTAATGTTTATCTTATTTTCCAGTGTCGCCATGCTTTTCGGCGACGCCTTGTTTTGTTGGTTGTGTCTATGCGTGTTTTGCGTTCAACCCTGCGTTTAGGCATGTGCGGTCCCTTGCTTCTCCGGTGTTCCCCCTGTTCGTCTGACCGAGACAGCTTCTCCCCTCTTCTCAGATATGCAACTCTGTCATCTTTTGTGTTTGTTGTGATATCTTTGTGTTGACTTTGTATTCCATCACCTACGTGCGACTAGCCTCTCTTCTACACCCTGTGTCGTGTTCGCTGTTTGCGCATGTGTGCCACCGTCTGCGTACGATGTTGGATGTTTGTTGTGTTAGGCTGAGACGTGAGTGGTCACGTATGCCGGTCATGCCCGTGTGCTATTTTTGTCCCCTGCATGGGATGGTTTTTCGTTCAGAGTCCTATCTGGCGCTACTTATTTTAAAGAAAAAAATTTAGTACTAATTCTGGGCGAGATAGACTGGTATCAGAGGCCAGGTCCTGTACGTTCCAAGTTGTACTTGTAGTTGTAGCGGTACTCTACAAGTCAAGTGGGCCATTCAATGAACATGGGGGCACACCAGGCACAACTTTGAATGACGCAGTTGGAGATTTTGGTAGAGCATCAGACAGCAGGACTGCAATGATGCAGGATGGAGGTACTCCTCCTGATGTGTGCTACAGCTATACTGCAAGTTTAGGCCAAGGGTGGCCATGTGACCACTATGTGATGGTGTGCTCACAAACCAGCACTCTTTTTTGGGGGTTTGCTATGCTGAGGAGGTTGAGAACTTCCTATGATGGTATTGGAATTGTATTTCCAGAATACTCAGGTTCCTACTGAGGAGTAGGTACATACCTATATCGCATATCTCTCTGGATATGCAGAGATGTGGTGGTGGACTCAGGTCACACACAGCCTTTTGGGATTTAATCCGACCCTTAAGCTCTCATGAGGAGAGCTTAAAAAGATGAGATCAAGGATTCCTATTCGGGAACTTGTCGTGGACTACGTGAGGCACCCTAAAATGACTAAAGCATACTGGGCCATACGGGACTACATCCGGTGGTATGCCCTGGTGATGTTGGAGACAATGGGTTCCATTGTCAGCAAAGCCCTACAGGTAGGGTTGTGCCATAGAGAGACATGGGCTGACAACTCTCCTTGCGAAGGAGATATCCCCTCGATGGTGTAGGATTTGTTAGAAAAGTTCTCCCACAAGATGTCATCGGAGCTTCCCTAACACCTTCCCCCAAGGAGAAGGATCATCACATGATTGAGCTTGTGAAGGGATCTACTTTTCCGTCTAAGGCTCTATACCATATTTCTCCAATAGAGTTGGCCAAGCTTCATTAACAATTGAGTGGATTGCTAGGAGCCGGGTTCATTCAGCCTATGGTATCGCCTTATAGAGCCTTGGTATTCTTCCAAAAGAAGAAGGACGGGTCACTAAGGTTATAGGTTGACTACAGAACCTTGAATAAGATAACGGTAAGGGACTGTTATCTTATATTGCTTATCATTGATCTAAGAGATTGAGTAGGAGAAAAGCACAAGTTTCTCTAAGCTAGACCTGAGGGCAGGTTATTGGCAAATAAATTTTGCTGAGAGCAACGAATAGGAAAACCATATGGGTAACCCGATATGAGTCCTTGAGTTCAAAGTGATGCCCTTTGAACTACTAAAGCCCCTTTTACGGTTCGTCATCTAATGAATAAGTGTTTGGCCCCTTATCTTAAATGACTGTGTAGTTATATATTTGGACGATATTGAGGTATTTTCCTTGGGTATTGAGGAACACCTAAGCCATCTAAGGCTGGTGTTGAGGGAAAAACTAACTCTATTTAGAGTTGGACAAATGCTCATTTGTGGTAGATGAGATTTCTTTCCTTGGTCATCGGGTGGACCACAGACATGTGCGTAGGGACAAGGCAAAGGTCCAAGCCATTACGGAATAGCGTGCCCTCCTCAAATCAAATTGAGTGTAGAGTGTTCTCGGTGTGATTAACTTCTATCAAAAGTTCATCAAAGGACTGTTCGAGGAAACCCGTACCCTCAGTAATCTGCTGAAAGGGAACTCAAAATGGGAGTGGCTTGATCGGTGTCAGTCGGCCTTCCGGGAGTTGAAGGTCCGTATCGCCTTCGAACCGATCCTAAAGTTACCAGACTTTCGAATGCCTTTCGAGTTTCACACTAATGATTTGGACCAAGCTATCGGTGATATACTTTTATAGTGTGAGAATCCTTAGCTTTTGAGAGTTGAATGCTAACAAGACTGAGCAACGATATTGGGCCACAAGAAGGAAAAATGTGGTGTGAGTCCACTATCTCCGGACGCGGAGTACCTTCTCGAGACACTAAAGACCGACAACATTACACCACATGAAAGAAGTTGTCGGCAAAATAGGCACGTTGGCTATAATTCTTGGGTAAATTCTAATTCCAGGGGGAACATAAATCGGGTAAAGACCACCGTGGACCCTGACGAGCTCAGTAGACTTAATGCCCTTATGTCCTGTACCATGTCCAGAGTGGAAAGGGATCTGCTAGGCAGAATAGAAGCTGCCTCAGCTTTTGATAGGGAGGATCAAAAGATAAGTTCAGCATATTAGGTTAGACATGATCCGGTGCATCTATCCGGGTCCATGTGATATATTTATGGCCAGAGGCAACAGGCCACTAGTCCCATCAACAGGCGGACTATGCCGGGAGATACTAAGGGAGCTCTATAGCAGATTCTAGGCAAGACATCCAAGACAAAAGGGGATAGTTGTTCGTTGTCCTGTTAGCACAATTGTGCTATTGGCCCAATACGTCCGCAAACATGGGGATATATGTCTGCCCTTGCTGAAATTTCTGAGACTAGAGGTAGGGTTGTTACAACCACTGTCTATTCCTGAGATGTCCTGGATAAGGGTGTCCAAGGACTTTATTGATGGGTTCCTACAGTTGACAGGAAAAGCTCAGTGCCGATGGTGATGGAGGCAGCAAGCACAAGCCACGAAGGTATAAATGGAGCCTGAGATTACCATAGGCTAACGTTGGGAGGCTTCTCAAATAAGCTAGCATGTTCAATTCTAAAGCTAACTAAATAATGGATAATAGCTAATTCACCCATCGAGACTCTCAAGTTCAAGCTCACTAAAGAAGAAGTTGCTGCATCCCATAAATGATGACTTGTATGAGCACCAACCTGTCCAGCCACATCCACGCCAAGCATCAATCCAACCATGTATGGACCAGCTCTAAATCTGCCAAATGAGGATCTGGTGATGCGCCAGCCCACTCATCGCTAGCAAGCATTCATCTTCAACGAAGGAAGCTGCAACGCACCTCATATGGAATCTTCAACGTCTCTTCTTACTGATCAAAATTGGAAATAACAACGTTCGGCAGCAACGTCTCTATCTTCTCACTATATGTATCTCTTTCGCACGCATCATTGTAACAACGTTTTGATGAATTTGAATCTATGAAGTAGTTTTCTTAGTATAGTGTAAGGGGTAAACCTTGCGCATAAGCATCATTTAAGATCATTGTTGCAGCGAAAACAAAAGCAAGGTTATCGAAGAATTGCATATTGAACATATGATCAACCTTATAAAACTTGTTTTGCAAAGGGGCAAGCGCAACCTTACCAATGCCATGTTGTGAGAGGCGGCTTGGAAGATGAAAGGGGCAAG
>CM050440.1:38191008-38205225 GCA_027562315.1 Costus pulverulentus | reverse complement strand
GTAGCAACCTGAATAATAACCATGCCCTTATAAACATAAAAGTTTATACATGATACTGTTACAATCCCAAGGCCTCAAACATTAGCCTTAAGGGCATACCCCCAACATTACGATGAGTTCCTAAATCTCAATCTTAGGGTCCCAAGTTTTCGCAAGTCACTTTTTACTCCATAACACAAAAACTCTAATACATGCTGATAATATTAATACTAGAAAGAATTAAAGGCAATCATCACAAAAGTAGAATTATCATAGTAAAATTATCTTGATGAAATAAATATTCATCTAGTCATTAAGAAATTAAGGGGATTACACCCTCATGTCCCAAGGAGAAGTTTACACTTCCATGGAGTTAAAAATACAATAAAAATTAATGATTAGAATTTGAAAAAGGAAGAATAAAAGTTACTGATTTTACACCACCGTAATTTTAGGAGATTTTGACTGCTACAGTACTGTGAATAGTAAATATGCTATAGTAAACGCGAATTTTCCTTCGGCTAAAATTTGCTTCGTTGATTTCTCCCTCGTTTGAACTCCTTTCGATCTGAAATTTTTGGTGTATCCTCTCCTCCTTTGGACGAAGCTCTCTTGTCAATTTCATGGCCTAAGGTGGCCTCTACGCCTGTTAGCACGAGGCCGAGCCCTAGGGACACTCTTGTTGATTTCTCCCTCGATTGGTGATGAAATTGGATGATTCTTGTCCTCGAATCTTCTCCTCGGTTTATAGAACACTCCTCTTTATACAATTTTTCAATTGGTGCTTTGGATCTTCTAATTTTTCATCACAAAAATTGGGCTTTGGGGTGGCTGCGGAAGACTTGTTCAAATTGATAATTACAGCCGTAATTTTGATTACGGTAGTGTTGTATTTTGGTTCTGTGAATTCAGGGTCAAAATTATGGCCCATTAAAAATATTATGGCAGTGCCATAATTTGTTCTATGAATTTCTGGGTAGAAATTACGATAGTGTAATTTTTATTACGGCACTGCTAAATCTCTGTAATTTGCTTTTGTGCATTTTGGGGCAGAAATTATGGGCCATAATAAATATTACACCCGGGGTTTAATCTGGGCAGAAACTTATAGGTCATATTAAAAATTACACCCGAGGTGTAATTTTCAAACTTGCTCTAAGTTGCATGAAAATTGACGGGCAGCTTCGTCTCGACGCTTGGAATTCATTCATGCGCTCAAATCTTTCAAAATCTGTCAAAAGTAGGCCATTTTTACCTAAAAATCATCAAAAATAAGAAATGGTGTAGATTCCATAATATTTGACAAATAAGGCTTAAAAACAAACAAAAGAGCATGAATATGACACAAAAAGGCCAATCAAATGACACAAAATATATTAAGAATTTTTGTGTCATCAAATACATAAGGCTCAAACTTTGTTTGTCCTCAAGCAAATGAATAGAATAAAGAACAATACTAAGTATGGAAAATATACTCTGTTATGAAAAATATATTTCTAAAATATAATTACTCATGAAATATTCCACCAATGGTTACACAAAATTTTACACAAATACACTATCCTCCGAATTTAATCTTTAAGATTCACAACTTTGATCAAATAAAATTTTGCAACTCGCATAAAAAAAATCTCAGCCTCACGAATTCACCCAAGTTTCAGTTTAAATCTATTATACCTTTGTTTACAGGAATAGGATATCCAAAATCTTTTTCCACTCAAAAGCTTTTTTTTTTGATGGCATGTACCCACATAGATACACACTTTTTATTTGGATTTCAACTCTTATCTTCGGTACCACTGCCAATTTTATGTAGTGCCAAGTAGAGGAGTCATTTTCTTTTTTTCTCTCTCTCTCTTTTATAGACTTCAACCCATATCTTCGGTACCACTGCCAATTTTACGCAGTGCCAAGTAGGGGAGCCTCTCTCTCTTTTTGGATCTTGGATTCTTTCTTCCCAATAAATAGTAAGATAAACTAAACATCAACTAGGTTAATCAATAGACATCAATTCAAGAATTACACTCATATGCTCATTTTATTCAAGAAAGATGTTTTACTCTTAAATGACATTCATCAAACAGCATACCTGCCAAAAACCTTATGCATCAATCAATGAAAGATTTCAACAAGTAGTTATATATTGGAGAAATAAATTCGGCATAAGAGGTATATATCCATTCACAGGCATTGAAATGCATAAACATTCATCATCATAGAAAAATCTACCCATCTAGGAACATATCATCAAATCAAAAGTTTTACAATCATAAATCTTATCATATCCATAAAACCAATTTGAAAAACATGTAGACTAACATAGTCACATTAGAACAAAACAATGAATCCATATATCCATAAATAACTTTTCCAGAGAAAACCATAAAGTAATACAACCACGATAAAATCAAAGATGCAACCATATGAAATAATCATGAATATAAGAGAGTGCAAACGATACTCACAAAACTATATAGCAAGGTCAATCGATGTTCGGGGTGTAGCATAAGGGTAGGTGCGGCTGGGTCCAAAGATGCGCCTTATGAAAATTTGACTTGCACATATTTTTAGATACATATGGCTCAGACAAAAAATAGTATCTTAATTTAACAAAAAATAATTTTTCTCAAAGGGGAATCAGAGATATCACTAAAGGTCCATAGAGGGTGCCGGTGGAAAGAGCTGATGTGGAATAGATGCTGGTGGAGGAGTTGCTACAGGCGAGAAGTAGAGGTGGAACAGATGCTAGCTGAAGAGCTGCTAGCAATGATGGTGCCGATAGTAGAGTGATGATGAGTAGTCTCCAGTGGCCTACCAGAGACTACAGTCTTGGTGGTGAAGTCGTCGGCCGGTGGGGGCGGAAAATAATGTTGCATAGCTGAAAATAAATTAGAGTCAGTAATGAAGATTCTGTTGCAAAAATAAATAAAGTAAATGGAAACAGAGCCAGCAAAAAAAGTAAGAGGCTGCTAGTAGTGCTGAGGATGATGGCTGGTCCTGGCTAGAGGTGGAAGATAGTTGCTCTTGAAGATTTCTTGAACTAAAGGCAAAAGAAGCAAAAATAGGTTGAAAGCAAACAGAGCCGCCACTGATTCATTTACGAAAAGTAGCCATGCCAAAGAATAAGATCTAATGATTCACAAAGAAAATAGACAAAGCCAAAAGCTAGAGTAAAAAATATTCTTTTTAGCAGTATGAAAGATAAAATGGCAGTATGTGTCAAGCATTTAGGGTATTAGCAACAAAAGGGTTAATCAGATTCAACAATTAAAAACTGCACAAAAATTAATAAGACTTCAAAAGTTGTCATGCTTTCTAGAATGTTCAGAAAATATTTTAATAATAACAACTAATCCACAAGATAGAACGAAACATGTTCTCCATATTCCATGTGAAAGATCAGGGTTACAACTCAGAAAAGCACCGTAAATACATGTAGCAAAAATGTTAATCAGATTAGTAAAAAAAAAAACTGCTGCAGAAGTTAATCAGTTACCAAAACATGCTATGTGTAATAGGATGATTGATGACACTGAAATTTATAGTAAATTTTGTGCCATTTGATAGATATTTTTGTGTCATATTTATACTCTTTGCTTATTTTTATGCCTTTTTTTATCAAATACTGCGGAATCTACACTTTTTTTAGTTTTTGATGATTTTCAGGTAAAAAGGAATGATTTTTAGGCATTTTCAATCAATTCCAGATGCATGAATGAATTCCCACCATCAAGAGAATATTACATGTCAAATTCCACGAAGAACAAAGCTCAAACCAAAATTATGGCATTACCGTAATCGAAATTACGGTACCGTGGTTTCACTGCACCTACAGAAAATACGTCCCTGCCGTAACGGATTTCACGAGCCATAATCTAGGTTCGATTTTATACAAAAAGTTTGATGGATTTTACGGTGTTGCCGTAATGGATTTCATGGGCCGTATTTCGAGTCGATTTTTGATGCGTTGCATTTACATCATGTTTTTGCCTATATTTTATGTGATATTTTGGGCTTAATTGAATGATTTTATACAATTTTTAATATTTTTACTTCACTTTGCACAAATCTTCACTTTTTATGGTTTTATTGAAAATGTATGTAAAACAACATAAAAATGATGGATTTCATGAGTTTTAAAGCCATAATGCGATTCCCGAGGAGATCACAAGCTAACATGCCAAATTTGGTGTCAAAATAGTGAAGATCACGACTTTTACAGCCTTGGCCATAATTTTACGTTCGAACGGCGAAGGAAATCGGCTAAGTTAAATAGTGCACAGAAACTTTCACGGGTGAGGCCATAAATCCATCACGGTCTGTGAAACTATCTATGTACAAGGAGCTATAAACACAGACACATTTACGGCCTTGGCCGTAAACTCTTCACGGACCGTGAAAACGTTCGCCTTTCTTGTTTCTCACTCGATTTGACTCCAAACTGAACTAAAATTGAACCAAACTCTCCAGAAACCTTCCTATAGGGGTTCTATATTGATTAGACTATAAAAGGAAAGATTTTGGGAGGGTTTCAGGGGCTTCTACACACGATAATGAAGGGAGGTGGCGGCGACCGCGAGAATCAATTCTAGGGCAGAATTCCGGCAAGAGATCACGAAAAGTAGGGGATTTGACGCTTCATCTACATCACCGGATCAAGGGGAAGATTTCTAATTACTTTCCTAATGTCTCTTTGCATTATTTTAGAGAGATTACTTGTTGAATTCATCGATGAACATGTTGTTTGCTTTGAACATGAACGTGTAAACATTATTTTGGGAATTGGGAAGTAGCCTGTTGAGTGATTTATGAATTAAACTTGTTGTTTAAATCTTTGACATGGATTTTATAGATTTGATTTGATTAGAACTGTGTTTATTCCGTAAATTACCCTGATCAAGTAATTTTACGTCTTAGACATTACGAGAAGGACCGAGAGGTGAATCGCAACGTCAGATCTATTCCTTTCAAACCTACGAATCCGATCACGGGAGTTGTTCAAATTCGTTTGAAGGATTCACATGGTTTTTCAAAGAACTTAATGGGTCTAATTACGCTAACTGTGACGAGAGTAGGGAGTTAGCGTAGTTAGATACTGGATTATGCTTCGAGAGGAGATAATCTGTACCTTAGGAAAAATCCCTTTCAAAACTTTAATTTTCTATTCAAAGGTTTATTTTTATTGAGTTCATAATCATCAGTGTGGTGAAACCCCGAATCCCGATTTTCTCCATATTGATTTTTACCCAAAAACGTTACCTCTATTTCTTTTGATTTTGTACTAACCTCTGTGGAAATGGTAAAGGTGGCCTATAAGGTGCAGGAGAAATAGATTTAGAAATATCATTCTGACATGGTTCATCACCTTGGTGAGGTGACAAACTAGTATGGGACTGCTCATGCTCAGAAGATTTTTCCAAGTCTAATTCATTATCAAGGTCAATATTAGGCTCTTTTTCATAATTTTTAGTTTTCCCTTTAGGTTCATCTAATTGCCTTCCACTCCTAGTGATGATAACATTATAGTACTCCCTAGGGTTTGGTTTAGGTTTAGTAGGTAATTTTCCTAGGGGTATGTAAGAAGTGCTTGCTTGTTGTGCTATCTATGTCTCTAAAATCTTATTGTGTGCAACAACACCATCCAACCTTGGAGTTAATTTGCTTAAGGCTCTCTGTAAATTCTTCATTTTGTCTCATATGTACACCCATGAATTTTTCAAGCATGTCTTCTAAGCTAGATTTTTGGGGTTGAGTCTGATTTTGTTGACTCTGCTGGTACCCTGTATTTTCATTTTGTCCACTAGCATGATTGTTACTCTTCCAAGACAAGTTATGATGGTTCCTCCAACCAGAGTTGTAGGTATTAGAATAAGGGTCATTATTTCTACCTTGATTGTAACCCACTATTGCATTAACTTTCTCACTACCCTAATCAACGATAACCTTACACTCTTCAGCATAGTGCCCATGGTCCCCACATACATCACATGTAATAGAAGAGATAGCATCAGTTTGCATCTAAAAAGAATCAAAATGGTTACACAAAGAATCTACCTTTTCAACCAAAGATCACCAACCATCACCATCATTCTTACCATGAGGAGGACGATACAGCACACCTCTCTCAACAGTCCACTGGTTGTGACTTAGCACCATCTCTTCAATTAGCGTGTAGGTATCTTCAACGGTTTTCTTCATTAGTGCTCTTTCTGTAGTAGCATCAACAGTTAAGCAAGTGTTGTAAAGCAAACCATTATAGAAAGTTTGAATTAAAACCCAATCTTCTAATCCATGGTGAGGGCACTTCGATTGTGACTCATTGAAGCGCTCCCATGCTTCACTAAGTGATTCGCCATCCCTCTGTGCAAAGCCCGTGATCTGATTTCTCAACTGAATCATCATACTAGGTGGAAAGTATTTCAGCAAGAAAGCATTTCACATTCGTTCCCAAGTAGTGAATGTTCCAGTTGGATGAGAATTTAGCCCGGCTTTTGCTCGGTCCCTGAGGGAAAATGAAACAATCTCTGTGTAAGTGCATCATCAGATACACCAATAAATTTTATAGTATCATAAAATTCAAGAAAAAGAGATAAGTATTGATTAGGATCTTCTAGAGGGGATCCTCCAAATTGATTCTGTTGGATCATTGACAAGAAAGCTGGTTTAATCTCAAAATTATTTGCATCAATTACAGGCCTAGTTATTCTGGAAAGAATTCCCTGTGTACTTGGGGCTGCATAATCTCTAAGTGTCCGCCTCTCATCCATGATGGATTCTTCTTCTTGTGGACTTTCTTCAAATTTAGGTTTCCTGCGCAGTCTAAGAGTTTTGTAAATTTTAGGATCAAAGGGAACTAATAGTCCTGATCAAAGAGTCCTGCGCATACAAAGTAGAAAGATCCGATAAACTCAAGTAAGTAGAAAAGAACAGAAAATAAAACAAAACCTAGTCTAGCAATACTTTCAATATTTTCAACATTGACAAAAAACAAGGTCCCCCGCAAGTGCACGATCCTCACTTTCGTGCAGACAATTTACAAGAACCAATCCTCACTTTCATGCAGGATCTATTCGATTGTTAAATAATAGTGAATCATCAGCAAAGAACTCAAGGATCACTTTCATGCATCCGAATTCTAAGTTAATAATCTCAAGTGGAAACTCAAGGATCACTTTCGTGCATCCGAATTTCAACATAGGTACTGCTTAAGGTTCTCCAATAATCTAATATTCAATTTCTTGAAATATCGCCATGTTTATTTCATTAACTCAATCCTAGATCAGATTATCAATCATGGCATTAAACTTCTAAAATTAAGAAATAAGAACAAACCTAATTTCTTACGGTGAGTTCCTAACATTCAATTTTAGGGTTCCAAGTTCTCAAGCAAATCACCTTTTGGCCTTATTGCGAAAACTCTAAAACATGCTTGATAATATGAATCTATGGAGAATTAAAGAGCTATCACCACAGAAGCAGAATTATCATACAAAAATTATACTTGACGAAATAATGAAAGATTCATCTAGTCATTAAGAAATCAAAGAGAATTACTCCCCCATGTCCCCAAAGAAGTTTAAGCTAGCATGGTAGAAAGATTACAATAATCCATAGTATCAGAGGATGGAAAATCGAGGAGAAAAGGGAAAACAACTTTACAGCACGGCTGTAATGGAAATTACAGCCGTAATTCCTAGCGTGAACCGTGTTGGCGGCGAATTCTTCGTTGATTTCTCTTCTGATCGATCTCCTTTCACTCTGAAACTTCTGGGGTATCTTCTCCTCCTCTATGCGTAGCTTCCGTTCAAATTTCAAGGCCAAAGATGCGTTGTACACTTCCCGACGGTGAAACCTAGCGCGGCGGTGGAAAACTCGATTTCTCTCAAGAAAGTGGATGAAAATTAGGGCTTTTTGGCTCTGTGTCTTCTCCTCTGTCTAAACTCTTATTAGACAAAATCTCTTTCAAAAATTTAGTATATGATGGCATTTGAGATAAAGCTTTAATGAATCGAATATTAATGTAAAGCTTTTTTAAGACTTCAAGAAATTTGCCAAATTGTTTATCAAGTTTTGCTTGTACTAACCTCTGGGGACAGGGTTTCGGTGGCCTATAAGGTGCAGGAGAAATAGATTTAGAAATATCATTCTGACATGGTTCATCACCCTGGTGAGGTGACAAACTAGTTTGGGACTGCTCATGCTCAGAACATTTTTCCAAGTCTAATTCATTGTCAAGGTCAATATTAGGCTCTTTTTCATAATTTTCATATTTCCCTTTAGGTTCATCTAATTGCCTTCCACTCCTAGTGATGATAGCATTACAGTACTCACTAGGGTTTGGTTCAGGTTTAGCTGGTAATTTTCCTAGGGGTCTGTAAGAAGTGCTTGCTTGTTGTGCTATTCTGTAAAATCTTATTGTGTGCAACAACACCATCCAACCTTAGAGTTAATTTGCTTAAGGCTCTCTGTAACTTCTTAATTTTGTCTCATTTGGGCACCCATGAATTTTTCAAACATGTCTCCTAAGCTAGTTTTTTGGGGTTGACTCTGATTTTGTTGACTCTGCTTGTACCCTCTATTTTCATTTTGTCCACTAGCATGATTGTCACTCTTCCAAGACAAGTTAGGATGGTTCCTCCAACCAAGGTTGTAAGTATTAGAATAAGCGTCATTATTTCTACCTTGATTGTAACCCACTACTGCATTAACTTTCTCACTACCCTGATCAACTATAACCTTACACTCTTCAGAATAGTGCCCATGGTTCCCACATACATCACAAGTAATAGAAGAGACTGCATCAGTTTGCATCTAAAAAGAATCAAAACGGTTCACAAAGAATCTACCGTTTCAACCAATGATCACCAACCATCACCATCATTCTTACCATGAGGAGGACGATACAGCACTCCTTCACAACAGTCCACTGGTTGTGATTTAGCACCATCTCTTCAAACAACGCATAGGCATCTTCAACAATCTTCTTCATCAGTGCTCCCCCTACAGCAGCATCAACAGGTGGAAAGTATTTCAACAAGAAAGCATTTCGCAATCGTTCCCAAGTAGTGAATGTTCCAATTGGATGAGAATTTAGCCCGGCTTTTGCTCGGTCCCTGAGGAAAAAAGGAAACAATCTCAGTTTAAGAGCATCATTAGATACACCAATAAATTTTATAGTATCACAAAATTCAAGAAAAGAGATAAGTATTGATTAGGATCTTCTAGAGGAGATCCTCCAAATTGATTCTGTTGGATCATTGACAAGAAAGCTAGTTTAATCTCAAAATTGTTTGCATCAATTGCAGGCCTAGTTATTCTAGAACGAATTCCCTGTGTACTCAGGGCTGCATAATCTCTAAGTGTCCTCCTCTCATCCATGATGGATTCTTCTTCTTGTGGACTTTCTTTAAATTTATGTTTCCTGTGCAGTCTAAGAGTTTTGCTAATTTTATGATCTAGGGAACTAATGGTCCAGATCATAGAGTCCTGCGCATGCAAAGTAAAAAGATCAGATAAACTCAAGTAAGCAGAAAAGAACAGAAAATAAAACAAAACCTAGTCTAGCAATACTTTCAATATCTTCAACATTGACAAAAAACAAGGTCCCCCGCAAGTGCACAATCCTCACTTTCGTGCTGACTATTTTCAAGAACCAATCCTCACTTTCGTGCAGGATCTATTTGATTATTAAATAAAAGTGAATCATCAGCAAAGAACTCAAGTATCACTTTCATGCATCCAAATTCTAAGTTAATAATCTCAAGTGGAAACTCAAGGATCACTTTCGTGCATCCGAATTTCAACATAGGTTCTACTTATGGTTCTCCAACAATCTAATTTTCAATTCCTTGCAATATCGTCATGTTTATTTCATTAACTCAATCCTAGATCAGATTATCAATCATGGAATTAAACTTCTAAAATTAAGAAATAAGAACAAACCTAATTTCTTACGGTGAGTTCCTAACATTCAATTTTAGGGTTCCAAGTTCTCAAGCAAATCACCTTTCGATCCTTATTGCGAAAACTCTAAAACATGTCATAATTCTTAGCGTGAACAGTGTTGGCGGCGACTTCTTCGTTACTTTCTCTTTCGATCAATCTCCTTTCGCTCTGAAACTTCTGGGGTATCTTCTCCTCCTCTATGCGTAGCTTTCCTTCAAATTTCACGGCCGGAGATGCGCTGTATGCTTCCTAGTGGTGAAACCTAGGGCGGCGGAGGAAAACTCGATTTCTCTCTAGAAAGTGGATGAAAATTAGGGCTTTTTGGTTTTGTGTCTTCTCCTCTGTCTAAACTCTTATAAGACAAAATCTCTTTCAAAAATTTAGCATATTATGACATTTGAGATAAAGCTTTAGTGAATGGAATATTAATGTAAAGCTTTTTCAAGACTTCAAGAAATTTGCCAAATTGTTTATCAAGTTTTGCTTGTACTTACCTCTGGGGAAAGGTTATAGGTGGCCTATAAGGTGCAGGAGAAATAGACTTAGAAATATCATTCTGACATGGTTCATCACCTTTTGGTTCATCACCCTGGTGAGGTGACAAACTAGTTTGGGACTGCTCATGCTCAGAACATTTTTCCAAGTCTAATTCATTGTCAAGGTCAATATTAGGCTCTTTTTCATAATTTTCAGATTTTCTTTTAGGTTCATCTAATTGCCTTCCTATCCTAGTGATGATAGCTTTACAGTACTCCCTAGGGTTTGGTTCATGTTTAGTAGGTAATTTTCATAGGGCTCTATAAGAAGTGCTTGCTTGTTGTGCTATCTATGTCTCTAAAATCTTATTGTGTGCAACAACACCATCCAACCTTAGAGTTAATTTGCTTAAGTCTCTTAGTAACCTCTTCATTTTGTCTCATCTAGGCACCCATGAATTTTTCAAACATGGATTAGTTGCAATAATTATAACATGAACCTATAGATCGAGTCTATTTGTCAAACGTGAAAATCTTGTGCGAAAACAAAGATATGAACGTTGGAGATCCATGAGTAAAACTAGTGTTCAGACTCGGATGTACGAAAGTGATCCTCGAATCTCCACTAGAGATTATCAACATTGAATTCGGATGCATGAAAGTGATCTTTGAATTCATTGTTTGATGATTTACTTATCTTCAATGTTGGGAAGAATCTTGCGCGAAAGCGAGGATAAATCCCTGTGCGGTTGTTTGCACGAAAGTGAACCAGCCCTTTTTTTAGTAAATTACATCTTCATCATGATAAATTTAAACTGATGAAATCCTCATTCATATCTAGCTCATAAAAGTTAAAGTGAACGAAACCCTAGTCCCAGCTTTTCTCTCTGATAATTCCGTTTTTAGCTTCCAATTTCTATTCTCATTACTTCGATTAGGCTAGATAGTAAGAAATCAGCTACTTAGTATTCGATAACGTAGGTCCCTGTGGATTTGATACTTTCTTTATTACTTCGAGTATCCGTTCACTTGTGGATCACAACAAGTTTTTGGCGCCGTTTCCGGGGACCTTAGTTTTGTTGATATTAAAGAGGTTGAGATTATTGCTAGACTAGGTTTCATTTATGTTTTATCTTTTTATTCTTTACTGTTTACTTACATCAATTGATTAGTTTGCTCTAGCGTGCGCAAGAAATTCACTTCTAATGGCTGAGCAAAGATCACTAATGGACTATGCAACCCCTAATCCTCAAGGGCTACACATTAGCATTGCTAAACCTGTAATTGAGGCCACCAACTTTGAGATTAATCCTGCCCTCTTGACTATGATTCAGCAAAATTAGTTTGGAGGATCATCAATCAAAGATCCTTATTTACACTTATATATTTTTATTGAATATTGCAATACCATAAAAATTCATGGAGTTTCTGATGATGCACTAAAATTGATATTATTCCCTTTTTCTCTCAGGGATCAAGCACGATCTTGGTTGCATTCTCGTGGACCCAACACCTTCACAATGTGGGAACAATTATCAAAAGCTTTTCTGATGAAATATTTTCCACCAAGCAAGACTATCCAATTGAGGAAGCGAATCACGAACTTTCAACAAAAGAGCGGAGAATCACTCAGTGATGCATGAGAGAGATTCAATGATCTACAACGGAAGTGTCCTAACCATGGCCTTGAAAATGAGTTTCTAATTCAGACATTTTATTCTAGCTTAGTTTATAATACCCGTCTAATTATTGATGCTGCCGCAGGGGGAGCCTTGATGAGTAGAACATTTGACGATGCTTTCAAGTTGCTTGAAGAGATGTCCTTGAATCATAGCCACTGGACTCCAGATGAAGGAATGTTATATTGTCATCAACTTGGTAAGAATGAGAATGAGGATCAGCAACCCTTGACTGAAAAAGTTAGTGAACCCATGCTAGAGAAACTCTCAGCTAGCCAAATTCAATCATTGAAAATTCAAAACATAAAAAAATTTGTGGATCTTGAAGAAACTATTAGTCACCTTGCTTCACAACTAGAATCCTTAGTGGCTCACAATAAAGTTCTAGAAGAACAAATGTCTAGATTAAACTCTAGGGAACATTGCAATGCCATTATCACTAGAAGTGGGAGACAATTAAGAGAACTTAAGGAGAAAGAATCTATTAATGATCATGATGAGGAATTAGAGTTAGAAAAATCTTCTGAACATAAACAAACCCTACCTAGTTTAACACCTCAAAAGGAAAGTAATCCAAAAGGGGATGTGCCATGTAAAGAAGATGATTCTAAAACTAATCTACCTCCTCCTTATAGACCACCAGTACCTTTTCCCCAAAGGTTAGTGCAGGAAAAGTTAGATAAGCAATTTGGGAAATTTCTTGATGTTTTGAAAAAGCTTTACATTAACATACCATTTACTGAAGCTTTATCTCAAATGCCCATATATGCTAAATTTTTTAAAGAAATCTTGTCTAACAAAAGAAAGATAGAGAACTATGGTATTGTGGCTTTAACTGAAGAATGTAGTGTTGTTATTCAAAACAGGTTGCTACCAAAATTGAATGATCCAGGTAGCTTTTCTATCCCATGTTTTATTGGTAGTATGGCTTTCGATCGAGCCTTATGTGATCTAGGGGCTAGTGTAAGTCTCATGCCTTTATCTATGTGTAGGAAATTGGACATGGGAGCTCCTAAGCCGACTGCAATTTCTTTGCAGCTCACCGATCGATCAGTAAAATATCCAGTAGGTATTCTAGAGGATGTTCCTATTCAAGTTGGTAAGTACTTCATACCTGCTGATTTTGTCGAACTTGAATGCAAGAGGATGCCAAGATTCCTATTATTTTGGGTAGGCCGTTCTTAGCCACTACTAGAGCCCTATTTGATGTGTGGAATGATAAACTTGCCTTAAGAATTGGCAATGATAAGATTGAGTTTGATTTGAATAATTCATTGAAAAAACCTGCATATGCCAGTTCTTGTTGCACTATTCATGCCATTGATGACACGGTTTATGATGTTTGTTGTTTGTTTGATGATTCTTATGCTGATGTTTCACCTTGTGATTCTTTTTCTGATATCTTGAGAAATTCTTGTGAAAAAATTGATAATTCTATTTTTGAGAATGATTTTGATGAATTCGACGATGAAAAACATGATATTTTAGATTGTGCTACTTTTGATAATGAAAGTGAAAAGATCCCTAAAGTTGAGTTGAAAGATTTACATGATAATCTTAGATATGAATTTCTTGGTCCTAACTCCACCTACCCTGTGATTGTGGATGCTAAATTAGATGCTAGGGAAACTGATCTACTCTTGAAGGAGTTAGGAATTCATAGGAAGGTAATTGGGTATTCCATTGATGACTTAAAAGGGATTAATCCTTCTTTTTGTATGCACAGGATTCACATGGAGGATGAGCACAAACCGCATGTAGATTTTCAGAGAAGGCTCAACTCGTCCATGAAGGAAGTGGTGAAGAAGGAAGTACTAAAATTGCTAGATGCAGGTATTATCTACCCTATCTCAGATAGTAAGTGGGTGAGTCCTGTACACTGTGTCCCAAAAAAGGGTGGTGTCACTGTAATGAAAAATAAGGATAATGAATTGATACCTGCTAGAAATGTCACTAGTTGGCGTATGTGTATTGATTATAGAAAATTAAATGTTGCACTAGGAAAGACCATTTTCCCTTACCTTTCATTTATCAAATGGTGGAAAGACTTGCCAAACACTCTCACTTTTGTTTTCTTGATGGGTATTCTGGATTTTTTCAGATTCCTATTCATCCTGACGATCAGGATAAAACCACTT
>CM050440.1:38166391-38180998 GCA_027562315.1 Costus pulverulentus | reverse complement strand
AAGGACAATGCTAATGTCAGCCAAGCTGAACACCATTGAGACATTATTCAGAAGTATACATAACAGCAGCAGATAATGTAACAACCTGAATAACAACCATTGCCTTTAGAAACTTATACATAGTTTATACATGATACTAAAATCATCCCAAAGGCCTCAAACATTAGCCTTAAGGGCATACCCCAACAAAAGAAGTAGAAAGGTTGACTTCAGTGACATAAACACTTGAGCATGAAGACGAAGTGTTGCTTCTCTTCTTCTCATTCTGAAGCTGCACCATGTCCTTTATCATGTGAGGTGGTCCCCCAAATGAGTAGCACTTGTTATTCCTGACTCTTTCCATCTTTATCTTCAATGTCTTAGTTAAGCCTTTTGGTTGAACACATTGAATGTCTACTTTAGGAGGGTTGAGCTCAACCAATTCATCAAAGAGCTGCCTTAGATTAGAAATAATCTCATAAGCACTCTTAGATTCATATTGCCCTCTAAATTCAGGCGACATGTTGGTTTGCATCAAATTAGCAACCTCCAAAGTTTTAGCCAGATGCTTATCATAAGCATCCTTCTCAGCCACCGAGGTCAAGCATAGAAGTGGCTCAGGAATACGCTACTCAAGGATATTGAGATTCCTCTCGAGCTTGAGCACAATTCTCAAGTTCATATACCAATCAAGTAAGTTGGGTCCAACCAACTTATCCCTATCCAGGATAGATTGTAGTGACCATCTGCTATTGTTCGTTGCCATTGTTCTACAACAACCAAGAAAAGCAGATTAGTACTACTTGAAGTCATTTAAACTGGACTTATTTTAAATGACTATGGCTCCCACTATTTTAAATCGAATTGATAAACCACAAAGTCAATCGGGAAATGCAGGATTTCCCAGTGAGATGGGATCCTTATTCTACAGTAGGCTTTGCGTCCCACGAGTGTGGGATGAGATGCACAAAGTGAACCATGCTTCTTAAGGTGGGCATGCCGGCTGATTGCGCTAGGCAACTCCCCTTTTTGAGACAGACTAGGCATTTCATGTCCAACAAGGGCTGGATACAGCATGAAACCCTAACCTCTCAACGATGCCTCTAGAGTTTCATCATGTGCCCTACACATATGAAAATCTAGTCAAGTGCATACCTAACCATTATGCCTAGGGCCAACGAGTTTCCTTGTGAAGGCACTTCCAGGGTAAAATTGGACTGGGAAACCATTACCACCACACACCATCTAAAGATAAGTGGGTGTGTCCCACGAGGGTGGGAAATAGTTCACAATACCACTGATCGATAGCTTGGTGAGGGCTGCGCGTTAGTGGGCTACTAGACTTGATATTTGAATTGAGGGTTTTTGAGGTCTCATCATTTCAGTTTTATCTTATGTTTAACATTACAAGCATGCAATCCTATAGTGATAACATAATGACAAAACATCATAGGCATGCTTTAGCTTTTGTAATGAAAGCAATGAAAGGATAATGTGATCATAGCCTATTTAAGACATTGAACCAACCCATGCCAAAAAGAGGTTCAACTTGTGACCTAGGACTCAAGCCCCTAAAACGGGATTTGGCCTAGCCGACCTCCCCTAAGTCTTTCATCTCGAAACACTTCCCCAGCCATGCCTTCACAGACTGAAGACTAGGGATGTCGTTTTTGATGAGAAGTATGTCATTGACATATAAGACCAGAAAAAGTCACCAAGCTCCCACTAAATTTTTTGTACACACAGGTGTCATCTTCACTTTTGATAAAGCCATAATCTCTCACAGCTTCATCAAATCGAAGATTCCAACTTCGAGATGCTTGCTTTAATCCATACATGGATTTCATTAGCCTGCAGACCTTATTGGCATCTGTAGGAAAGATGAAACCATCAGGTTGTGTCATATAAACATCCTCTGTTAGCTTCCAATTAAGGAACGTTGTCTTCACATCCGTCTACCATATCACATAATCATGATATGCAGTTATAGCATGCAGAATCCGAATGGATTTGATCATGCCAACTAGCGAGAAGGTTTCATCATAGTCCACCTCGTGGACTTGTCTGAATCCTTTAGCCACAAGTCTACCCTTATAGGTAACTATATTGCCATCCATGTCGGTCTTCCTTTTGAAGACCCATTTACAGCCTATGGGTTTCACCCCATCTGGCAGCTCAACTAAATCCCATACTTGGTTGGCTGATATGAAATCCATCTCAGATCGCATGGCCTCAAGCCATTTCTCGGGGTCCGGTCCAGAGACTGCCTTGTCATAGGTTCTGGGTTCATCCTCAATGATAAAGATCTCGTGATGTTGGGTCGGCAGTGACCCATACCTTTTAGGTGCACGACGAATCCTCCCAGACCTACGTGGGACCTGTGTTTGAGCCTCTGGTTTTACAACAACCGGTGTAGGTGGCTCAGATTCCATCTCTGTGTCTTGTGGTTGTACTTGGACCTCATCCAAGTCAAACTTACTCCCACTGACTTCTTTCATGAGAAATTCTTTCTCTATAAAGATAGCCCCCCGAGCAACAAAAACTTTGTTCTCGGTGGGAACATAAAAGTAGTACCCTTTAGTTTCCTTAGGATATCCCACAAACACACATTGATCAAACCTGGGTTCTAGCTTGCTAGAATCCTGACGTTTGTCATAAGCTTCACGCCCCAGATCCTAATAAAAGAAAGGTTAGGGCGTCTTCCACTCCATAACTCATATGGTATCTCGGAGACACTCTTAGATGGAATGTTATTCAATATGAGAGAAGCTGTCTCAAGTGCATGACCCTAGAATGAGGGTGGTAAAGTTGCATGACTCATCATAGATCGAACCATGTCTAGCAAGGTCCGATTTCATCTCTCAGACACACCATTCCATTAAGGTGTTCCAGGAGGAGTGAGTTGGGATACGATTCCACACTCTCTAAGATAGTCAAAAAACTCACCGCTCAGGTACTACCCACCACGATCTGATCGAAGAGTTTTAATGGATCTCCCAAGCTGGTTCTCTACTTCATTTTTGAACTCCTTGAATTTCTCAAAGGATTTAAATTTATGTCTCATCAAGTAGACATAACCATATCTACTGAAGTCATCAGTAAATATGATAAAGTAGTTGTGTCCTCCTCTCGTTTGTTTATTGAATGGCCCACACACATCGATATGTATGAGGTCCAATAAACCTCGTGCCCTCTCACTAGTCTTGGTGAAGGGTGCTTTTGTCATTTTCCCTAGTAAACAAGGTTCACATATATCAAACTCCTCCAAGGAGCATGAATCTAATAACCCATTTGCATATAGTTGTTTAATGCGATTTTTGTTTATATGGACTAATCGGCAGTGCCATAAGAAAGCACCAACTAAACCACTCAGTTTGGTCCTTTTACTATTTATGTTACAAATAGAGCTATTAATGTCAAAGACATGTAAACCATTGCATAATATACCCTTCTCATAAAACATATTTGCAAATGAAAAAGAACAAGAGTTCTCCTTTATTTCAAATCTAAATCCTTTCTTTTCGAAGCAAGTAATGAATATAATGTTTTAGTAAGTCAAGGTACATAATAGCAATGATCTAGTTCTAATTGAAGTCTAGAAGGCAGGGAGAGAGTCAAAACTCCTACATCAACAATAGCAACTTGTGCCCCATTTCCAACACGTAGGTTAATCTCTCCAGGCCACACCGATCTACTTTTCTTGAGCCCCTACATATTTGTACAAATATGAGCTTTCGTATGTGGTATCCAATACCCATGATAGAGAAGCAGAAAGGTTGACTTCGGTAACATAAATACCTGTGCATGAAGACGAAGCCTCACTTCTCTTCTTCTCATTCTGAAGTCGCACCATATCCTTCAACATGTAAGGTGGCCCTCCACATGAATAGCACCTTTTATTCCTAATCTTTTCCATCTTTAATTTTAGTTCATCGTTAAACCTGTTGACTCAACATACTGAATGACAGCTTTAGGAGGATTGAGCCTAACTATCTCATCAAAGAGCTGCTTAAGAATAGAGATAATCTCAGAGGCACTCTTCGATTCATATTGCCCTCGTATATCAAGCGACATGTTGGTTAGCATCAAATTAGCAAACCAAGCGACATGAATACCAGGATTCGAACCCTCGATTTGGCCTTCACAAACCAAGTCCCTCTAACCATTGAGCTGCAGCTCAATGGTTAGAGGGACTTGGTTTGTGAAGGCCAAGTCGAGGGTTCGAATCCTGCTGCAGACGAAATTTGCACAGCCTATAACTGTGCCAGGATTCGACACCCTGGACCTTGCGGGTTAGGTCTCCGGGATGCCTAACCTCGAGGGGATCGGTGGAGCTCCGCCGGTCCTTAGTGTTGTAGGGAAGGGGGGCGAACATGTCAGACGCGCCGAATGAGGCAGGCATGGGTCGCTTATGTCCAGACGGCCCTTGTGAGGCAGACATACATGTCCGGACGGCCCTTGTGAGGCAGACATGGCTCTCTCCTACATCACTAAGGACACCATTGTCACCACACACCTTCTAAAGATAAGTGGGGGTGTCCCACGAGGGTGGGAAACAATTCACAACACCACTGATCGATAGCTTGGTGAGGGCTACGCGTTAGAAGACTACTAGACTTGATATTTTAATGAGGGTTTTTGAGGTCTCATCATCTTAGTTTTATCTTATGTCTAACATTACAGGCATGCAATCCTACAATGAGAATAGGAAGAGAAAACATCACTAGCATGCTTCAGCAAAGAAGGAAAGGAGTAAAGGGATGATGTGATCATGGCCCATTCAAGACATTGAACCAACCCATGCCAAAAGAGGTTCAACTCTTGACCTAGGACACAAGCCCCTAAAACTAGACCTAGCCTAGCCGACCTCTAGCTTGATCTTCAAGATTGGCTCCAAGGTCCACCACACCATGGTTTAGCTCTCAGACACTAGAGGTACCCCTAGGTAAACCCCATAAGCACCCACAAAGGTTCGGCCAATGCCATGGGTCTTCTTAAGGTGTGCCACCAAGGTTGATGCTTGTTGCGCCATCGGCAAGATGCGGAACCAAGCAAGTATGCGCCAAGACATCTTGTAGGATGCGCCCCTAATCTTCATCTTGAATTTTACAAAATAAAAGAATAAGAAAGGCGGCACACAGGCCTCACAAGTGTACAACACAGGAATGCAAAGGGGCTTGACTAATGATCACAACATCATACACAAACAAGGTACTAAATCATGCAATTCTATATGCTCATAAAAAACATAAAATCTAAAATTTTATTTTCTCATAAAACAAGTTTCTTTTCCTCATCTTCTTATCACAAATCTTTTGGTTATCTGTGATTAAGTTTCATGATGATTTTATAGACCCTATCAGCTGGCAATTTTGTAAGATCAAGAGACCTGACTAGTCCGAAGACACAATGCCTATCCTACTTGGCAAAACTACGTGCACCTTTGATCTTAAATCAATCACAAAAAAAATCCAAAAATCTAAAAGAAATT
The DNA here is from genome assembly GCA_027562315.1 of Costus pulverulentus. Classification (NCBI taxonomy): domain Eukaryota; kingdom Viridiplantae; phylum Streptophyta; class Magnoliopsida; order Zingiberales; family Costaceae; genus Costus; species Costus pulverulentus. Next base: position 38,175,528 of record CM050440.1, on the reverse strand, counting down.
GTATAGAAGATAGGAACAAGAAACCAACAATTTTTCTTTCTTAAGAAAAACATGTGCCATATACATATGCAATTTGCAAAAAAATGAAATATGGCATGTGAGCATAGAGAAAAGCATACAAACATCGTTCAAGGCTCGCAAGTCCCTCTGATGTCACTGTTGGGAAACCCCAGGGATATTTTACAATTTTTGACATTACCGATTGCATGCGCAGCAGAAGAAGATCCCCGAAATAGGCCAGTCCCAAAAACCTAGTGAGGATCGTCTTGCGAGAGAGTCGACACAATATCAAGGTAGGTGCCCAGGCATTCACCCTTTGCAGTCTCACACACACGGATTCCTCGAGCTCTCTTCCTCCACGCCCGGTGCGAGCCTCGGGAAGAAGATCCACGCCAAGGGAGAGTCTCTTGATCACTTGCGCCAACCACTAAGGGAGGTTGCACCTAGGGAAGAAGAGGAAGAGAAGGCGCTGCAAGTCTTCTTGTTCCTTTGCACCAAAGTTAAGAAAGGGAAGAAGACTTCGGCCTTGATGGACGAAGAACTCCAAGAGATCCTTAGCTTTCGCCCACTACTTGTCTCCATGCCTCCAAGAGGATTAGTGCAGTAAGAGGGTTCGCCTAGGGTTACTTTTATAAGATGAAGATGCGGTTAGCGTTTCATGGTAAGTGTTGATGGTTTGACATGAATTAAGGAGTTAAATCTCTTGATTGATTCCTTAATTCTTAATGCGCTAAAGGCTTTCCTTAATCAGCCAATAATACATGCGCCCAACACATACCTAATGAAGCAAACTCCTTATCTATGCGCCAAGAGCAAGTCAAGGCAATATAGAAGTTTCCTAATGGGTTGTGGGTGCAAGTCCTAATCAAATTAGGACTCTTAATTATGTTAATAATCAGGCCACTTGCGCATGTCATATCTTAATCAATATCCCATGTGATTAGATTGAATCCTAATCTAAAAAAATCACTTGAAGATACCAAATTAAGCTTATGCGCCAATCCTAGTCCAACTAGGATTCCTTCATACGCCTATGCCAAAAATTTCTTCCCATTATACCCTTTTCTCCTCTTATCTCTTCATTACAACTTATTAGTAACCCCTATTAAGTAATGGGCCTAGCCCAAGGTCCATTATGCATGTTAACCAAGCCATTGGATCCAATCCAATTTAACCCATGGTTAAATGAGGCTTCACCATGGTTAGTTTGGTCAATATGCCAAAAATGGAACTTGGCCCTAATATGTTTCTTCCATCTCATCTGGCCCATTGGCGCTGATGAAATCTCCCAAATAGATCCGAGTTATCCAATAACTCGATCTAAAGGTTACCCGATCAATATGAAAACTCGAGTATCAAGGTGTGTGACCCTGTAGGTTCCTCCGTCATTGGCAGTGATGAACTTAGGTCATCACAAGCAGTGAGTGGCACCTAGTAGTGCATCACTACTACCCAAGTCATCAGAATGGATATCGACACCGACATCCCCATCATCACAACTAGGTACAGATACATTATAGTCCCATTACCAAACTGATATCTGATTGGACAAGTGTGTCATCACTTATTTTCACCCAATCATATGGTCATGACTAGATTAGGTTCTCACCTGGGCATGGCCATACACTTTTAGTCATATAACCATAGAGGAGATCCATGGATATCAAGCTTCCCTTAGGAAGGGGCAAATCTTCTAACTGAACATGACCTTCTCATATGGGTCATGACATACTCAATGACAACCGTTATAACCTCCCAACTACGGCGAGGTGTTATATTGCATCAAAGCATGTCCCTAAATATATAGAAGAGTCAATCACCTCAAGTCAAGGGATCAATACATCTCCTGTCACTTGTGAGGATAACTCATGACACCAAGTCATTGCCTCACAACGGGTCAGTCTAGTATATCCACCACTGGTATACCCATATGTCTGCGTTAGCACCACGTGCCCAACCAGCCCATATATCGGTCTCACAAGTACCATAGCTATTCCATATCCACTAAGGTACATTGACTAGGGACAAGTGTTTGAGCACAGATCCAATCTGTCTCCAGGGACATTATCATGTAAGTACACAATTGCAGTTGTAAACAAACAATGATAATGACAATGCCAGAATGATATTTATATAGGAAATATCTATATCAAGTAGTACATAAAGCAGACCATAACTAGGTCTCAGGGTATAAACACTAACAATAATGAGGTCAGTGGGGTAGGGTGGTCATTGGGACCAGATCAATGGCACTGTACTCTCTAAGCAATTCAATAATTTTTGGAGGGTCTTTTTAACTTGTTTCTAGGTTGGCTTCTTTAAAGGTTAGTAGGGGGTATATCAAACTAGATTTCTTTGTTTCTTGCAAGAAGGGCTATGGTCTAAGAAATATAATGGGCTTCTATTTTCTATAGCCTTTCCCTTGGTGTGTGAGGCCCTAAGTTCTTTGAGTAGGCTGGGCATGAGAGTTATTTTCTTACCATTATGGGTGAACTAATATGTGTTGCCTCTTTTGTTAATGTTTATGCCATGCAGACTAATATATGAACATGGTCCGGCATTATTTAAATGTACTTTAATAGAATTAATATAGTTCATAAAGGCATGGTCGTTATTATGCATATTGCTTTACTTGCATTGATGTATTCAATTGCATAAATAATGACCCATGAGTTTGGTTGGATCCATTCTCATTGTAATCCCCAGTCAAGGTGCCTTAGCCGATAAGGGATAGCTTTGGTGCATGTGAGACTGGTGTATGGGTTGGTTACAGGCGAGGTACAGTAACACAGACATACAGGTGCTTCAGCATTAGTTGCACTAGAGTGACCCACCGTGAGGATTAACTTGTCTAGTCAACAGGTCAATCTCACATGCAAGATATTTGCATTCATCCTTACACTTGAGGTATTCATGTCTAGATATGATGACGGATGTGTTTTGATACAGTCTTACATCTCTCCATAATTGGGTGATCAAAACGGCTGTCATTGGGCATATCATAAGTCATATAGAGATATGAATGACTAATAGTAGGATTTGCCTCTTCCTTAATTGGAAGCTTGATATCCACATGGGGGCACCCCACCTCATTGGTGCATGATAGGAATGTATGGCCATACAGTTTGAGTCATGACTAATAGATTGAATTAATAAATATGAGACTAATCTAATGGTGGGATATCAGTTTAGGCAAAGGGATCAAGAATGCATGGGAATCCTCACTGCTTGTTAGGGAGTTGATTGCCATGATGACTTTAGTCCTATGACATGGGTATTAGTGATGTGTTGCTAGATACCTCTCATTACTTATGATGTTTAACCATCATTGTCATCATCATATGGATCCTACGGGGTCACACGCAATAGACTCTTGACGTTGTATTTTGATTTGGATATCTTGGAATATATTTGAGTTCATTCTGATTCTGAGTCCAAGACAGATTCATGGTTGAATCTAAGTCCAATTGGGATTCATGGGTTTATGTATATCCTAGCCAAGTTTGTACTCTGTATGGGAGTTGGACCTGGACATGGGATTATAAACTATGTTGGATTTAAATCCTAATTTAATTAGGAGTTGGAGTCCTAATCCTATTAGAAATTGGGATCCTAATCCAACTGGGAGTTGGAATCCTAATTTAATTAGGAGATGGAATCCTAATCCTATTAGGAATTAGAATCCTAATCCAACTAGGAGTTGGAATTCTAATTTAATTACGAGTTGGAGTCCTAATCCTATTAGGAATTAGAATCCTAATCCAACTAGGAGTTGGAATCCTAATTTTATTAGGAGTTGGAATCCTAATTCTACTAGGAGTTAGAATCCTAATCAAATTAGGATTCAAATCCTAATTAGAATTTGGTTTTGGATAAGGCCCATAGTGGTTGGGCACAAATCCTAATCCAACTAGGATCCAATCCTAAGAGGAATTGGATTTGGATAAGGCCCATTGTGTTGGGCGAGAACCCTAATCCAATAAGGAAATAATTCAAGGGACAAATTAGTATTAAAAATCCAAGTCCAATATGGAGTTGTGGATTTAGTCTAATTGAGGCAAGTTTGAATCCTAAAAGAAGTTGGAATTGCCCTTAGCGCATGGAATAATTCCATACATAGAATTGGCGCCAATAGGGATGAATGAATCCTAATGATAGTTGACTTTCATGTTTGGATGTTTTCTTGGAGGATTAGGGCTATCTTATTAGCGTGTATAGCTTAATCAAATCAAGCATGTATTCGGCCAAGTAAAAGATGGAAAGTCCTAATATGAATTGAACTCAAAATCCATCTCCTGATTTGGAAAGAAGCTTGATACTTTCCAAGCCTTATTCTTGCACAAATTCAAGGGATGTGGCAGCTAAACTCTTAGAGCAAATTCCTTGGAGGAATTATGCCAATAGCACATATGGAAGGTGACGGGTGACTATGGCTTGAATGGATATAAAAGAAGGGGTATGCGCCCCCTCTTTGATATATACATACAAGCAGAATTCTTCTTCAAGAGGTGGCGACTTCTAATAGGAGTTGCGCAAGTCTCTTGCTGCCCTAGCTGCCATCTTCCTTAGTGCAATGCCACCTTCTCTTCTTCTTACTATTTGGCCAAAAGTCTCCAAGCAAGAAGACTTGTTGGCTTGAAGAGCAAAGGAGGAAGAAGAAGGAGAATCCAAGGGGTGATCTTCTCTTCCCGAGGTTAGCACCAAGCGTGGAAGGGAGCAACGTTGAGTAGGTCGACGCATGGATACTTGTAGAGGACAAGCACTTGATAGTCTTCAACTTTGCTTCATCATCTTAACAAGCAAAAGATGTATCATCCCTAACACATCCATGTGTTATCTCCCTTGCATGGATCCTTGGTCAAGGAATATGTTTTGGGTGTAATGTGTCTTCCGCTGCGTCCTTGGACTGCAAAATTTTAAAATTACACCTGGTATTGCCTAACAGTGATATCAGAGCTACTTGCGAGAAACACAAGGTGTACATGTGCTTGTGTGAAAATTTTTTGAAAATTTTCTTTTTCCATGTGCATTTCATCTAGAAAGTGTTCTCATCCAAACTTCTTTTTATCAAACTTATGGCTGATTTTTGGATTATTTTTGTGAATGATTTAAGATCAAAGACACACATAGTTTTGTCAAGTAGGATGGGCATTGTGTCTTCGGACTGGCCGGGTCTCTTGATCTGACAAAATTGCCAGCTGATAGGGTCTATGAAATCATCATGAAACCTAATCTCAATTTTTAGCATACGGTTGATGGCAATAATGTTGTGGATGTATTTGGCGCATAAGGGAACTAAAATTTGATCCTGCCAGTTTTCAAATTTTATATATATGCGCCACTTGTCTCTTCCATGGGTTGATATGGTCATAGCGAGTGCCCTCCTGTGTTGTGATGTGGAAGCATATTTCCTCCTATGATGAATGCTTGTAAAATTTTTCTGCCACCTGCATGTGGTTTTCCCCCCTATCTTGATGTAAAATTTTTTATGTATTCTCTCATCTTGTTTTTAGAATAGATGTAGAATTGTTTTTATAAGATAGATTCAGGCTTCATCATGACAACAAGGTGACTTCATCAACTGAAATCTAGGTGGCACCATCCTTTGGAAGCATGGTGATTGATTTGCAGTTCGAGGAAGAATGCTAACTTCGACTTACTGGCATGGGCAAATCTACTACAGGGACTCGCAACCCTTGGATGCATGTTAACATATCACATGGCTCATGACATGTTAGGTGTATGAAAAGGGCTACGACCATGTCGACCATATAAGCATACCTATAATGGTTTACTATTCTATCCATAGCATGCCTGTGATGTGTTTTTCCTTTTGCTGCCACCATAGGAAAATTGCATTCTAGAAAAGAGTAATAATTAATGAATAAACTCTCCTCGCAATATCAAGTCGATAGTCTTCTTATGTGTAGCCCTTGTCAAACCATCGATCGATGGACTATGAATTGTTTCTCACCCTCGTGAGACACACCCATCTATCTTTGGAAGGCGTGTGGTGACAATAGTTTCCCGAGTCCAGTTTTAACCAGTACGTGCCTTCGCAAGGAAACTCGTTGGCCCTGGGCATAACAATCACGTCAGACCTGACTAGTTTACATATGTCAATGACATGATGAAACACTAGAAGCAGCTATTGAGAAGATAGGGTTCTATGTTGTTTCCAGCCCTCGCTGGACACAGAGCGCCTAGTCTGTCTTAACTAAGTGGAGTTGTGCATGACACAATTGGCTGGCATGCTTACCTAAGGAAGCATGAGATCACTCTGTGCAGCCCAACTCACCCTCATGTGAAATTAGAATCCTACTCACTTTTTTCCAAGTTGAGTTTGATAGTTATCAACTTGATAGGAAATAGTGGGAGCATAGCATTTTATTTAAATCCTTGTTAAATGCTTTATCATAGTACTTATTTTCCTTGTTTGCTTTTTGTAGATAATGAGATCTTCTAATCATAGATTGAAACTTTATAAAAATAAACTCGATGGGACAAATTGCACAAGATGGTTCAGAATTTTATCCAAAATACTAGAACAAGAGAATAAGGTGCATCTTCTTGAAAGACCTCCATCCCAGCCCTGCATTTATTTTAATACAAAGTGGGAGTGGAATGTCTATCTTGAACCTTGTGAAGATAACAAACAGTACACTGCTCTTATTTTAAAGTGCATGACCCCTAAGGTCCAAGTTGAGTGTAATGAGATGGGGATTTATTCATACATCTCTGAGGTCTCGTCACACCATGCACTTCAAATAGTGATCAAGAGAGAGTGTTGTTGGATCTTCAGGGTGTTTGCCTAAATCCAGGAATGACCTTGGTTCTATTTCTTTGAAGCTAAGACTTTCGAAGACTGGGAATGCATCGAAATTTCAGGACGAATTAAGGCCCCAAGAAGAGCATGGCACAGAAGAAGGGATGTAATCCATCTACTTCAGGTATTGTGTTACTGGGGTCCTTATGTCTACTTCTTATTCATGGGTACTTGGTACCGCATGTGGGGCTCAGATATGATTTCATATGCAGGGGCTCAGAAGAAGTAGGGCAATAAAGCTTGGTGGGATCGACTTTCAAGTCAGGAACGGAGCATTGGATGCTGCTGTTAATATCATCTCACTGCCTTCAAGAGTTCATGTAGAACTTTGCTATTATGTACCAGCTATTGTAAAAGAACATCTTATCCATTCTTTTCGAAAGAATTTCAATTTGAAATAAATGGTATTTCTTTAAATCTGGGATGTTCTATAATAATGGGGCAATTAATAATAGCTCGAGGTTCTGTATATAACATTAATATAAAAAGGATGAAATCCAAAGATTCAATTAACACCTTCACATGGCATTGTCACTTAGGCTATTAAACAATTGTCACAAGAAGTGCATGAACTATTGGGATCATTATCCTTTCAGGATTGTGATACCTGTGAGTCTTGTTTAATTGACAAAGTGACAGATGCTCCCTTCACCAAGAACGGTGGAAGTGTTAGTGGCTTATTGGATCTATTACACAACAATATGTGTGGACCCATGGAAACAAGCATTAGGAGGTGTTATATACTTCATTAGGTGTGGATATGTCTTATCCAACACATAACATTGGAGAAATCCAAGAAGTTCAAAAATGAACTATAGAATCAGATTGGAGGATTTGTTAAAGCACTTTGATTGGATCAAGGTGGTTAATAAGGAATTTGATGACTATCCTAAAGAGTGTGAAATTATTTCATAGCTTACTCCTCCTGGAAACACCACAACTGAATGGTGTATTCAAAGAAAGAAAGAGGAACACATTGGATGTGGTTCCATCTTTGAAAAGTCATGCAAGTTTACTTCCTTTTTGAGGCCATGCAAGCAACTGTTCTGGCACTCCATATTATTCCATCTCAAAATGTGTGTGTTTGTGGAGTACTGAAAAGTACTATATCTATCCCTATGAGAGCAAAATAATTGTTGCTCAAACTACTGTCTTTCTTAAGAAGAAATATCTTTTGAAAGAAGAAGTGGGAGTAGATTTTATTTTATTAGGACGAGATCCAATATCAACCACAAAACAATTAGACACAAATGGAAAGAAGGAGCTCACATACAGGTTGAAAGCGAACCTGAGCTTAAAGTAACACAAGAACCACATAAGTCTGAGGGATTCAAAATGTTCCTATAAGTCGTGGGCACGATGAATTTTTTTATCAAAGATCAACCTAAGACTTGTTATGATGTGGTCGGTGGACCAGATTCCAAGAAATGGCTAAGCGCCATGAGAACTAAAATGGACTCCATGTCTGCTAATCAAGCATGGGACTTGATTGATCCACCAAATGGGTAACACCCATATGCTGTAAATGGGTCTTCAAGGAAGATAGACATGGAAGGTAACAATGATTACCTATAAAGGCAAGCTAGTGAATAAAATTTCTGACAAGTCCACGGGGTGGATTGTGATGAAAATTTTCTCCAAAAGCGATGTTTAAGTTCTTTGGGTTTCTGCTTGCAAAAATTGCATATCCTATTAATAATTGCATATCCTATTATGGCACTTGGATGTGAAAACAGCTTTTCTTAATGGACGATTGGAAGAGGATGTCTATAAGGAATTAGCATAAAGGTTTTCATACAGGGGCCATAAAGATATGCATGGGCTTTTGCAAGCGTCCTGAAAGGGTGCTTGTGTTTTACAAGAAGATCAGTGGGAGCATCATAATATTTCTCCTCACATGAAATGACATCACAGCTCTTCACGGGGTGAAGTGTAGGGTGTTGGGGTATGCCCTTAAGGCTAATGTTTGAGGCCTTGGGATTCTATCAGTATCATGTATATAAACTCTTATGTTTATAAAGGCAATGGTTGTTATTCAGTATGTTACATTGTCTGCTGCAATAAGTGTGCTTCTGAATAATGTCTCAATGCTGTTCAGCTAGGCTGACATGCTCTATGTCCTTAGTTAAGATATCTTGGTGAACATGAGACAGCCTTGATATGATTGAGACTAATATGTGTTCTAATCTTATAGGATGCTTCCAGCATGGAATAAGATATAGACTCATGGGTACATTGGATGTACTGGACAGACCCTACTAGGATATTCAATTGCTTGTCACAATGTGAATAATCCTTGTTTGCAACAAGT
>CM050440.1:38154498-38166291 GCA_027562315.1 Costus pulverulentus | reverse complement strand
AAGCCGCCTCCTTCATCATGGCTATGGTAAAAGATCTTAACTTGATCTTTGAAATAATAATCAAAGTTGATCATATATATTCATGCAATCGATCTAGTTGAAACCCTATAAATTTTTCATGCGCCCCCTATTAGGGTTTCACCCCCCCCTTTGCGCTCCCCCTTGAAGGGGACTTTCATAGGGTTGGGAAGTGTTTCAAGAAGAATGATCTAGGGAGTGTGGCCTATATCCTAGGCATGAGGATCTATATATGGGGATCCAAGAAAGTCATTGCCCTTAGTCAATCTACGTTCATCCAACAGATTCTAGAGAGTTTCATATTGGGTGATTCCAAAAGTTGATACCTTCCAAGAAGACATGGTCTGATTCTCTCAAAGATACTTTGTCCTTTGACACACCAGGAGAGAGATAACATGAGTCTATAATCCTAATACATTGGGTATGGGATAGATCATGTTTTGAGCAACATGCACAACACCATTTGTGGCGTATGCTTAGAGCATAGCTAGTAAGTTCCAATTAGATCCCAATGCTCAACACTGCATAGCTGTGAAAGCAATCCTTAAATACTTGAGAAGTGCAAAGGATTGGCATCTAGTCTGTGATAGACAAGAAGAACTTTGTGTACAGGGGTGCACACTGATACTTCATTCTAGTCTAATGACTATCATTCACAGCCAGGATTTGCATTTTGCCTCGTTGTGGTGTTGTATCCTGGAAGAGCTTTATGCAAACCACGGTGGCAAATTCTACAATTAAGGCTTAGTACATTGCATGGATACTGCATAAAGGGATTGTCTCACTTGGAGTTTAGACAATCATACAATGAACTGATCCTCGCTTTCGCACAAGATCTATCCCATGTTGAAAATAGGTAAATCATCAATCAAAGAACTCAAGGGTCACTTTCGTGCATCCAAATTCTAAATTGATTATCTCAAGTGGTATCTCAAGGATCACCTTCGTGCATCCGAGTCTCAAGACAGGTTCTACTTAAGGTTCTCCAACGTTCCGATCCTGACTTTCATCCAAGATCATCACGTTTAACAAAATAACTCGATCCCAGATTCAAATAATCAAACATGGGAATTATTCTTCTAAAATTAAGAAATAAGAACTAACCTAATTTCTTACGGTGAGTTCCTAATATTCAATTTTAGGGTTCCAAGTTCTCAAGCAAATCACCTTTCAGTCCATATTGTGAAAACTGTAGAAACATGCGTGATAATAAGAAAACTATGGAGAGTTATAGGCAATCATCACATAAGTAGAATCATCATAACAAAATTATACTGACGAAATAAAAGTTATCTAGTCATAAAAAATCAAGGGGATTACACCCCAAGTCCCAAAAGATATCTAAGCTAACATGGAAGAAGAATTACAATAATCCAAAGTTTACAACGATCAGAAATTGAAAAAAATGAGAAATAAACTTTACAGCATGGATGTAATAGAAATTACAGCCGTAATTTCACTCCAGAGAACGCAGTGAAAGTGCCGGCACCCGCTCTTTCATTGATTTCACATCCAATCGATCTCCTTTCGCTCTGAAACTTCTGGGTATCATCTCCACCTCCAGGCGAAGCTTCCTTGTAAAAATCGCGGCCTAAGGTGGCCCTCTATGCCTCTCGGCATGAGAGCGAATCCTAGGGACACCTCCCTTGATTTCCCTTTGCACAATGGATGAAAATTAGGGCTTTCACCCTTAGAGTGTTCTCCTCCTCAAAGGCTCCCCTCTTCCTTCTTACAGCTTTGAATTTAAAGGCCTGAATCGTCTGCAATCGATCACACAAAAATCGGACTTCAATTTGACCGTGGAAGTCGCATTCAGGGATAGAATTATGGCCATGGTTTCTATTACGGCACTGCCGTAATTTCAGTTAAATTCTCTGATTGAAACTGTCTGGCAATTACGACATCGTAAAATAGGTTACGGCAGTGCCATAATTTATTGAAATCTTTCGGGTAGAAAGTCACCCCAATATATGGCCTGTGATTTTCATTACGGCGGTGCTGTAATTTCTGGAAAACTTTCTATATGAAAATCACCCCGGCAGGGCTCTGAAATTACAGTAGTGCTATGAAATTATAGTACCGTAATATAAATTACGGTCCTACCATAATTTGGGTTGAAGCTTCAATCTTTCTGGAAATTTACATGAAATCTTTTCTGGATGATGAGAATTCTTCTATGTATCTGAATTTGCTTGAAAATGCATTAAAATCGTGTGTTTTTATCTGAAAATCATCAAAAATCAAAATAGAAGTAGGTTTTGTAATATTTTATAAAAAGGGCATAAAAATAAGCAAACAAGCTTAAATATGACACAAAAATACTAATGAAATGACACAAAATATACTATGAATTTTGGTGTCATCAAACACATAAAGCTCAAACTTTGCTTGTTCTCAAGCAAATAAATGAATAGCAATGCTAAGTATGGAAAATATGCTCTTTTATGAAAAATAAATTTATAAAATATAATCATTCATGAAATATTCCACCAACTATTATACAAAATTTCAGATAAATACTTCATCCTCTGAAATCAATCTTTAAGATTCACAACTTTGATCAAATAAAATTTTGCAACTTGCATAATAAAAAGAATCTCAATCCTATGATTTCACTCAAGTTTCAGTTAATTCTATCATACCTTTGTTTACAGGAATAGGACATCCAAAATCTTTTTCCACATCAAAATCTTTCTTTTCTAAATTTTCTTTTATTATATTTTTAATGGTATGTGCCCACATTGATACACACTTTTTATTTGAACTTCAACCCTTGTCTTCGGTACCACTGTCAATTTTGCAGTGCCAAGTAGGGGAGTTATTTTTCTTTTTCTCTCTTTCCCTTTTTTACAGACTTTAACCCATATCTTTGGTACCACTGCCAATTTTACGCAGTGCCATGTAGATGAGTCTCTTGATGACACCAAAATATGCTGAATTCATAAAATATTGCAAAGTCTACTTCTATTTTGGTTTTTCATGATTTTTAGGTAAAAAGGTGCTATTTTGAGGCGTTTTCAAGAAAAATTGAAGACATAGAAAAGTTACCATCATCAAGAGGAGATCACACGACAAATTTCATGCAAAACGGAGCAATAAACCAAAATACGGTAGGGTCGTAATCTATATTACGGTACCGTATTTTCGTACGCTACCGTAATATCAGAGCACCTGCCATAATTTGGGGAGTTTTCCAAACATAAGGTTTTCATGATTTTACGGCACCACCGTAAGAAATTACACTGCCGTAATTTGGAGCACTTCAGAATAGAGCACTTGCCGAAATTACGGCACTATCGTAAACTATTTCACGGTGCCATATTCAGACCAGAGAACTCGTCCGATTTTATGTCACGGTTGTAAAGTATTTTATGGTACTATATTTTGAGCAATTTTTGACCAGAAAGTTGCCAAGAAAATACGGCACTACCGTAATATATTTTACAGTACCGTAATTACACTCAAAAACGTGATTTTTACGCGTCCGAAACTTGCGTGGACCATAATGTTTGATCCAGAGCTCCAAATGGAGATCTGAATGTTGCTACGGACTCATCGTTAAGAAGAGAAGACACACGAAGTGAAAGCACAAATGTTTATCTAGTATCGATGGAGAAATTGCCTGAGTGGCATCTAGGGTTTGGCCTCATGCCGGGAGGCGTAGAGGGCATATCAGGCCATGATTTCCACATAGAAGCTTCGTCTAGAGGAGAGAAAGACACCACAGAAGTTTCAGATCAAAAGGAGTTTGGGTGGAAGAGAAATCAATGAAACAGCGGTGACAACACTATTCATCACGGAAAATACGGCTGTAATTTATATTACAGCCGTGTTGTGAAGTTGTTTTCTCCTTCTTCTTAAATTTCTTACACTTTGAAACTATGGTTGGTTGTATTTCTTTTTCCATGAAAGCTTAACATATTTTGGGACATAGGGTTTAATCCCTTTGATTTTTAATGATTAGATCATTCTTCTTTTTTGTCATGATAATCTTCGTTGTGATAATTCTACTTTTGTGATGAATTGTCTTTAATTTTCTATAGATCTATGTTATTATCCATGTTTTAGAGTTTTCGCAATGAGACTGAAAGATGATTTGCTTGAGAACTTGGAACCCTAGAATTGCATGTTAGGATCCCTTCCTTAGGTTAGATCCAATTTCTTCGAATCTAGTAGATAAATTGTCATATTTGATATTATTGATCTAGGATTTAATTAATGTTATAATCACTGATAGATCTTGCACGAAAGTGAAGATCGGTCTGTTGGAAAACCCTAAGTAGAACTTGTGTTGAGTCTTAGATGCACGAAAGTGATCTTTGAGGCTCCGCTTGTGATGATCAATTTAGAATTCGGATGCACGAAAGTGATCCTTGAGTTCTTAGTTGATGGTTTACTTATCTTCAGCATTGGGATAAATCTTGCACGAAAGTGAGGATTGGTCCCTGCATGATTGTCTGCACGAAAGTGAGATAATCCCTTTATGAAGTAAATTAAGTCTTTATCATAACAAGATTTGACTGACGTCCTTTTATTCATATCTAGTCATTGAAATCAAGGTGGATGAAACCCTAGTACCAGTTATCTCTCTGATTTACTTTAGACTATTTTCGTTGATTATTGCATCATATTCGGTTTACTTAGCTAGCGAGAATACAACTATTTGGTACTTAACAATAAAGTCTCTGTGGTTCGATATCTTTCTTTATTACTTCGATAATTCCGTGCACTTGCGGAAACCTATCATCTCTCTCTCTTTTTGGAACTTGGATGCTTTCTTCCCAACAAAAAGTAAGATAAAGTAAACATCAACTAGGTTAATCAATTGACATCAATTCAAAAATTACACTCGTATGCTCATTTTATTCAAGACATAATGTTTCACTCTGAGATTCATTCATCAAACAACATACCTACCCAAAAACTTTATGCATCAATCAATGAAAGATTTCAACAAGTAGATATATATCAAAGAAATAAATTCAGCATAATAGGTATATCTCCATTCATAGGCATCGGCATGCATAAACATTCATCATAGAAAAATCCACCCTTCTTATCACATGGATTCAAGTCATAAAGAATTTTTAAACATAAAAAATGTGAAAATCAGTGCAAAAGGTGTGAAACATGAAACTCATATAATCATAGTCAAAAGTGTAAAATGATAGATTCAAGAAACCCACATCGAATAGAAATCTCAATAGAAAATAGCAAAAGAAATCAGGTAGCAATACCGAATAAGATCACCAGAAAGGGCAAACTCAATCATCGTCCGGGGTGTAGCATCGGGGCAGGTGCGACTGAATTCAAAGATGTGCCTTCTGAAAATTTACCTGCACAATTTTAAATACATAAGGCTCAGATAAAAAAATAGTATCTTACTTTAAAAATAATAAAAATAATTTTCCTGAATGATATTTTATATATTATACTGGTATTGTTATTATTATTTTATGTTTATATCTGCGACTATGTACTTGTATGATAATGTCCCTAGAGACAGATTGGATCTGTGCTCAAACTTATGTCCCCAGTCAAGTACCTGAGTGGAAAAGGGACAGCTCTAGTACAGGTGAGACTGGTATATGGGCTAGCTAGGCACAAGGTGCTAACGCAGACATATGGGTATATCAATGGGGGATATACTGGACTAACCCGGTATGAGACTCAAACTTGGTGTCATGAGTTAACCTCACAAGTGATAGGAGATTCATTGATCCCTTGACTTGAGGTCATCGACTCTTCTATATAGTTAGGGATATGATTTGATACAACCTAACACCTCTCCGTAGTTGGGAACTTATAATGGTTGTCATTGGGTATGTCATGACCCATATGAGAAGATCAATGGATAGACATAGGATTTGCCCCTTCCTGAGGGAAGCTTCATATCCATAGGCCTCCCTATGGTTGCATAACTGAAATTGTATGGCCATACCCAGGTGAAAGCCTGATATAGTCATGACCATGAGATTGAGTGAAAATAAAGTGGTGACACACTTTGTCCAATTGGATATCAGTCTGGCAAAGAGACCGTAATGCAGCGGTATTCTGTTGTGATGATGGTGATGTCGATGTTGATATCTATTCCGAATATTTGGGTAGCAGCGATGCATTGCTAGGTGCTAGTCACTGCTTGTGATGACCTGAGTTCATCACTGCCAATGTCAGAGGAACCTACCAGGTCGCACACCTTGATACTCAGGTTCTCATATTGATCGAGTAGCCTTATCACCGAGTTATTGGATAACTCGAATCTATTTGTGAGAATTCATCGGCGCCATTGTGCCTGATGAGAAGGAAGGGACTTATTGGAGCTAAACTCCATTTTCGGGCCAAATGGGCCAAATGAAGTCTAGCATGGCCCAATGGGGAGAGAGGCCTAATGGTCCATGAGCATAAGTCGCCTGGGCCCAATAGTTATCATGGGATATGAATTTTGCATTTAATTATGTATTTAATTCTAAATTTAATTCTAAATTTAATTCTGAATTTAAATCAAAATTTAATTCTGAATATGAAAAATCACGCCATTAAAGGCCATAATGAGACTTTAATTCATATTTTAATTCTATATTTAATTCTAAGATTAATTTTGAATTTAATTCAGAATGTGAATGGTCACCATGATTTCTATAAAAGGGAGAAGAGAGGAGATTTGGGTTGGAAAAAAAGTCGATAGCTCTCTTCTCAGATATTCGCAAGCTTGGAGCTTGGCGATTTCTTCTTCCCCCTCATCTTGGCGACTGCAAGGTTGGACCTTGGCAGCATCTTCCGTCATCCCTATCCTCTTGGCACATCCTTCTTGTGGGTGGCGCAAGTTCCTGAGGAGAACTCCCCAACGCGTGGATCTTCTTCCCGAGGCTAGCACCTAGCATGGAATAAGAGAACTTGAGCGTCAGCTGTGTGCGAGACTACAGAGGGCGTATACTTGGGTGCCTATATCGCATCTCTTTGCTTCGCTTCAAGGTATCATCCCTTACTCACCATGTCGATTCCCTCGCATGACATGATCTTCTGGGTTTTTAGGACCGGCCTATTTCGGGGATTACTTAATCTATTTATGTCTATAAAATTTTAAAATCCCTGGGGTTTCGCAACAAACCCTAGCCACCACCTCTAGCAAGCAGCCACCTTCTTCCTCCTTGGAGTTGGCACAAATTGCAGATAGAGGGCAGCAAGGTGTTTGAAGAAGAATTGCAAGTGGTAGAGGCTTCCCCTCTCCTTGGCGAGTTCCTCCTTCTTCCTTATCATCAACTGGTGGAAGTCGGAGTGCTGCCCACTCCTTGCAGCCAAGTGGATGGCTTGTTGGCGCAAGCAACAAGCAAGGATCTCTAGGTGTGGATCTCACCTCTCGAGGGTAGGACCAAGCACGGAGGTTCGAGAGGACTCGAGGAGCCCGTGTGTGTGAGACTACAGTGGACACACCCTTGCATGTCTACATCATCTTCATCAGCCTCACCTTGGGTTTGCGTGAAAATGCACTTCCGCTTTACTTGAAATTTTATTTTGGCCCTGGATTCCCAATAGTGGCATTAGAGCGATCTTACATGGCCCGTTGTGTACTTTTTACATGTGTAGCCCCATGACATGAGAAATTATTTTTGAAAATTTTTATGCCATTAATTTTCTGTTGAAAATTAATTTCTGAATTTTTGCCACTCATATCTTTCTCGTTTTGTTTTTCTTCACATGTGGGATAGACCTTATGTGGAAGAAATTTCCCTCTTTACACTTGTGGGATAGACCCACGGTGCAAGACCTATAGGAGATTATGCGGGGCATAGAGTGGGTGATTGCCCTAATCTCTATGGGGTATGGATTGCTAGGGGCGGCTACCCTTAGAAGACTCCTGAGAGGGACAAAAACACAAAGAATAGATGATGAGGAGTCACTGAAAATTTAGGAAGGGTTTATGACAAACTAAATTTGATTACTTGTTGGCTTTTGCATGACATGTAGAAAAGCATGAGTAGTTTTGTTTGTGCATGGTGTTGTGATATAAGACAAGCCCTTTTTGTCATGCTTGTGATGTATCTTTGAGAGGCCTACGTGCCGAATTTCAAATTTGTTTTTCAAATTCTATTTTGTAATTTAAATTGAAGACAATGAAGACATCTTGTGGTGTTTTCCTTCCTTGCGCATCTTCTCAAGGTGGCGCAACCCATGACCTAGCTGAAACCTAGGGGAGCTTCTAGGGTTTCCCTAGAGGTGCATCTATGATTTGGCAGCTAGGGTTAGGGTTGGGGCACCTCACCCCTCATGGTGGCACATCTCCTCAATCGGCTTGACCTTAAGTGTCTTCTAGTGTAACCTAGATGGTGCACTTGAGGGAAGAGGGCTGATCAAAGGACATGGTGCAACCAAACCAAGTTAAGGGGCTGATCTTCATCTCTAGTCGAACCATGAGGCCTTCTAAGATTTCATAGTTGTACATCAAGGGTGAAGGGCTAGTAATGAAGGTGGCTCACCCTAAGGGGCAGACCTACATTAATATCCAAACCATGATGGCTCATAGGGTCTTCTAGTGGGGCATCAAATGGTTCAAGGGCTGATGGTGAAGGTTGAGTGTCCTAAAGGGGTTGATCAAGATAGTTGGCACACCTAACCTCAGTAAGGGGCTGTTTTCCCTCTTAGCCGAGAGTGTGAAGGCCTTTAGGGGCGCTTCTTGCTTTCAAGGGTTGAGGAAGGGAAGAACAACACCTATACTTGCCTGATGACACTTCCAAGCAAAGGGGACGCACCTTATGGTGGCACACCTTGCAAGGGAAGTGGCGCATCTTGCAAGATGGTAGGACACCAAGAGAAGATGGCGCATCCATGTTTGGCCGAACCCTAGAAGGAGTTTAGGGTTTGCGGGCTAGCTTGGAGGATGAGACAAGCGCAAGCCGAACCTAAAAGGACATCTAGGGTTTCCTGGATGGTGTCTTTAGGGTTCATGAGCTGACCTATGGAGCAGAAGACCTAGGCGGTGCACCTAGGGTTTTGGAGCAGAGTCCTTAGGGCACTCTAGGGTGAGCTAATGACTTATTGGCATTAGCCCATGGCTCAAGGCCTTTGGTAGTGCTAGGTGTGTAGGACTAGGTCTAGGGCTTGTTACCCAATTAGTGGGCTTTGATCACATCATGTTTATTTTTCTATTCTAAAGCATGCCTTTGCTGCTTTGTTTTATTCCACCATAGGATTGCATGCCTGTATTGGTAAAATAAGATAAATATCTCGTGGTGCTGAGACCACAAAAATCTTTGATAAATTATGTCAAGTCCTGATATTTATCTTTTGACATGTAGCCCTCGTGAAACTATCGATCGATGTTGTTGTATACTATTTCCCACTCTCGTGGGATACACCAATCTATCTTTAGGAGGCATGTGGTGACAATGTTTTCCCAAGTCCGGTTAAAATTTTGGACATGCCTTCAACAAAGAATTCATTGGCTCTGGGCATAATGGTCAAGTCGGACTTGATTGGATTTTTTATATGTGTTGGTTCACATGATGAAATTTCTGGAGGCACCCTCAAGAAGTTAGGGTTTCATGCTGCATCCAGCCTCCGTTGGACACAAAGTGCCTGAACTATCTTGTGAAGTGGAATTGCCAAGTTGCAATTGGCCGGCGCGCCAACCTTAGGAAGCATGCATCACCTTATGCAGTACATCCCACCCCCGTGGGACGCAAGGCCATGTACAAAATGAAGATCCCATCTCACTAGGGAAGTCAGGCAACTTCTGTTGTGTCCGCAAGTGCACGGATACTCGAAGAAATAAAAAGATATTGAACCACAGAGACCCCGTTTGTTAAGTACCGAATAGTTGATTTTTCACTAGCTAGACAATCGAATATGATAAAAGCAAACGATTGGAAATTATATGAAATATCAGAGAGAAAAGCTGGGACTAGGGTTTCATCCACCTTAATTTCATTTACTAGATATAATTAAGTGCTCGTCAGTTTATTCCTCTCATGATAAAGTTGTAATTTACTTCATAATGAAATTATCTCGCTTTCACGTAGACAATTTACAAAGAACAACCCTCACTTTCGCGCAGGATTTGTTCAATGCTAAAGATAAGTAAATCTTGACAAGGAGATTTAAGATCACTTTCATGCATCCAATCTCTATGTCAATATCTCTAGTAAAGCTAAATACTTTCATACTTTAGTTTCACATATTATACTTAAGGGTTTCCAATGATCTAGTACCTAATTTCTTACGATATCTTCATGTTTAACTCAATAATATCTCCTATATCAAATTATCAACAAGGAAATAAACTTCTAATCTAGAAATAGAACAAACCTAAATTCTTACGGTAAGTTTCTAAATCTCAATTTTAGGGTTCGACGTTTTGCAAGTCACTTTTCAGTCCATATGACAAAACTCCAATACATGTTGTCAATATGAAACTAGAAAAGATTAAAGACAATCATCACTTAAGTAGAATTATCATAATCAAAGTATCCTAACAAAATAAAGATCATCTAGTCAGTATGAAATTAAGGGGATTACACCCCATGTCCCAAAAGATGTTTAAGCTAGCATGAAAGAAGAATTATAATATGTCATAGTTTAGAATGATCAGAAATTGAAAAAGAAGAGGAAATTATTAAACACAGGACTGTAATAAAAATTATATCCCATAATTTAGCACCGTGAATACGATTAACAGTGCAGGTGTCGACTCTTTCGTTGATTTCTCTTCCTTTCGATCTCCTTTTCCCTCTGAAACTTCTGGGGGATGTTATCCTCCATCAGGCGAAGCTTTCCATCAAGTTTCATGGTCAATGGTGCTTTGTACACTTCGCGGTGACAAAACCTAGGGCAGCGGTGAAGAAGTCAATTTCTTTATGAACCGTAGATCAAAATTAGGGCTTTTAGTTCAGTGATCCTCCTGTTGGGGTATTCCCTTAAGGCTAATGTTTGAGGCCTTGGGTTATTATCAGTATCATGTATAAACTTTGTTTTATAAAGGCAATTGTTGTTATTCAGGTTGTTACATTATCTGCTGCTGTTATGTATACTTCTGAATAATGTCTCAATGGTGTTCCGCTTGGCTGGCATGCAGTATTGTCCTTAGTCGAGATATCTTGGTGAACATGAGACAGCCTTGATATGATTGAGACTAATATGTGTTCTGATCTTATAGGATGCTTCGAGCATGGAATAAGATTTAGACACATAGGTGCATTGTATGTCACAATGTGAATTATCCTTGTATGCAAGCAAATGGCATATTTCCTCTGACTTGAGATCACTTCTGTTTCTAAATGATGATTGGCATTATCTTGAGGTAGATGATTGAGAAATGAGTCATGTTAGGACACTAGTGATAGATATAGGATTGCCTCTCCTTGTTGGAGTGTGATGTTCTAAAGGGGCCCCCTGGATGAGATGATTGAGAAAGTGTATGGCCATACCCAGATGACTATGTTCATCTGATCTAACCATTCTCAACATGTTGGAGTTACACGCTTGACACGCTTGTCCAACGAGAACATCTAGTAGCAAAGGAAACATGTATGCCATGTGAATTGGATTCACACTTGTGCTGTGGTTCGGGTGTAGTCTTGGAAGACTCTTTCCTTCATATCGGGAGACAGTGATGTGTTGCTAGATACCCCTCTCTGATCGTGACAATGTAAGTTATCGTTACCGACGTTGAACGAAACCCTTAGGGTCGCACAATTTGATGATATGGCTTACTTATATCAGATCGTGTGGATTGAATTGTTTCAGTCCAATTTAAAGGAATTTAAATTCTGATTTGAAGTG
>CM050440.1:38127482-38138089 GCA_027562315.1 Costus pulverulentus | reverse complement strand
GCTAGGCTGTTTCCCATACCATAATTCATATGGGGTCTTTGAAACTGCCTTGGATGGCACTCGGTTTAGTACCTTTGCAGCTGTTTCCAGTGCAAATCCCCAAAAGGACCATGGTACTGTGGCTCTTACTGGAGAATGTAGTGTTATTATCTAAAACAAGTTGCCACCGAAATTAAAAGATCTAGGTAGTTTTTCTATATCTTGTTTTAGGTGCTAGTGTGAGTCTAATGTCATTGTCTATTTGTAGGAAAATGGACATGGGAGAGCTTAAACTAACTTCTATATCTTTGCAGCTCGCCGATCGTTCAGTTAAATACCCTATAGGAATTCTTGAAGATGTACCTATCCAAGTAGGTAAATATTTCATCCCAGCAGATTTTGTAATTCTTGAGATGGAAGAAGATGCAAGAATCCCCATCATACTTGGTAGACCGTTCTTAGCCATAGTAGGAGCACTTATTGATGTAAAGAATGGTAAACTTACACTTAACATTGGGGATGAAAGAATTGAGTATGACTTTAATGAAGCCATGAAAAACCCTTCAAATTCAGGATCTTGCTATAATATACATGATGTAGAAGACATTGTCTATGATCTTAATGATTTATTTATTGAAACCTCTGAAATTGATTCTGATTTAGATCATACTCTTGATTCTAAGGCAGAGACCAATTCTGAAATTGATGAATTATTAGATTGCAGTGCTTGTGATAATGTAAAGAGTGAAGAAAGAAAAGTTCCAAAAGTAAATTTAAAGCTTCACCTGATAACCTTCGTTATGAATTTCTTGGTCCTGATTCTACTTACCCTGTTATTGTTGATGCATAGTTTGGAAAAAGGGAAACTGATTTGCTTCTCAAAGAATTAAGGAGTCATAGAAAGGTAATTGGGTACACAATTGATGACTTAAAGGGAATTAACCCTTCCTTTTGTATGCATAGGATCTTGATGGAAGAGGAACACAAGCCACATGCAGATTTTCAAAGGAGACTTAACCCCTGTATGAAAGAAGTTGTGAAGAAGGAGGTTTTGAAATTATTTGATGCAGGTATTATCTATCCTATCTCATATAGTAAATGGGTATGTCCTGTACATTGTGTTCCTAAGAAAGGAGGAGTAACTGCCCTGAAAAATAAAGACAATCATTTAATTCCTGTTAGAACTGTAACTAGTTGGCGCATGTGGATTGATTATAGAAAATTGAATGCTGCCACTAAGAAGGACCATTTTCCCTTACCTTTTATTGATCAGATGGTTGAAAGGCTTGCGAACCATTCTCACTTTTGTTTCTTAGATGGATACTCTGGATTTTTCTAAATTCATATACACCTTGATGACCAAGATAAGACCACTTTCACTTTCCCTTATGGTACTTTTGTATATACGAGAATGCCTTTTGGTCTATGCAATGCTTCTGCTACTTTTCAAAGATGTATGATGGCTATTTATTCTGATTTTATTGTGGACTTTATGGATGTTTTTATGGATGATTTCTCTGTACATGGTTCTTCTTTTGATGATTGTTTGGCTAACTTATCTCGAGTTTTGCAGCGGTGTGAAGAAACTAACCTTGTGCTTAACTGGGAAAAATATCATTTCATGGTTAGGCAAGTGATTGTTTTGGGGCACTTGATTTCAGAAAGAGGGATTAATGTTGATAAAGCCAAAGTTGAGGTGATAGAAAAATTATAGCCGTCCACTACAGTGAAGGAGGTCCAAAGCTTTCTAGGACATGCAGGGTTCTACCGGTGATTCATCAAGGATTTTTCTAAACTTGCTAGACCTCTTACAAATTTACTTTGTAAATACGTTAAATTTTCTTTTAATGAGGATTGTTTATCTGCCTTTTAGGAATTGAAAAAAGCCTTGGTTTCAGTGCCTATCATTCAACCTCCAGATTGGGATTTGCCCTTCGAGCTTATGTGTGATGCCAGTGACTATGCAATTGGAGCAATTTTGGGACAGAGAAAGGAGAAAAAACCTTATGTTATTCATTATGCTAGTAGGACTTTGGATGAAGCGCAGTGGAATTACACCACCACTGAGAAGGAACTTTTAGCCATAGTGTTTGCCTTTGATAAATTTAGATCATACTTGATTAACTCCAAAGTGGTGGTGTACACTGATCATGCAGCTTTGAGATACTTAATGCAGTATAAGAATAAAAAACCACGGTTGCTCAGATGGATTTTACTCTTGCAATAATTTGAAAATTAAAGACAAAAAGGGATCAGAAAACTTTGTTGCAGATCATCTTTCAAGGATAATGATGGATACTGAAAAGAATGATATAATCAATGATTGCTTCCCTAAAGAACATCTTTTGGCCATTGAACAAATCAGAGCCCCATGGTATGCTGACATAGTGAATTACCTTGTAGCTAATGTTTTTCCTTCTGATTTGAGTTACCAAAGAAGGAAGAGATTCTTGGCTGAGGTAAAGTACTATTTTTGGGATGAGCCTTATGTGTTAAGAAGATGTGTAGATGGTATTTTTAGAAGATGTGTACCTAAAGAGGAAATCACAGATATATTGTTTCAATGTCATGGATCCTCTTATGGTGGTCATGCCGGTACTGAGAAGACTGCTTTCAAAGTGTTGCAATCAGGATTTTATTGGCCTTCAATTTTTAAAGATGCTAGAAAATTTATCTTATCATGTGATAGATGTCAGAAAACAGGTAACATTAACAGAAAACATGAGATGTCATTATCCACCATTCTTGATGTTGAGATATTTGATGTCTGGGGGATTGATTTCATGAGACCTTTTCCATCTTCTAGAGCTAACAAATACATACTTGTGGCGGTAGATTATGTCTCAAAGTGGGTTGAAGCACTCGCTTCTCCTACTAATAACTCCAGAGTTGTTGTTAAACTATTCAAAAAGATTATCTTTCCAAGGTTTGGGACATCATGAGTAGTGATTAGAGATGGAGGCTAACATTTCATAGAACATAAATTCTCAGGCTTGCTTCGAAAGTATGGGGTGAATCATAGAGTTGCAACACCTTATCACCCCCAAACAAGTGGTAAAGTTGAAATATCAAACAGAGAAATAAAGGGGATTTTGGAAAAGATAGTGTCACGCACAAGGAAATATTGGGCATTCAAACTTGATGATACACTGTGGGCCTATCGGACTGCTTTTAAAGCACCAATAGGTATGTCTCCGTTTAAATTGGTTTATGGAAAATCTTGTCATCTACCTGTAGAGCTTGAGCATAAGGCATTCTAGGCAATCAAAGCATTCAATTTTGACGTAAAGAACGTGGGTGAAAAACGGAGGTTACAGTTGAATGAGCTAGATGAGATTAGACTCACTGCATATGAAAGTGCAAAAATTTACAAGGAGAGGACTAAAGATGGCATGATTGACATATTTTCAGAAGGGAATTCCAACCAGGTGACTTTGTTATTTTATTCAATTCTAGATTGAGACTTTTTCCTGGAAAACTTAAATCTCGATGGTCTGGGCCTTTTCAGGTGAAGAAAACTTATCCCCACGGAGCCGTGGACATATGGAGTGAGGAAACAGGAGAATTTAAGGTTAATGGTCAAAGGATGAAACATTATTATCAAGAGGAGCAAATTAAAGAAAAGGAAAAGTTTTACCTTGACGAACCACGATCAAATCTGAGTGCAGAACGGTCAAGCTTAAGACCTTTAAATTAGCTCTTCTTAGGAGGCAACCCAAGCACTCTTTCTTTAGTTTATTGTCATTTACTTTTCAGTATTTTTACTCCTGTTTTTAGAACTATTTTTTCTTCTCTTTTTGCAGGAAAAATTAAATTTGTCGTAACGAATATTACAAATTTCTTATCTGTGTTTCCACCGGTTCCTACACCGACATAGCAACCCCAGAAACACAAAAGAGATTGGATCGGATGCTGATGAGCAAAACTTTGTGAGTATTCCTTTTTCTTCACTTCTTTGAAATTCATATTCCCCATCGGTGTTCCATCTTCCAAACTTCCTGTGTTCGCTGCTTTCTAATTATTTTATCATGATTCTATAGATAAAGTGATTTTCTTGATGACGGATGAATCCATACTTGTGATTAGATCTAGATATATCATGTCAAATTTATTTCTCTTATACATATCTACTTTTGAAATTTTTCATTGGTTGATGAGTGAGATTTTAAGGAGATATATTATTTGAAGAATTTAATTTAAAAGTGAAGCTACTTTTTGAATAAAATCAGCATATGAGTATAATTTTTGAATTGATTAATCTAATTGATGTTAAGTCTATTTGCTATTTGTTGGGAAGAAAGAATCCAAGATCCAAAAATAGTGAGTGACTCCCCTACTTAGCACTGTGCAAAATTGACAATAGTACCAAAGGACATGGGTTGAAGTCTGAAAAAAAATAAAAAATAAAAAATAAAAAAAATAATAGAGAGAAATCGATTCACATTATCTCCCTTGTCTTTGGTAAAATTACTTATACTAAAAAGACATGAGTTCTATTACATTCATTATGTGGTCAGTGTACTCTAGCTTCGTCACTAGAAAAAAAGGTGGTAATCGAATTACAGAATGTGAACGATGCAAAAAGAATGAAAAGTGCGTATCTATGTGGATACATGCTATCCAAAAAAAATTTTGAGTGGAAAAAGATTTTGGATATCCTATTCCTGTAAACAAAAGTATGATAGATTTAAACTGAAAATTGGGTGAATTCATGAGATTAAGATTCTATTTTTTGTACAAGTTGCAAAGTATTATTTGATAAAGTTGTTGATGGGGGTAGAGACCATGACCCACGCAAATATAAGTGGAGCTTAAGGCTACCCTAGTTTATGGGTACCCTAAGGCACCCTTTGCATTGCATGCATCATGTAGCTACATATGGTAGGTTTTGTATTTTCTTTTATGGAAATTATGTTGCATCATAGTAGTATTAGTGCATGGCATAATGTTGCATCATAGTAGGAGTAGTGTAATAAGCATTTAGAACTCATGTGGACAAGCTCAAGGCTAGCTCAAAGCTCACTATATCAAGCTAGCTCCAAATATGGAAGGTTACTTCAAAGCCTAGCTCAAAGTGAAGACTTGAGATGAAAGGAGTTCATCTCACCTTTCCAAATTCGTATGCTTCATCAATCCTTGATTATTTCAGCCACCTCAAGTGATATGCGCCCATCAAAGAAGAAAAAAAAATCAAGATCCCAATCCCTAAAATCAAGGAAGGCAATTAGTGGGATTTGTGTTCACACCATGGAAGGAAGGAACCACGCCAAACAAAGAAGCATTGCCACCTCATTAAGCCATTTAAGGGAAGAATTCAAAAGAAATTCGGCCAAGCATAACACTCAAGCCGATCACAAATCAAGAATAATTCATCCAAGCCAAATAAGGAAGCCCCATCAAGCCATTCAAGGAAGCAATTTTGAAATTCAAGTAGAAGGAAGGTTTGTCACATTTTCTTGGTGCCGAAGCAATGAAGAATGTGCCAAAGCCACTAGAAGCTTTCCATATTCATCCAAGCCAAAGAGGAAAGAATGCAAGCGCCAACCTCATGGCATTAAAGATCATAATCCCTTTCATAAATTGCTCTTTTGTAACGTTGAGGAAAAGAGGCTACAAAGCTTGCTCTCGCATGTAACTTGAATTAGTTTTTGGATAATGAAATTGTCGAGTAGTTGCCTAGCAACTTTGGGTGCTTGTGTCGCCCCCTCCCTCTCTTTCTCCTCTAAGGTGCTTGTGTCTCCTGTCTCCACTTCTTCCCCAAGGGCCACGGTTCCCTTCGCTAACCCTTCTATCAAAGCTTTCACCATCCATTTGTGCAAAGAGCATCACCCTCAACCTTCAAGTGGTGCATATCATCTCTCCATCAACTTCGCACAAGAACATCTTCTACAACCTTGGTGGCGCAACCTTCTCAATACCCTACAACATCTCTTGATTCATCTACATCCTCTTCATCAACCAATGGCACAACACTTTCCAACTCCATCATCATGGCGCATCTCACTTTCAAAGGACTTCAACACTTCAGATCAAATCTCCTATTCCTCCTCTTGTAAGTTGTTTTGATTTGTTGTCTCCCTTTGATTCACTTATTTTCTCTCTTGTTTGAAGGTCTCGGCAACATCATCTTCCTCAACAATTGGAGGCGCAAGTTCTTTATCTTCAACAATAAGTGGCGCAAGGTGTTGGTGTATATGCCCTAGGACCTAGTTTTGGTCCATTATTTGTACTACTTAACAATGATATATATATCATTCTGGCATTGTCGTTATCATTATTTATTTACATCTACGAACATGTACTTATATGATAATGTCCCTGGAGACAGATTGGATCTGTGCTCAATGGGACAACTCTAGTACTTGTGAGACTGGCATATGGGCTGGTTAGGCACGAGGTGCTAACGCAGACATATATGTATATCAATGGTGGATATACTAGACCGACCCGCTGTGAGGCAATGACTTGGTATCACAAGTTATCCTCACAAGTGATAGGAGATGCATTGATCCCTTGACTTGAGGTCATTGGCCATTCTATATGGTTAGAGACATGCTTTGATACAACCTAACACCTCACCGTAGTTGGGGGGTAATAATTGTTGTCATTGAGCATGTCACGACCCATATGAAAAGATCAATAGACAGACATAGGTTTTTCCCCTTCCTAAGGGACGCTAGATATCCATGGAGCTCCTCTATAGATCTATGACTGAAAGTGTGTGGCCATACCTAGGTTAGACCTGATTTAGTCATAGCCTTGACATTGGATGAAAAATAAGTGGTGACACACTTGTCCAATCGGATATCAGTACAGCAAAGAGACTGTAATGCATCGGTACCTACTTGCGATAATGGGGATCTTGATGTCGATATCTATTCCGATGACTTGGGTAGCAGCGATGCACTGCTAGGTGCCACTCATTGCTTGTGATGACCTTAGGTCAGCACTGCCAATGTCAGAGGAACCTACAGGGTCACACACCTTGATATTCAAGTTCTCGTATCGATCGAGAAGCCTTATGATCAAGTTATTGGATAATTCGGATCTATTTTGGAGATTCCATCAGTGCCAATGGGCCTGATGAGATGGAAGAGATTTATTAGATCCAACTTTCAGTTACGGCATATTAACCATGGTTAGCCCAGTTTGACCTCGAGTTAAATTGGATTGGATCCAAGGGCTTGGTTAATATGCATAATGGACATTGGGCTGGGCCCATTGAAAAGTTGGGATTAATGGGCTTAAGGAGAAGGATGTGTAGGCGCATGGTTAACCCTAGTTAGACTAGGATTGGCGCCTACGGCACATATGGTTAATATAATTTGATATTAATTATTTGTGGGTTAATTAATTAATTAATTTAAATAATTGTATGGAGTCCTATTTAATAGGGCTGATATTTAAATTATTAATTAGAGTCCTAATTAGATTAGGACTTTATTATTTAAATGATTAATTAGAATCCTAATTGGATTAGGACTTAATTAAATCATTAAAATAATCCTATTCCTACTTCTTCTCCTAGCCACTACTCCAACCGCCCCTTGCTCTATATAATGAGCCCTAGCCGCCCCCTCTCATGATACACGACTTATTGAATGCGTGAGAACAAGAGGAGGGGCGAGATCAAGAGGATCAAGAGGAGTTGGCGCATCTCTTCATCAACCAAGCCGCAAGCACTTCTTCTTCTTCATCCTTAGTGCTTCTTCTATTGAAGGTGGTGCAAGTGTGACTTGTGCTTGGCGGCATCTCCCTCTTCCTTCTTCAACCTTGGCGCATATACCTTGGAGGTGGTGCAAGTTGAGAAGAAGGTGACCTAAGGTTTGGATATTCTTCCCGAGGCTAGCACCGGGCGTGGAAGAAGAGGACTCGAGGTGATCCGTGTGTGTGAGACTGCAGAGGGTGCACGCTTGGGCGCCTACTACGACATCAGCCTCGCATCGCTCATAAGGTATTTTCTATCTCATCGTGTCGATTCCCTCGCATGCGATCTTCACTGGGTTTAAGGGACTGGCCTGTTTCTGGGGTATTCTTCCACTACGCATTGTATTTGCATCCCTGAAATTTTGTAAAATATCCTCGGGGTTTCCCAACAGTGGTATCAGAGCAACTTGCGAGACTCGAACGATGTATTTTCATACTTTTCCATGCTCACATGCCATATTTACAATTTTCGCAAATTGCATATTCTTATGGCAAACGATTTTTTTAAAGTAGGAAAAATTAGGGTTTCTTGTTCCTATCATCTTTTCAATTTCTTTTGGATCTTTGGATTATTTTTCTAGCATGATTTAAGGATCAAAGGCGCACGTGATTTTGTCAAGTAGGACGGGCATTGTGTCTTCGGACTGGCCGAGTCTCTTGATCTGACAAAATTACCAGCCGAGAGGATCTTTGAAATCATCATGAAAATTAATTGCAAATAACGAAGAGATTTGTGAAAAGAAGATGAGGAAAATAGACTAGTTTTATGAAAAAGTAAAATTTCAGATTTTATGTTTTTCATGAGTATGTAGAACTGTATGTGTAGATACCTTGCTTGTGCATAATGTTATGATCATGAGTCAAGCCCCTTTGCATGCCTGTGTTGTATCTTTGTGAGGCCTGCGTGCTGCTTTTCTTTTCTTTTATTTTTGTAATAAGAAGAAGAAGATTAGGGGCGCAATCACATGGAACCCTGGCGCATGCATGCTTGATGGCGCATGGAGGAGAGGCGCAAGATGGCATGGCAGAACCCTAGGGTTTGATAGCTTGCCATCTTGGCTCCTTGCATAGTGGCGCATCATCTATGGAGAAAGACCCATGGCATTGGCCAAACCCATGAGGGACACCTCTAGGGTTTGAGAGCTAAACCATGGTAAGAAGGACCTTGGAGCCAACGTTAAAGATCAAATTAGTAGTCGGCTAGGTTAGGTCTTGTCTTTGGGGCTTGAGTCCTAGGTCAAGAGTTGAACCTCCTTGTGGCATGGGTTGGTTCAATGTCTTGAATAGGCTATGATCACATCATTCATTTACTGCTTTCCATATCTGCTAAAGCATGCCTATTTTATCGTTATGTTATCACTATAGGATTGCATGCCTGTAATGTTAGACATAAGATAAAACTGGTGAGACCTCAAAAACCCTCATAAATAAATATCAAGTCTAGTAGCCTTCTAACGTGTAGCCCTCACTAAGCTATCGATCAGTGGTATTGTGAACTGTTTCCCACCCTCGTGGGACACACCCACTTATCTTTAGAAAGTGCGTGGTGGCAATGGTTTCCCCAGTCCGTTTTAATCGAGCGCACCTTCGCAAGGAAACTCGTTGGCCCTAGGCATAACAGTTAGGAATGGACTTGACTAGAAGTTCATATGTGCTGGGCACATGATGAAAGTCTAGAGGCATCATTGAAAGGTTAGAGTTTCTTGCTATATCCAGCCCTCGTCGGACATGAAATGCCTGGACTGTTTCAATAAGGGGAATTGCTCAGTGCAATCGGCCGGCGTGCCCTCCTTAGGAAGCATGAGTTACTTTGTGCATCTCATCCCACCCTCGTGGGACGCAAAGCCTCATGTGGAATAAGGATCCCATCTCACTAGGAAGTCTTAAACTTCCCGATTGACTTTGTGGGTTGTCAATTCGATTAAAATAGTGGGAGCCATAATCATTTAAAATAAGTCCAATTTAAATGATTTGAAGTAGTACTAATCTGCTGTTTCTTGACTGTTGTAGAACAATGGCATCGAACAATAGCGGTTGGTCACTGCGATCTATCCTTCAGAAGGACAAGTTGGTGGGATCCAACTTGATGGATTGGTATATGAACTTGAGAATTGTGCTCAAGCTCGAAAGGAAGCTCTATGTCCTTGAGCAGCCTATTCCTGAGCCACTTCCATGCTTGGCCTTAGCAGCTGAGAAGGATGCTTATGATAAGCATCAAGCTGATACTTTGGAGGTTGCACAATTGATGCTAACCAACATGTTGCCCGAGCTTCGAGGGCAATATGAATCTAAGAGTTCCTCTGAGATTATTTCAAAACTAAGACAGCTCTTTAATGAATTGGTTAGGCTCAATCCTCCTAAAGTAGAAATTCAGAGTGTTGAGCCAAAAGGCTTAACCAAGGATCTGAAATTAAAGATGGAATGGATCAGGAACAATAAGTGCTATTCATGTGGAGGGCCACCTCACATGTTGAAGGACATGGTGCAACTTCAGAATGAGAAGAAGAGAGGCAAGGCCTCGTCATGATACTCAGGTATTTATGTTACAGAAGTCAACCTTTCTACTTCTATGTCATGAGTATTGGATACTGCATGTGGAGCTCATATTTGTACAAATATGTAGGGGCTCAAGAAAAGTAAAACAGTGCAGGCTGGAGAGATTGACCTACGTGTTGGAAACGGGGCACAGGTTGCTGCTGTTGTTGTAGGAGTTTTGACTCTCTCCCTGCCTTCTGGACTTCTATTATAGTTAGATAATTGCTATTATGTACCTTCGCTTACTAAGAACATTATATCCATTCCTTTCTTGGCAAAGTGAAAGGGGGGCGAAACCCTAACTCAGGCGCATATAAAATTTTTATGGGCGAAAACAAGGGTTTCATGAAGATCGCATGGCATGAACATATGATCAACTATTAGTT
>CM050440.1:38100944-38111175 GCA_027562315.1 Costus pulverulentus | reverse complement strand
CTAGCTGATCAGCTTTGAGACATTATTCAGAAGTACACTTATTACAGCAGACAAGGTAACAAACTGAATAACAACCATGCCTTTATAAACATAAGAGTTTATTACATAATACTGATACAATCCCTTGGCCTCAAACATTAGCCTTAAGGGCATACCCCAACAAAAGATAGATGGGTGTGTCCTATGTGGGTGGGAAATAATGCACAACACCATCAATTGATAATTTCATGAGGGTTACGCATTAGAAGGAAAAAATTGGGACGTCTCGGCACCATATAATTTTATCTTATTTATACCACTACAGGCATGCAGTCCTATGGTGAAATAAAATAAAGTAGTAAAGGCATGCTTAACAAGAGCAGAAAAAGATGATGTGATCAAAGTCCAAACTTGGGTAACAAGCCCTAGACCTAGTCCTAGCCACCTGAGCACCCAAGCCACAAAGTCCCTAGCTCAGCCCTAAGTGCCCTAAGGGCTCTGCTCCAAAACCCTAGATGCACTACCTAGGTCTTCAGCTCCAAGGGTCAGCTCACGAACCCTAGAGGCACCATCAAGGGAACCCTAGATGCCCCCCTTTAGGTTCAGCCAGCCCTAGTATCATCCTTCAAGCTAGCTCACAAACCGTAGACTCCTTATGGGGCTTAGCCAATCTTGTATGCGCCATCCTCCTCTTAGTATCTCACCATCCATGCATCAAGCTAGTTTCCTTGCAAGGTGCTCTCCCGTGCTTTGAAGTGCCATCAAGCAAGTCTAGGGGTGCCACCTTCCTACCTCAGCCTAGGACTCAAGAAGCACCATTAAAGGCTTCCTGTTGGGAAACCGCGGGGATATTTTAAAATTTTACATACAACATTGTTACATAGTGGAAACATGTCCCCGAAACAGGCCAGTCCCAAAAACCCAATGGATCGAAACTTACGAGGGGGTTGACACGATGTAGAGAGGAAGTACCTATGAGCAAGAAGAGGTGATGCCGATGTAGGCACCCAAGCGTGCACCCTCTACAGTCTCACACACATGGATGACTCGAGTTCTCTTCTTCTATGCCTGGTGCTAGCCTCGGGAAGTGATGGAGGACCAAACACAGCTCCTAGAAGATCCACTAGGGCTCGGAGGAAGCCCATCAGGTATGGCTTCACTTAGAGTCCAC
Organism: Costus pulverulentus; assembly: GCA_027562315.1. NCBI lineage: Eukaryota > Viridiplantae > Streptophyta > Magnoliopsida > Zingiberales > Costaceae > Costus > Costus pulverulentus. The sequence goes on along the minus strand of CM050440.1, from coordinate 38,110,025 downwards.
TTTCCTTTTCAGTACTTTCCTTAATTGCATTGCATAGCATGATAGGTTAGTTCCACCCCAAAGTCTATCATGTAGTTTATTTTTATGAATGTTGTTGGTAGGTTGTGCATTGTAATGTCATGGTAGGTTAGTGCATGTAGTTTGGATGCATTTAAAGATGGCTCAAGGGATACAAGTTAGCTAGCTCACTCTACTCCAAGAAGCTAGTTCCCATTATGGAAAGGTCACTTCAACCTAGCTCAAAGAGGGACTTTCAACTCAACTCCACTTCAAAGTCCCACTCCAAGGCCCTTTCCAATTGAAGAAGATATCAGCACATGGATTTATTTGCGCCATCCTCAAGCAACAAATGGAAGCAAGGCTCAATCTAGATCCATAAATCAAGGGGCGCCACTCTAGATCCAGAAATCAAGGGGCGCCTAATCTAGATCCACAAATCATGGTGAATCCCTTCCTTCCTCTCCTTGCCACTCAAACCAACTTGGAAGGATTTTGAATTCGGCCAACTCTCCACCCATGCGACATCAACACAAGGAAGAAAGCCAATTTCGAAATTCAAAAGCTTTCCTTTGAAGACTCTCCAAAGAAGACAACAATATCAACCATTTAATGCCATTCTTCATTTTCGAATTATCACCAAGAATGTAAGGGGCGCAAGGGGCCAATGACCACCTTGCCCTCACCTTATCTTCATCCCTTAGCCGCCTATAAATGTACCCCATCGCATCATGTGCATAAGCATTGTTGAAATATATTGTTGACTAGTTTCCTAGCCAAAGAAAGGTGCTTGTGTCGCCTAGGGTGCTTGTGTCGCCTACTTCCTCTCCTTTGGGTGCTTGTGTCGCCCAAGCCTCTCCATCTTCCCCTTTCTTCCATCAAGAGCCGAGCCTCCCCTTCCCTTCTCCTCGCCATCCCTTCATCAAACAAGGCCGAGAGCATCTTCCATCTTCAAAGCCACAACATCAAAGAAGACAAGAGATTGACTTGGCGCAAAGCATGGATACACCTTGGATCTCCCTCAAGGCGACTCTCTAAGTTAAGTGCTCCATCTTTTGTGTCTTTTCTTTTCACCTCCTAAGAGCATTTTACTACACATGTCTTGAACTTGTAGGACTTGGCGCAAGGAAGTTGGCGCACCTACTCTCTTGCTCTTCCCCCCCCCCCCCCCTTTAGATAGTCCCTTATATTGTTAGCAAGAGAACTTGGAGGATTAGCCTCCCTCTTGATTTAAGTGTTGTTATATTTTATTCCTGCTTTATAACTCACCCACGCCTGTGTGGGGTTGCTGATTGCCCTGTGTGTAACCTACACCTTCCATCAGAGTAGGACCGGTGAAGAACGGGAAGGACGGTCCTTCTATTCTCAAGGGCCGCACTGTAAGTCTTCATTACAGTTTTTTGTCATTTCTTTCCTGCAAGTAGTTTAACTTTCGGTTTTCTATTAAAAAAAAAACAAAAACCTTATTTTCCAACCTCGTTAGTTAAGATCAGTTTTCTCTAGTTTATGATACTACAAAAAAAACTATTTTCGAAAATCGTCGTTTGCATGTTTGTGACTTACCCCTACATCAGGAAGAAGATTCAAGCTGTTGGTGCCCTGCTACAATACTTGCGCCACCTTCTTGAGAAGGTGCGCTAAGGAGAAAAGGAAGGGAGGAGATGCCACCAAGCCTTCCAACTTGTTACACCAAGACGAGGAAGGAAAGAGGAAATTAGCGGCCTTAAGGAAGAGAGTGTGCCAAGATGGATTGCTCTCGCCCTTGTCCCTTGCTCACACCAACTTGAGAGGATGCTCTTGCATATGGATGTATCTAATGTGGGAAGGGGCGGCAATCCAAGATAATAGGCGCCACTCGTGAAGGGATATGCAGCTAGGTGTTGTGTCGGCAAGTGCACAAACACTCGAAGTAATAAAAAGATATCGAACCACAAAGACCTCGTTTGATAAGTACCGAATGATTGATTTTTCACTAGCTAACCAATCGATTATGATACCAGTAAATGATCAGAAAGTACACAAAAAGTCAGAGAGAAAAGATGGGACTAGAGTTTCGTCTACCTTAATTTCAATGACTAGTTGGAAATACGTGCTTGTCAGTTTAATCTTGTTATGATAAAGATACAATTTACTTTATAAAGAAATCATGTCGCTTTCATGCAGACAATTTATAAAGAATCAATCCTCACTTTCGCACAGGATTTATTCAATGCTAAAGATTAGTAAATCATTGACAAGGAGATTTAAGATCACTTTCATGCATCCAATATCTATGTTAATAAACTCAAGTGAAAACTAAATACTTTCATACTTTAGTTTCATAGGTTCTACTTAAGGGTTTCCAATGATCCAATACCTAATTTCTTACGATATCTTCATGTTTAATTCATTAATTCTTCCTAGATCAGATTATCAACAAGTCAATAAACTTCTAAGGTCTAGAAATAAGAACAAACCTAATTTCTTACGATGAGTTCCTAAATCTCAATTTTAGGGTTCCAAGTTTTGTAAGTCACTTTTAGTCCATATCACAAAAATTCTAATACATGTTGACAATATGAAACTAGAAAGGATTAAAGACGATCATCACTTAAGTAGAATTGTCATAATAAAAATATCCTAACGAATTAAAGATCATCTAGTCATTATGAAATTAAGGGGATTATACCCCATGTCCCAAAAAGTGTTTAAGTTAGCATGGTAGAAGAATTACAAAAAGCCATAGTTTGGAATGATCAAAAATCAAAGAGAAAGATGAAATTTTCTTAAACACAAGGCGGTAATGAAAATTACAGCCTGTAATTTGCTCCAGAACTCGCGATGAGCTGTGCGACATCCCTTCATTCATTGATTTCTCCTCCGATCGATCTTCTTTCACTCTAAAACTTCTCGAGTATGTTCTCCTCTTCCAGGCATAGCTTTCCCTCAAATTTCATGGCCGGTAGTGCTTTGTACACTTCGCGGCGGCGAACCCTAGGGTGATGAACTCGATTTCTCTCTGAATCATGGATCAAGATTGGGCCTATTTGTTCGATGATGTTCCCTTCTTTATATAGAATATTCCCCTTCTTACTGTTCCTGAATTGGTGCTCTAAATCATCCTCAATCATCCGCAGAAAAATTGGGCTACAGTAATGCCGGGAAAATCGGCTGTCTGGATCAAAACCACGGCTGTAATTTTCGTTACGGTAGTACCGTAATATCTTCTGTGAAGAAACTAAAAAGAAATACGGGTCGTAATGCAAACCATGGCAGTGCCGTATAAGCACAAATATTTCTGGAAAGAATTCTCCCAAAATTACGGCCCATAATATTAATTATAGCAATGCCGTATTCTTCTCTGGATAGAAATTGACAGAAATTACGGTAGGTCATATAGATTACGGTAGTACCATAGTTTATTCTATAGGTTCAGGAAAACTACGGTACCGTAATATTCATTAGCCACTGCCGTAATTTCATCTAAAGCTCTGATTTGCGTGAAATTTGACTTGTAATCTTCTCTTGATGATGAGAATTTGTCTATGCACTTAAATTGCTAAAAAAATGCCTTAAAATGATGCCTTTTACCTGAAAGTGATCAAAAACCAAAAAATGTGTAGATTCCACAATATTTGATAAATAAGGCATAAAAATAAGTAAAAGAACATGAATATGATACAAAAAGACCTATCAAATGACACAAAATATACTATGAATTTTTGTGTCATCAAATACATAATGCTCAAATTTTTCTTGTCCTCAAGCAAAATAAAAAAACTGATCAAAGGAATAAACTTTCTTATGAAGAATAAACTTCTAAAATATAATCACCAATGAAAAATCTCACCAAATGCTACATAGAATTTCAAATAAACATATCATCTTCTGAATTCAATCCTCAAGATCTACAAATTAATCAAATAAAATTTCGCAACTCGTATAATAAATAGAATTTCAATCTCAAGATTTCACCCAGTTTTAGTTCAAACCCATCATACTTTTGTTTACAGGAATAAGATTTCCAAGATCTTTTTCACTCAAAATTTTATAGTTCCTCCGTTTTTTTGTATCATTCACATTCTCTAATTCGATTACCACTTTTTTTTTCTAGTGACGAATTTAGAATACACTGGTCACATAACCAATGTAGTAGAACTCATATCTCTTTGGTAGGAAGAATCTTACATGAGATAGCGGAGTTAATGTGAAATGATTTCTCTCCAAGGCATGTCCCCACATAGATACATACTTTTTTTTTTGCTTGGACTTCAACTCTTAAATTCGATACCACCGCAAATCAACACGGAGCCAAGACAAGGAGTCATTCTCTTGAATTTTTTTCTCTCATCATTTTTTATTTTGACTTCAACCCATGTCTTTTTTACCACTGCCAATTTTGCGCAGTGCCAAGTAAGGGAGTCATTACTCTCTATATTGGTTCATGGAATCTTTCTCCCCAACAAATAGCAAATAGGTTGAACATCAACTAAGTTAACCCATCGACATCAATTCAAAAATCATACTCATATGCTTGTTTTATTTAGATAAGTAGCTTCACTCTTGGATCACATTCATCAAACAATACATCTACCCAAAATCTCATGCATCAAACAATTAAAAATTCCAATAAGCTGATATATATTAAGGAAATAAATTCATCACAATAGGTCTATCCCTAATCACAGGCATAAACATATACATCACAAGAAAGACATATAGTCAACAGAAATTTCTCAAAAACATACCACACCACAAGATTAAAGCATATAACCATAACAAGAGGAGAATGCATATATCAAGTTTAAAGTCACAAAATCATCATGAATCATCATGCACCTACACAAGGTGCTCAATATCAACAGAATATTATACAACCATATCGAATCCAATATCAATATCACCAATAGCAATACAACCAAATTGAATCATGACAAAGTAATTTGAAGTTAGAAAGCAGCGGACACAAGAAGTTTGGAAGAGTCATCATCAATAAGATATAGAAGATGAAATACAAATAAGTAGGGAAAAATGAATACTCACAAAGCTCTACTCATCTCAATCAGATCCAATCTCCTCGGTGTCTTCAGGGGATGCATCCATGGGATCATCATGCTGCCCTCCCTAGCCTCCATCATCATCTCCACCACCTCTCCTACTATCCTCGAAGCCAAACCAGAAACAACTAGTTCTAGTTGGAGAACCCCAAATTGAAGCTAGAGGATGAGCGGTAAGGATCAACAAAAAGTTTTGAGGGTATGGGCAGACCAGTCAGCGTAAGAACGGGTGAAAACACAAGTGAAAAACCCTAAAAATGGCCACATAATCACACAGGATGAATGAAATTATAGCTGTAATATTCCTTATGGTAGTGTCGTATTTTAGTCAGTTTAAATAACATGGCTCGTAATATCTAGACGATAGTGATGTAAGACTTCAAAAACTTTCTGGACAAAAATTGGCTGTAATTATCGCACAATGAAATCTGTTACCGCACCACCGTTTTTTACACAAATTTTCAACAAACTCTCGTGAAAGAAAACACTTATAATTACGGCCCCGTGAAACCGGTTACAGTAGTACCGTAAAAACGCATTAAATCTTATAATCTTTCTGGTCAAAAATCATTGAAAAATATGGCTCGTGAAAATGATTATGGTACAATCATAATAGAAGTAAAATTCTCAGGAAAATTTTCAAGCAAAAATATGGCACATAAAAAGACTTACGGTACTGCCGTAAAACCCATAAAACTTTCTGGATGAAAACGGACCAAAATTATGGCCCTGAAATATAAATTATGGTACTGTCGTATTTTGCACAAAACTCAATTTTTCCAACACAAAGAAAGATTATTTCTAAAAATAAACTAAAATAAAAGAAAATAACTAAAGTAAGAGTGCTTGGGTTGCCTCCCAATATGCGCTAATTCAAAGATCATTAGCTTGACCGTTTTGCACTCAGATCTGATTGTGGTCTTTTGAGTCGCCATTCCGATTTATCTTTGTTTTGTTCACAACTTCTGAATACATAGGGCTCATTCAACAAACAGTGTCCAACTTTGCCTAAGAACCTTTTTCTTCCTTTGTCAAGCAATTTCAATCCTTCTTTTCTCTTCTGTCTCTTCTTCTTTTTCTTTTAAGAAATTAAATTAGTCTTTTCCTAAAATTTTCTATTCACACACTCAAGAGAAGTATCGCTTTCAAAATTAGAGGGTTCATCAAATAACTTTTGCAAATCATTAATAACATTATCCATTACATCAAAGCTACAACATGAACCTGAATATGATGGTTTTTTCAATGAATTTACTAACTCAAACTCAATTATGTTTTCTCCAATATTTAGTGTGAGTTTTCCTTTCTTAACATCAATGATTGCGCATGTAGTGGCTAAAAATGGTCTATAAAGGATAATTGGGTTTTTAGAATTTTCCTCCATTTCTAGCACTATAAAATCTGCTGGAATGAAATACTTACTGTTAGGGAATGCCAGGTGTAATTTAAAATTTTTGCAGTCCCAGGACGCAGCGGAAGAAGCATTACACCCGAAACACATTCCTTTCCCAAGGATCCATGCGAGAGAGAGAGAACACAAGGATGTGTTAGGGTTTGTACCTTTGTTGCTTGTTAAGATGAAGATGCCAAGTTGAAGACGTTCAGGTGCTCGTCCTCTACAAGTATGCACGCGTCGACTCCTTGATCGTTGCTCCCTTCCACGCTTGGTGCTAGCCTCGGGAAGAGAATCAAGCCTCCTTCACTTCTCTTGCGCCACCTCCAAGGATCATGCGCCAAGTGCGAGGAAGATGCCGCCAACTCCTTATCCTCTTCACTTCAAGAGAAGAGGAAGAAGAAGAGTTTTGGCCCTTAGGAAGAGTAAGAAGAAGCGGCGCCACCAAGTCTTTCTCCAAGTCGCGCCAAGAAGAGAGGAAGGAGAAGACTTGCGGCCACTTGTAGAAGAAGGGTTGCACCACCTTGTGTTGTCGCCCTCTACCCTTGCTCACGCCTCTTTATATTTGTTCACACCTTCAAGAAGTTGAACCTTAGAGAGTGGGTAGCTAGGGTCCCTTTTATAAGCCAAGAGGCGGTTTAGGGAAGGCCAAGATCATGCCAAGTGGGCGGCTAGGATGAGAGGGGTTTGTGGTAAGGAAAGTCTCAAAGACTTTGCCATAAACATTTATTCAACCTATCCTTATTTGCCCAATAGCCATATCAGCCCAAGATATGCCTTAGAGGCATTCTTTCCATTCAAGCAGAGGGGCTAGACGCAACAAGCAAGGTGCATTCGGCTAGGGTAAGGGTTTGAGTGCATGTAGGGTTTATGAGGTAAGGAAAGTCTCCAAGACTTTACCATAAACCTTACCCTGCTTGTCATATGCGCCTAAGCTCTTTCCAAAAGAGCTTTCAAGCCATATCAGCCCCAACCCTTACCATAGAGGCAAGGCTTCCATCCAAGGAACAAAGGGGAAGGCGCCTAATGCTTCCTTATGAAGCAACATGCGCCCTCTTCACCCCATTATGCCCTTGGCGCCAATGGGGTGAAATTCTTCCCCATTATACCCCCTAAGCCAATTCTCTCTTCATGACAACTTATTATTGGGCCTCATTGGATAATGAGCTAGCCCAAACTTCATGGCATGGGTTGATTAAGCCATTGGATCCAATCCAATGCAACCCTAATCCAAATGTGACCAATCTAGGTCAATTTCGGGTCAACCTGCCAAAAATGAAGTTTGGCCCCAATAACCTTCTTCTAATTCATCAGGCCCATTGGCGCTGATGAAATCTTCCAAATTGATCCAAGTTATCCAATAACTTGATCCTAAGGCTTCTGATTAAAGTAACTTCAAGAGTCTATTGCATGTGAACCCGTAGGATCAATATGACGACGGCAATGATGTAAAACATCATAAGTAGCGAGGGGTATCTAGCAACACATCACTACTACCCATGTCATTGGACTTAAGTCATTATGGCAACAACTCCTAACAAGCAACGAGGATTCCCATTGCATTATAGATCCCTTTGCCTGAACTGATATCCTGCCATTGGATTAGTCTCAAGTTTATTATCCATTGCATTGGTCATGACTTAACTAGTGTGGCCACACATTCCTGTCATGCACCAATAAGGTGGGGCGCCCCGAGTGGATATCACGCTTCCAATAAGGAAGGGGCAAATCCTACTATTAGTCATCCATGTCTATACATGACTTATGACATGCCCAATGACAGTCGTTTTGATCTCCCAATTACGGAGAGACGTAAGAATGTATCCAATCTAAACTCCTGGGACATTATTTATGCAATTCAATACATCGACGCAGGTAAAGCAATCTGCATAATAACGACCATGCCCATATAAAAAATAATAGTTCTATCAAAGTACATTCAAATAATGCCTGACCATGTCCATACATTGGTCTTTAGGGCATATACACCAACAATCTCCCACTTGCACTAAGACCAAGGACAACTGGTGTTTAGTCAATTCCAATGTCTCTAGTATGACCCATTTAGCTTCCGCTGCGCCAGAGGCTAGGTCAGTGGGATTTTTCAGATTGCTATCTGTGTTTATTTTATCAAATTTGATCATCATCCTTATCCATGATCTCTAAGATCAGATGATATGCTGCAGTACACACTTGAGCATTAAGTTCCTTCTCATGCAATGGTCCCAGTAAGAACTATACTAGACCATCAAGCACTATGAACTAGATCAAGTTCAAATGAATGAAGTTGCATCCTTGGCTGCCACAAGGAGCTGCAATGTACTCAGCCTTATTCGTAGAATCTTGCCACTTTGGTTTGCATAATGCTCTTTCAGCATACAACACCATAATAAGGCAAAGCGCAAATCCTGGCTGTGGTCAATAGTCACTAGACTGGAACGAAGTGTCCGTGTACCCCTGTACACAAAACTCTTTCCTGTCTATCTTAGACTAGACTCCAATCCTTTATACTTCCCAAGTATATGGATTGCTTTCACAGCTATCTATTGTTAAACACTAAGATCTAATTGAAACTTGCTGGCTATGCTCCAAGCATTTGCCACAAATGGTCTTGAGTATATTATTCAAAACATGATCCATCCTACATACCATGTA
>CM050440.1:38067092-38093179 GCA_027562315.1 Costus pulverulentus | reverse complement strand
ATTTCTCCTCTCAAACACCCCATTCCACTGAGGTGTTCCAGGAGGAGTGAGTTGGGAAAGAATCCCACACTCTCTAAGATAGTCAATAAACTCATGGCTCATGTACTCTCTGCCTCGATCAGACCGAAGAGCCTTAATGGATCGTTCAAGCTGGTTTTCCATTCATTCTTGAACTCCTTAAATTTCTCCAAGGATTCAGACTTATGTCTCATCAAATAGACATAACCATATCTACTGAAGTCATCAGTAAATGTGATGAAGTAGACATACCCACCTCTCGCTTGTTTGTTGAATGGCCCACACACATCACTGTGTATTAGATCCAACAAACCTGTGGCCCTCTCACCATGCTTGGTGAATGGCGCCTTTGTCATTTTGCCCAACAAACAAGGCTCGCATGTGTCAAATTCCTCCAAGGAATCTGAATCCAGGAATCCATTTGCATGGAGATTTTGGATGCGATTCTTGTTAATGTGCCCTAAACGACAATGCCAAAGATAAGTATTATTTAAACCACTTAACTTGATCCTCTTAGCATTCACATTGCACACAGAACTGCGCATGTCCAAGACATACAACCCATTGCATCGTGTACCAGATCCATAGAATATGTTTGCCAATGAAAAAGAACATGTGTTCTCTTTTATTGCAAAACAAAATTCTTTCCTCGCCAGGGCAGGAATGGGTATAATATTCTTAGTAATCGATGGTGCATAGAAGCAATGTTCCAGTTCTAGTTGAAGTCCAGAAGGCAGTGAGAGAGTGTAGTCTCCTACAGTTACAGCAGCAACTTGTGCCCCGTTACCGACCCGAATGTCAATCTCTCTTGGTCGCACTGTCCTACTTCATTTGAGCCCTTGCATACTTGTACAAATATGCACTCCACATGCGGTATCCAATACCCATGTATTTGAAGTAGAAAGATTGACTTCAACCACGCAAATACTAGAGCCTGAAGATGAAGGTGTAACCCTTCTCCTCTCCTCTTTCTGGTTATGCCTTTTACAGCTTTCGAGCTTGAGGCCACCCCTCAAGGTTCGACACCAGTCCATCAAGTTGGATCCAACCAACTTGTCCTTTTCCAGGATAGATCGCAGTGACAATCTACTATTGTTCATAGTCATCATTTTTACAACAACTAAGAAAAGCAGATTAGCACTACTTCAAATCATTTAAACTGGACTTGTTTTAAATGATCATGGCTCCCACTATTTTAATTGAATTGACAACCCACAAAGTCAATCGGGAAATTCAAGATTTCCTAGTGAGATGGGATCCTTGTTCCTCACACGGTCTCGCATCCCGCTAGGGCAGGATGTACTGCACGAGGTGACGCATGTATCTCAAGGTAGGCGCGCCAGCCAATTGCAACTTAGCATTTCCCCTTCTCAAGACAGTTCAAGCATTTTGTGCCCAGCAAGGGCTGGAACAACACAAAACCCTAACTTCTTGAGGCTGCCTCTAGAGTTCCATCATATGGCCATCACATATGAAAAACTAGTCAAGTCTATCCTGGCTATTATGCCCAGGGCCAACGAATTCCTTGCAAAGGCGCATCCAGGATTTTAACTGGACTGGGGAAAACATTGTCACCACACGCCTCCTAAAGATAGATGGGTGTGTCCACTAGGGTGGAAACAATGCATAGCACCATCGATCGATAGTTTGATGAGGGCTACGCCTCAGAAGGCTACTATACTTGATATTTGAATGAGGGTTTTGAGGTCTCATCAATTTAGTTTTATCTTATGTCTAGCATTACAGGCATGCAATCCTATAGTCATAACATAAAACAAAACATCATAGGCATGCTTTAGCCGATATGGAAAGCAGTAAAGGGATGATGTGATCATAGCCTATTCAAGACATTGAACCAACCCATGCCAGAAGAGGTTCAACTGTTGACCTAGGACTCAAGCCCCTAAAGACCTAACCTAGCCAACTTCTATCTTGGTCTTCATGCTCGACTCCAAGGTCCTCCTCACCATGGTTTAGCTCTCAAACCCTAGAGGTTGTTCTAAGGAAACCCTAGAAGCACCATCATAGGTTTGGCGAATGCCATGGGCTTCCTTCAAGGATGATGCGCCACCATGTAAGGGCCATCAGGGAGGGGTGCTTCTTGCGCCACCATGCAAGGTACACAAGCAAGCATGCATGCGCCTATCTTCAGGTGATGTGCGCCATCCTAATCTTCATCTTAATTAAAAGCAAAAAAGAAAAGTGGCACGCAGGCCTCACAAGAGTACATCACAAGCATGCAAAGAGGCTTGACTAATGATCACAACACCATGCACAATCAAGGCATTACTCATGCAATTATACATGCTCATGAAAAACATAAAATTTCAAATTTTACTTTTTCATAAAACCAGTTTCTTTTTCTCATCTTCTTCTCACAAATCTTTTAGTTATTCGCAATTAATTTTCATGATGATTTCAAAGATCCTCTCGGCTGGTAATTTTGTCAGATCAAGAGACCCGACTAGTCTGAAGACACAATGTCCATCCTACTTGACAAAACCACGTGTGCCTTTGATCTTTAAACCATGCCAGCAAAATAACCCAAAAATCCAAAAGAGGTTGAAAAGGTGATAGAAACAAGAAACCCTAATTTTTCCTACTTTTAGAAAAAAAAATGTTTGCCATGCAATTTGCAATTTTCGAAAATTGAAATATGGCATGTGAGCATGAAAAATATGAAAAGCATGAAAAACATCGTTCGAGTTTCGCAAGTCCCTTTGATACCACTTTTGGGAAACCTCGGGGATATTTTACAAATTTTCAGATATGCAAACACGTTGCGCAGCGGAAGAATACCCCCGAAACAGGCCAGTCCCAAAAACCCAATGAAGATCGCATGCGAAAGAGTCGACACGATGAGATAGAAAGTACCTTGATTTAGGTGAGGCCGATGTCGTAGTAGGCGCCCAAGCGTGCGCCCTCTGTAGTCTCACACACACGGATGCCTCGAGCTCTCTTCTTCCACGCCCGGTGCTAGCCTCGGGAAGAAGATACAAGCCTTGTGCTTATTCCTCTAGCCTTGCGCCACCTCCAAGGTGGATGCGCCAAGAGGAAGATGAGGAGAAGGAAGTCGCCAAACACCACCAAGTTCCTCACGCCAAGAGTAAGGGAAGAAGGTGTGTTGCGGCTAGCGTTGGATGGAACAATTGCGCCACTAGTCTCTTGCTCTCGCCCTCAAGAACTCGCCCTCAATTTTGATCACACCTCAAGGAGAGATTAGTATCATGAGGGGAAGCATCTATGGCTCTATTTACAGAGCAAGAGGCGGTTGAGTGTGTGGCCACAATTCAATTTGAGTGGGCGGCTAGGAGAGGATTTAGGAGTGTAATTATTTTAGGAATTAACCAAGTCCTAATCCAATTAGGACTCTAATTAATTATTTAAATAATTAAATCCTAATCTAATTAGGATTCTAATTAATCATGATCAGTCCTAATCCAATTAGGACTAAAGTGGGCGACTTGATCAAGGTTCAAATTAAATTTTTAATCAACTCCTAATCCAATTAGGACTCAAATTATTTATTTAATTAATAAAATCCTAATACAATTAGGACTCTAATTAATTCAAATAAATCAGCCCATTTAATCCCACAAAAATAGAACTCTAATTAATTAATTAATTAGCCCCTATTTTATCATGATTAATTAAACTCACATGAGGTATAGGCGCTAACCCTAGTCCAACTAGGGTTAAGCATGCACCATCTCTTTTCTTCTCCTTAAGCCCATTAAGCCCAACTTTTCAATGGGCCCAGCCCAATGTCCATTATGCATGTTAACCAAGCCCATGGATCCAATCCAATTTAACCCTAGGTCAAATTGGGCTAACGATGGTTAATATGCCGTAAATGGAAGTTGGCTCCATCAAATCCCTTCCATCTCATCAGGCCAATTGGCACTGATGAAATCTCCAGAATATATCCGAGTTATCCAATAACTCGATCATAAGGCTTCCCGATCAATACGAGAAGTAGAGTATCAAGGTGTGCGACCCTGTAGGTTCCTCTGACGTTGGCAGTGCTGACCCATGGTCACCACAAGCAGTGAGTGGCACCTAGCAGTGCATTGCTGCTACCCAAGTCATCGGAATGGATATCGACATTGACATCCCCATCATCGCAACCAGGTACAAATGCATTACAGTCTCTTTGCCGAACTGATATCCGATTAGACAAGTGTGTAACCACTTGTTTCTATCCAATCTCATGGTTATGACTAAATCAGGTCTAACCTGGGTATGGCCATACACTTTCAGTCATAGAACCATAGAGGAGCTCCATGGATATCATGCTTCCCTTATGAAGGGGCAAATCCTATGTCTGTGCATTGACCTTCTCATATGGGTCGTGACATGCCCAATGACAACCGTTATTACCTCCCAACTACGGCAAGGTGTTAGCTTGTATCAAAGCATAGCCCTAACCACATAGAATGGCCAATGACCTCAAGTCAAGGGATCAATGCATCTCCTATCACTTGTGAGGATATCTCGTGACACCAAGTCATTGCCTCACAGCGGGTTGGTCAAGTATATCTACCACTGATATACCCATATGCCTGCGTTAGCACCTCGTGCCTAACCAGCCCATATACCAGTCTTACAAGTACGATAGCTATCCCATATCCACTAAGGTACATTGACTAGGGACAATAGTTTGAGCACATATCCAATCTGTCTGCAGGGACATTATCATATAAGTACATGTTCATATATTTAAACAAATAATGATAACGACAATGCCAGTATGATATAAATATTAATATCAAATAGTACAAGTAACGGACCAGAATTAGGTAATTAGGGCATATACACCAACAGTAGCAAGTCCCTGCAAAAGAAGGAAGCTTTAGGCATTCAGAAATGTTGAAATTGATAATGTCCTTATTGACATTCAATGTGAGCTTCCCATTTTTGATGTCAATTACTGCACCGGCAGCGGCCAGGAAAGGTCGGCCAAGTATTATGGGGAGTCAGGCATCTTCCTCCATCTCCAACACAGCGAAATCCGCTGGAATGAAGAATTTATCAACTTTGATCGGTACGTCCTCTAATATGCCCACCGGGTGCCGAATTGAGTGATTTGCAAGTTACAACGAGATACTTGACCTCTTTAGTTCCCCCATATCCAATTTCTTGCAGATCGAGAGCGGTATAAGAGTGACACTAGCTCGAAGGTCGCACAGAGCACGATCAAAGCTCATGTTCCTGATCTGGCACGGGATTGAGAAACTGCCAGGGTCTTTTAACTTAGGGGGGAATTTGTTTTGAATTATGGTGCTACACTCTTCTGTTAGCGCCACGGTTCCTTGAACTTCCAATTTCTGCTTATTCGACAATATTTCCTTGAGGAAGTTTGCCTAAGATGGCATATGTGAAAGTGCATCAGTGAAGGTGATATTTATATATAATTTCTTATGAACCTCAAAGAATTTACCAAATTGGCGATCAAGATTCGCCTTCGCCAATCTTTGTGGAAAAGGGATTGCCGACACATAAGGAGGTGGTGGTATGTAGGCTGGTTACTTATTCTTTTCTTGTTCAGCATTAGATCCTTCCATACCATCTCCGTTTTTCTTCAAGGTTTCCAGCTCAACATCTTTTTCCATATCCACATTCGCCCTAGGCTCATCAAGTTGCTTCCCACTGCGTGTAATGATAGCATTGCACTGTTCTGTAGGGTTGGGCTCGGGTTATCCCGGAAGTCTCCCGAGAGGTCTAGATGAGGAGGAGGCCTGTTGCGCAATTTGATTTTCGAGCATCTTGCTATGCGTAGTTAAAGCATCAACTTGGGAAGCTAGCTGCTGGGTAGTCTCATTCATGCATTCGTTCTGTTTAGACATGTGTTCATTTTGTTTAGCTTGGCGAGCCATAAAATTTTCAAACATGGATTCCAAACTTGATTTTGCTGGTTAATGCGGAGGTGGTTGTCTTTGTTGTTAGAATCCCGCGGGTTGTCTATACTCGAGTTGTTGTGCTGCATTGTTGTTGCGGTAAGAGAAGTTTGGGTGATTATTTCACCCAGGGTTATATGTGTTGGAATACGGATCATGTTGAGGTCTCGATTGGAATACTGATTATTTCACCCAGCATTTGCATGATTCGGTGTTAAGTCCCCAAAAGGAGGAAGTCCCATTTGGTAATCGGTTGAAGTGTGCCCTGATGTACCACCATTCTCACTAGAGACACTGTTGACTGTGGCGGTGGTGGAGTTCAGTCCCATTGTGTCATGTTTATGAGCTAGGGAATCAACTTTGGCTGCTATGGAGGTCAATGCATCCAATTCAAATTTACCACTTGCTTTAGATGGTGCCGACCTCTCGGTTGACCACTGATGGTGGTTTATAGCCATATCTTCTATCAGATTGAAGGCTTCATCAATTTCTTTGCTCATTAATGCACCACCAGCAGCCGCATCTATGGTAAGCCTGGTGTTGTAATTGAAACCACTGTAGAAGGTGTGGATGAGAAACCACTTCTCCATACCGTGGTGAGGGCACTTCATTTGGTATTCCTTGAAGCGATCCCACACTTCACATAGTGATTCGTTGTCCCTTTGAGCAAAATTAATGATCTGAGCTCTTAATTGGGCCGTCTTGCTTGGCGAAAAATATTTAGAAAGGACAACTTTGGAGAGCTGCCCCCATGATGAGATGGATCCAGAAGAGAGTGAGTGCAGCCAAGCACGAGCACAGTGCCGCAATGAAAATGGAAATAGTCTCAACCGCAATGCGTCATCCAATACACCATTCATCTTTAGCGTGTCACAAACTTCAAGAAAGATTGACAGATGCAGATTCGGGTCCTCAAGTGGCAAACCTCCGAATTGATGTTGAGTCACCATATTCACAAGCACTGGCTTGATTTCAAAATTATTTGCCTCAATCGGAGGCCGACTTATACTGGTATGTACCCCTTGTGCATTTGGTGAAGCAAAGTCTCTAAGTGTTCGGTAGCTATCCATCTTGAGCTTTTCGAGAGATTCTTCAGAGTGAGTTGCCTTGGACTTAGCTTTTCTACGATGTCGGAATGACTTCTCAATTTTAGGATCTGTATGCACTAGTTCTCCCGACCGTAGAGTCCTACGCATAAACCAAGTGAGATCAAAGGCAACTTTCCAATTAGCAAAAGATATGTAGTGATTATCAAATATATAAACGAGCCTGACACTAAATAACTAAAAACAAATAACTAAAAGAAAGAAAAATATCCAGTCTAGCAATAACTTAATAGTGTCGATATTGATAAATTTGGTCCCCGGCAACGGCGCCAAAAACTTGATAGACTCCGCAAGTATACGGACTATCAAAGTAATAAATATGTATCAATCCCACAGGGACCAAATACCAAGTACCGATTGATTTAATTATCACAAGCTAGACGATCGTTCAATGCAGCATGAAATCATAGCTAAATTAAAGATTGTTGTAAATCGGTTGCTAAATTAATGAGAAGTAAGAAGAAAGCAAGGTAAATGCACGACGAAAGTTCTAATGATGCATGGGATCAGGGCTAGGGTCCACCACCTTGACGCATTATGCATGGATGAATAACAACATAAAATCCCCCTTTTCTTTTTAGTCCTAAGGTAATCCACAAAAGTGCACGTTGTCCTCTCCCGAGGATACAACGAGGTGTTTACCAGGCTAGACGTCTACCTCCATAGTACGCCTACCTAAGGCAAACCCAATAAGCGCCGGATTGTGTAGACCGTCCCATCATTTGAGTTGTCCTCTCCCAAGGACGCAACGACGTGTTTACACGGCTAGACGTCTACCGCCGTAGTACACTTGGCCGAGTAAACCCCTTTGAGCACAAGATAGTATACACTCCCCATATACAATCACCCACTCCCGTGTGATGACTGACATTCCCCCACCTAGGCTTTCCAATATCTGGATGTGCTTCCCGACAATACAAGAAATCTAACACATGAAGATAACAAATGACATACAATATCCATGGATAAGCAAGAAGAACTAGATAAATGAAAAGATAACAAAATGACATACAATCAAGTGCAACTAGGCAAAGTAGAACAATCTAGGGTTAACAAAGGAAAGTTATCATCCACACACAAAGCATTCAAGGGGCTTTCCCTAGCCCTGAAACACGATTTAAGCTACACTAATCATGGTCCAAAGTAACACGGGAGAAAATCCCAATACAATATCCATGGATAAGCAAGAAGAACCAGATAAATGACAAGAGGAGGCTAGGACTCCCTCAAGGAAGAAAGAACCGCCCGGATCCTATAGCACTCTTGCTGCAAAATGTCCTTCTCTCTAATTCGTTCGGTCTACAGTTCTTTGCTCCATGCTTAGCCGCCGCCTTCCGCTTACGTGCATGTGTGATAAAAAATCTGTCCCAATGAATCGATGCCCTTACGTGAATAGGGCTTTTCCTTTTTGTTCTCCCACCTCCTCTGTCAAATTCCTCTTTTGCCCCTTTGAAACCCTCTATCTGACGTAGGGAAGGCGAGGGGTAAATTATGGAAAATCAGTGTCAAGCGACACAGAAGCTGCAAGGTGTGATTTTGATCACTGGGCGGGTCATGGTTCTTGCCGAGAACACTGATCCAACTGAAAACGGTCGCATTCCCT
The DNA here is from genome assembly GCA_027562315.1 of Costus pulverulentus. Taxonomy (NCBI): domain Eukaryota; kingdom Viridiplantae; phylum Streptophyta; class Magnoliopsida; order Zingiberales; family Costaceae; genus Costus; species Costus pulverulentus. The sequence goes on along the minus strand of CM050440.1, from coordinate 38,084,555 downwards.
CGCTCTTTTCCTGAAATGAGGCAAAAGCACCAAAGAGTATAGATTTTAAAGATATTGCAATAATTCCATGTATAATCAGGTGTAAACGCTAGAAAAAGTGAAGATATAACGGAAAAATCACAAATAAATCCTTATATAGAAATGACTTAACAAAAAGTAGCATTATCTCCAAGAAATTCATACCTGAGGTTATTTGTAAAATACCCTGAAAAATTGAAAAAAGAAAAAAAAATGGTCATTTGTAGTTTTGTGGTTAATGGTATGTAATATGATCTTCTTGTTGTAGTGCTCTACCTTGTGGAGTAAGTTAGGTACTAAGTGTTGAAAATGGAAGAGGATTTGTGAAGCTAGGTGGAGTGTAAGAGCTGAAGAAATATACTTGTGATATTAGGAGAAAATTTAACTAAAAACACAAAAGGGCATAAGGGAAAATTGAACTAAAAACAATGGGCATAAAGGATAACACCTTGCCACCTTAAGGTACTTGCGTTTACCATATGCCTCCACCTGATCCCTTCATGCATGAGGGGATAAATAGGGGGAAAATTGAGATTGCTCTTGTGTTTGTTTGTGCCTTACCTAGTAGAACAAAAGTCTAAGGAAGGGGGAGAGGAGAAAGAAGGGAGAGAACAAATAGAAAGTGATTTGGGCATAATAGGCAAGTTCTTCTTCTTTCTTTAGTAATATTTTGCCTATTGCTTCAAATTTATGAGAACTCATCTTTTCTTTCTTGGTGAATTCAAGTTGCCTCTGATTTCTATATTTTTTGGTAAATTCGACCCTTGGAAGAATGTTCAATGTTATGTTAATAACTATGAATCCGTATGTAAAGTAAATCTGCCCTTTCTTCATTCAAATGGTCATAACTTTAGACTCCCTAAACCAAATCGCATGAAATTAGTTTCATATTAATCAATATTCAAACATATTTCTTTTGAGTTGGATATTGAGTACTTCAGAAGAGGTTATCATCTTTGCTACTTTAGTTCAATCCGACCCAGTAAATTAGTTTTTACTTTTGGACCTTTATCTAGTGAGTGAGATATATGTCCATATTTTGTGATAGAACGATACTAAATTCTTCATTGTATATCAAGTAGACTGATTAAACTACACGTAGAGCCTTTATTTGCATGATTTGGAACTGAAATGAAATTATACTTGATTTTTGAACTAAACCCTATAAATATGCAAATCTCATTGTCCTAATTCTGACTTTAGCTACTTCAAAGATCATAACTTCTTGTATTGAGCTTCATTTTAAGTCAAATTTGTTTTTCTAGAAAGTAGACTCGAAAACCTTTGTTTTGACACCAATATCATCAAATGGTATCTTATCCAGAATGTAATGTCCTTGGAAAACAAGCTTAAACTTTCTGATTTTGGGTTGCATGACCATTCCTATGTGTATCTTCCATAAATGGTTTTCTATGTGGAGTTTATTGATACTTCTGCCTTTTCCATTTGGAAATGAATATATCAGCAACACGTATCTCATATATGCACTTCAGGGTTTACCTCTTTGACGGTTTGATACATATATCACCATTTTGGTATGCTTCCCTTTGTTAATGTATTGGATGCTAGTGGGAAAAAAGACTATGCGCCCGAAAGGGAAAAGACTATGAGCCCATAAATGGGAAGAGATTAATAGTTGTGGAACAAAGTGCTACATGGAATAAAGTGCCACATTTGAAATAATGGGGGCCACCTCTTGAATTCATGGGAGCCACCTCTTGAATCCCACTATCTCTGATATGAGGAGGCATGACAGCTCCAGCCGGCATATGTTTGAGTTTCACCCTGATGAGGGTGGAATATGTTTCCAGACGTGGAACATTTATGTTATTTGTGATTTCCCACTATGCCCACTATGCTATGCATGATATGTCTCTTTGGGTTGATTCTTCTTTGTGATCTTTATGCTTATGTAACTCTATGATGCTTTGGGTCATTGCTTTTATCTTTTGTTTATGGTTTCCATGTAACTATATGCCTCTTTGGGTTACTACTTTTTGATATTGCTTACAATGTCACTATTGCTTACCATGCCACTATTGCTTACCATGTCACTATTGCTTATCATGCTACTATTGCTTATCATGTCACTATTATTTTCCATTTGATCTACCCATTATGAATACTTTGGTGTGACCCATCTTGTTTTGGCGCCTCATTTATTTGCTGAGCATTCTTGCTCAATCCTTGCATTCTAACCTCTTTACAGGTTAGCTTGGGCTACGATTTTTGATGGAAGATTCTCAAGGATATAATGGGTTGTAGATTCTGTTTTGAACATTTATGAAGTTGTGTATAGTGCTTGTAAGATAAGTTTGCAACTATCCATGACTTCTATGGGATGAAAGATACTTTGTTTTGGAAATATAAACTTCAATGACTTATGTAAGATATTGCTCTTGGTGTTGTAAGATAAATGTGAGACAAATTATAACTTGTATGTGATGATAAATAAGATGGCTTGGATTATGATATGGTTACCTTATGATATGAAAGGATTGTGAGTAGTAGAATAAAACGTTGAACTTTAACATTGTTATTTCACTTGTTGTCACCTCCTACGTGATGTTTGCTTAGGTTCTCACTTATGGATCCTGGATATATCACGCCAAATTTTCTTTTTTATAATATGACTTTTGAGTACTTGATTACAATCTAGGGGTGTGACAAATTGGGAGAGTTTTAAAATCATACCTTTTTTCATCATCATGTTTATATTATTGCAAACTCAAGTGTTCTTCCATTGACTTCCTTGGCTCAAATGGTAGTGCTGAATTTAACAGTGTAGAATACAAACTTACTTCCCCTTCTTCATCACTGCTATCACCTTTAATGAGACACACTTCTAGAGGAACCTTGCTCATCCTATAATTTATGGTTGTTGGTGAAATATCTTCCAAGACTTCTATACTGTAGCAAGATCCTACAAAAGAAGGTTTCCTTAAATTTTCGTTCAAGTCAAAGTCTACAGACTCCTCTCTTATCTTGTAAGTGAGCTTCCCATTCTTAACATCAATCATGGCTCCGGCTATCACCAAAAAGGGACAACCTAAAATAATGGGAAGTCTAGAATCTTCCTCCATCTCGACGATAACAAAATCAGCGGGTACAAAGAATTTACCGACCTTAATGGGCACATCCTCTAAAATACCTACTGGATGCCGTACAGAGTAGTCGGCTAACTGAAGCAAAATAGAGGTAGGCTTCAAATCTCCTATGTCTAGCTTATTGCACACAGAATGTGGCATCAAGCTGACAGTAGCCCCTAAATCACACAAAGCACCATCAATAGACATATCACCAATTAAATAAGGAATGAAAAAACTCCTTGGATCCTTAAGCTTAGGTGGCAGCTTGTTATGGATTATAGCACTGCACTCTTCAGTAAGTGCGACCGTTCCATGCTCCTCCAACTTTCTCTTGTTGGACAAAATCTCTTTCAAAAACTTGGCATAAGAAGGCATCTGTGACAAAGCATCAGTGAAAGGTATATTAATGTAAAGCTTCTTAAGTACTTCAAAAAATTTTCAAAACTGCTTATCAATTTTAGCCTTTGCCAATCTCTGAGGGAAAGGTATTGGTGGTTTGTAGGGAGGTGGTGGTACATAAACTGGCTCCGCCTCCCTTTCTTGCAAAGTTGTTTCTCCTTCTTTTCCCTCTTCCTCTGTAGGTTCAGAATTTTGCTCATCTGATTCTTGTGTAACATTTGGCACTCTGGGTTCCTCCAACTGTTTCCCACTGCATGTGGTAATGGCATTGCAGTGCTCGCGTGCGTTTATCTCTGGTTCCCTGGTATTCTACCTATGGGTCTCTTTGAAGAGCAAGCATGTTGAGCTATCTGAGTTTTCAACATTCTTTGATGCATCTTCATAGATTCCATCTCAGAGCTAAGATTCTTGATAGACTCATTGATTGTCTGAAGTTATCATCCTGCTTCTCAAATTATTGTATGAACCTTTCATTCTGCTTTGCCTGTGAGGCAATGAAATTTTCCATCATAACCTCCAAGTTAGACTTATAGGGTGCCGGAGGTTGGTTATACTGTCTCGCTTGAAAATTAGAGGGTTGTCGATTGTTGTTCTGAGGTGCTTGATTTTGATTTTGAATTTTATTGCTCTTCCAAGAAAGATTGGGATGATTCCTCCAACCAGGGTTGTAGGTATTCGAGTATGGGTCATTCTGGGGTCTCCCATTATAGTTCCCAATTGAATTTACTTGTTCAGAGTTGCACTCCCCCTGAGTTGAAACTCCTAACTAACAATCCTCTGCATCATGTCCGGCATTGCCCCAAATATCACACAAAATAGCATTAACCATGACAGAATTAATATTCAAAGAGTTAATTTTATGGGTCAAAGAATCAACCTTGGCGGCAAGCGAAATGATAGCATCCAAATCATACTTACATGACGCCTTAGCAGATGGTCCTCTCTCACTTACCCATTGACAATGGATCAAAGCCATCTCCTCGAATAGATTAATCGCCTCATGCATGGTCTTGTTCATGATGGCTCCACCGGCAGCAGCATCAACTATCATACAAATGTTGTAATTAAGAGCATTATAGAAGGTATGGACTAATACCCACTTCTCAAGGCCATGATGCGGACACATCCTCTGAATCTCTTTAAATCTGTCCCACGCCTCGTATAGTGATTCTCCTTCCCTCTGAACAAAGTTCGTGATCTGGTTCCTTAGATGAGCGGTCTTACTTGGGGGAAAATATTTTGCTAGAAAAGCATTGGAGAGCTCCTCCCAAGTCATTATGGAACCTAGCAGATTAGAATGTAGCCACGCATGAGCCATATCCTAAGAGAAAAAGAAAATAATCTAAGTCTCAGGGAATCGCTAGAAACACCATTCATTTTCAAGGTATCACAATATTCAAGAAATATGGAAAGGTGAATATTAGGATCTTCAGATGGAAAGCCTCCAAATTGGTTCTGCCAAACCATAGATAGCAGAGAAGGCTTGATTTCAAAGTTATTTGCCTCAATGTTGGGGCGAGCAATGCTAGAGCAAACTCCTTGATAATTTGGGTTTGCATAATCCTTTAGAGTTCTCGGTTGCCGGTTTGCGTCGCCCATCTCAGATTTTATGGTTTCCTTTGCTAATTGTTTTCTGCACAAGCGAAACGTTCGTTCTGGTTCCGGATCTTCTGCAATTAACTTTCTAGAGCACCTGGGCATAAACAATCAACAAATAAAACTGAAGTGAAAAGATAGAAAATAAGTACAAGAAGGGAAAACAAAATAGAATTAAAAAGAAAACAAAAGTCTAGTCTATCAATTCTTAGATTAAATCAATATTTGCAAAATTGGCCCCCAGCAACGGCACCAAAAACTCGATGTGATCCGTAAGTGCATGGTCAAATCAAAGTAATAAAAATATCGATCCCACAAGGACCAATGGCTAAGTACTGATTCTTACTTAGAATTGTTAGCTAGACTAATATGGGAGAAAATGATCTTTATCACTATTAAAAATGAAGATACAATAAGCACACCTTGGTTGTAATCAATTTATGGAAAAATTCAGGATTTCGGGTTCACCACTCTATGTTTCATGACTTATTAAAATTAAAGTTGTCTTAAGAAGGATCACTATGTTAAAGCGCATTTATCCACATGTACAGATTGCCCCTTCTCAGTAGTACAATCCGGTGTTTATCCGAATTAATCCCCTACTCTCGTGGTTATTAACTCAGATAAACCTAATGAGTTCTTGACAAATCAATAAAATCCCTCAAGTTAATTCGTGTTGGTATATATGCCCTAGGACCTAGTTTTGGTCCATTATTTGTACTACTTAACATTGATATATATATCATTCTGGCATTGTCGTTATCATTATATGTTTACATCTGCGAACATGTACTTATATGATAATGTCCCTGGAGACAGATTGGATCTGTGCTCAAATGATTGTCCCCAGTCGATGTACCTGAGTGGATATGGGACAACTCTGGTACTTGTGAGACTGGCATATGGGCTGGTTAGGCACGAGGTGTTAATGCAGACATATAGGTATATCATTGGTGGATATACTGGACCGACCCGCTGTGAGGCAATGACTTGGTGTCACAAGTTATCCTCACAAGTGATAGGAGATGCATTGATCTCTTGACTTGAGGTCATTGGCCATTCTATATGCTTAGGGACATGCTTTGATACAACATAACACCTCACCGTAGTTGGGGGCTAATAACGGTTGTCATTGAGCATGTGACGACCCATATGAGAAGGTCAATAGACAGACATAGGATTTGCCCCTTCCTAAGGGAAGCTTGATATCCATGAAGCTCCTCTATGGATCTATGACTGAAAGTGTATGGCCATACCCAGGTTAGACCTGATTTAGTCATAGCCATGAGGTTGGATGAATAACAAGTGGTGACATACTTGTCCAATCGGATATCAGTACGGCAAAGAGACTGTAATGCATCAGTACCTACTTGCGATAATGGGGATCTCGATGTCGATATCCATTCCGATAAATTGGGTAGCAGCGATGCACTGCTAGATGCCACTCACTGCTTGTGATGACCTTAGGTCAGCACTGCCAACGTCAGAGGAACCTACAAGGTCGCACACCTTGATACTCGAGTTCTCATAATGATCGAGAAGCCTTATGATCGAGTTATTGGATAACTCGGATCTATTTTGGAGACTCCATCAGCACCAATGGGCCTGATGAGATGGAAGAGATTTATTAGAGCCAGCTTCCATTTACGGCATATTAACCATGGTTAGCCCAGTTTGACCTCGGGTTAAATTGGATTGGATCCAAGGGCTTGGTTAATATGCATAATGGACATTGGGCTGGGCCCATTGAAAAGTTGGGTTTAATGGGCTTAAGGAGAAGGATGTGTAGGCGCATGGTTAACCCTAGTTAGACTAGGGTTGGCGCCTACGGCACATATGGTTAATATAATTTGATATTAATTATTTGTGGCTTATTTAATTAATTAATTTAAATAATTGTATGGAGTCCTATTTAATAGGGCTGATTATTTAAATTATTAATTAGGGTCCTAATTTGATTAGGACTTGATTATTTAAATGATTAATTAGAATCCTAATTGGATTAGGACTTAATTAAATCATTAAAATAATCATATTCCTACTTCTTCTCCTAGCCACTACTCTAATGCCCCTTGCTCTATATAATGAGCCCTAGCCGCCCCCTCTCATGATACACAACTTATTGAAGGCGTGAGAACAAGAGGAGGGGCGAGAGCAAGAGCATCAAGAGGAGTTGGCGCATCTCTTCATCAACCAATCCGCAAGCACTTCTTCTTCTTCATCCTTGGCGCTTCTTCAATTGAAGGTGGTGCAAGTGTGACTTGTGCTTGGCGGCATCTCCCTCTTCCTTCTTCAACCTTAGCGCATATACCTTGGAGGTGGCGCAAGTGGAGAAGAAGGTGACCTAAGGCTCAGATCTTCTTCCCGAGGCTAGCACCGGGCATGGAAGAAGAGGACTCGAGGTGATCCGTGTGTGTGAGACTGCAAAGGACGCATGCTTGGGTGCCTACTACGACATCAGCCTCGCATCGCTCATAAGGTATTTTCTATCTCATCGTGTTGATTCCCTCGCATGCGATCTTCACTGGGTTTATTGGGACTAGCCTATTTCGGGGGTATTATTTCATTGCGCAATGTATTTGCATCTCTGAAATTTTGTAAAATATCCCCGGGGTTTCCCAACAGTGGTATCAGAGGGACTTGTGAGACTCGAACGATGTATTTTCATGCTTTTCATGCTCACATGCCATATTTACAATTTTCGCAAATTGCATATTCTTATGGCAAACGATTTTTCTAAAGTAGGAAGGTTTCTTGTAACTATAATCTTTTCAATTTCTTTTGGATCTTTGGATTATTTCTCTAGCATGATTTAAGGATCAAAGGCGCACGTGATTTTGTCAAGTAGGACGGGCATTGTGTCTTTGGACTGGCCTGGTCACTTGATCTGACAAAATTACCAGCCGAGAGGATCTTTGAAATCATCATGAAAATTAATTGCAAATAACCAAGAGATTTGTGAAAAGAAGATGAGGAAAAGAGACTAGTTTTATGAAAAAGTAAAATTTTAGATTTTATGTTTTTCATCAGCATGTAGAACTGCATGTGTAGATACCTTGCTTGTGCATAATGTTGTGATCAAGAGTCAAGCCCCTTTGCATGCCTGTGATGTATCTTTGTGAGGCCTGCATGCCGCTTTTCTTTTCTTTTATTTTTGTAATAAGAAGAAGAAGATTAGGGGCGCAATCACATGGAACCCTAGCGCATGCATGCTTGATGGCGCATGGAGGAGAGGCGCAAGATGGCATGGCGGAACCCTAGGGTTTGAGAGCTAGCCATCTCGGCTCCTTGCATAGTGGCGCATCATCTATGGAGAAAGACCCATGGCATTGGCCGAATCCATGAGCGACACCTCTAGGGTTTGAGAGCTAAACCATGGTAAGAAGGACCTTAGAGCCAATCTTAAAGATCAAATTAGTGGTCGGCTAGGTTAGGTCTTGTCTTTGGGGCTTGAGTCCTAGGTCAAGAGTTGAACCTCCTTGTGGCATGGGTTGGTTCAATGTAATGAATAGGCTATGATCACATCATTCATCTACTGCTTTCCATATATGCTAAAGCATGCCTGTAATGTTAGACTTAAGATAAAACTGATGAGACCTCAAAAACCCTCATAAATAAATATCAAGTCTAGTAGCCTTCTAATGCGTAGCCCTCACTAAGCTATCGATCAGTGGTATTGTGAACTGTTTCCCACCCTCATGGGACACACCCACTTATCTTTAGAAAGTGCGTGGTGGCAATGGTTTCCCTAGTCCGTTTTAATTGGGCGCGCCTTCGCAAGGAAACTCGTTGGCCCTGGGCATAACGGTGACGAATGGACTTGACTAGAAGTTCATATGTGCTGGGCACATGATGAAAGTCTAGAGGCATCGTTGAAAGGGTAGGGTTTCTTGCTATATCCAGCCCTCGCCGGACATGAAATGCTTAGACTATTTCAAAAAGGCGAATTGCTTGGAGCAATCGGCCGGCGTGCCCACCTTAGGAAGCATGAGTTACTTTGTGCATCTTATCCCACCCTCGTGGGACGTGAAGCCTCATGTGGAATAAGGATCCAATCTCACAAGGAAGTCTTAAACTTCCCGATTGACTGTGTGGGCTGTCAATTCGATTAAAATAGTGGGAGCCATAATCATTTAACACAAGTCCAGTTTAAATAATTTGAAGTAGTACTAATCTTCTGTTTCTTGACTGTTGTAGAACAATGGCATCGAACAATAGCGGTTGGTCACTGCGATCTATCCTTGAGAAGGACAAGTTGGTTGGATCCAACTTGATGGATTGGTATATGAACTTGAGAATTGTGCTCAAGCTCGAAAGGAAGCTCTATGTTCTTGAGCAGCCTATTCCTGAGCCACTTCCATGCTTTGCTTTAGCGGCTGAGAAGGATGCTTATGATAAGCATCAAGTTGATATTTTCGAGGTTACACAATTGATGCTAACCAACATGTCGCCCGAGCTTCGAGGGCAATATGAATCTAAGAGTGCCTCTGAGATTATTTCTGATCTAAGGCAGCTCTTTGATGAATTGGTTAGGCTCAATCCTCCTAAAGTAGAAATTCAGAGTGTTGAGCCAAAAGGCTTAACCAAGAATCTGAAATTAAAGATGGAATGGATCAGGAACAATAAGTGCTATTCATGTGGAGGGCCACCTCACATGTTGAAGGACATGGGGCGACTTCAGAATGAGAAGAAGAGAGGCAAGGCCTCGTCTTCATACTCAGGTATTTATGTTACATAAGTCAACCTTTCTACTTCTATGTCATGGGTATTGGATACCGCATGTGGAGCTCATATTTGTACAAATATGCAGGGGCTCAAGAAAAGTAGAACGGTGCGGGCTGGAGAGATTGACCTACGAGTTGGAAACGGGGCACAGGTTGCTACTGTTGCTGGAGGAGTTTTGACTCTCTCCCTGCCTTCTGGACTTCTATTAGAGTTAGATAATTGCTATTATGTACCTTCGCTTACTAAGAACATTATATCCATTCCTTGCTTGGCAAAGAAGGGATTTAAGTTTGAAATAAATAAGAACTCTTGTTCTTTTTCATTTGCAAATATGTTCTATGGGAAGGGTACTTTGTGCAATGGTCTATATGTATTAGACAAGGATAACTCTATCTGTAACATAAATAATAAAATGACCAAACTGAGTGGTTCAGTTGGTGCTTTCCTATGGCATTGTCGATTAGCCCATATAAACAAGAATCGCATTAAACAACTGCATGTAAATGGGTTGTTAGATTCAAGTTCCTTGGAGGAATTTGATACATGTGAGCCTTGTTTATTAGGAAAAGTGACAAAGGCACCCTTCACCAAAATTGGTGAAAGGGCAGGATGTTTGTTAGATCTCATACATAGTGATATGTGTGGGCCATTCAATAAACAAGCTAGAGGAGGGCACAACTACTTCATTACCTTTACTGATGATTTCAGTATGTATGGTTATGTCTACTTAATGAGACATAAATCTGAATCCTTTGAGAAATTCAAGGAGTTCAAGAATGAAGTAGAAAACTTGCTTGATAGATCCATTAAGGCTCTTCGATCAGATCGTGGTGGAGAGTACCTGAGTGGTGAGTTTCTTGACTATCTGAGAGAGTGTGGGATTTTATCCCAACTCACTCCTCCTAGAACACCCCAATGGAATGGTGTGTCTGAAAGGAGAAATTGAACTTTGTTGGATATGGTTTGATGTATGATGAGTCATACAACTCTACCTCCTTCATTCTGGGGACATGCACTAGAAACAACTTCTCTGATACTGAATAACGTTCCATCTAAGAGTGTCTCAAAGATTCCATACGAGGTATGGAGTGGGAGACGCCCTAATCTCACCTTTATTAGGATCTGGGGATGTGAGGCTTATGTCAAACGTCAGGATTCTAGCAAGCTAGAACCTAGATCTGATAAGTGTGTGTTTGTGGGGTACCCTAAGGAAACTAAAGGTTACTACTTCTATGTTCCCACCGAGAACAATGTTTTTCTTGCTCAGAGTGCTGTCTTTCTAGAGAAAGAATTTCTCATGAAAGAAGTTAGTGGGAGGAAGTTTGACTTGGACGAGGTTCAAGTGCAACCACAAGACATAGAGATGGAACCTGAGCCACCTGTACCGGTTGCTAGGCAACCTGAGGCTCAGACACAGGCCCCACGTAGGTCTGGGAGGACTCGTCGTGCACCTGAGAGGTATTGGTCGTTGCCGACGCAACACGATGGGATATTCATCATTGAGGATGAACCCAGGACTTACGATGAGGCGGTCAGTGGACCAGACTCTGAGAGATGGCTTGATGCCATGCGATCCGAAATGGATTCCATGTCAGCTAACCAAGTCTGGGATTTGTTTGAGCTACCTGATGGGGTAAAACTCATAGGGTGTAAATGGGTCTTCAAAAGGAAGACAGACATGGTTGGCAACGTAGTTACCTATACAGGTAGATTAGTGGCCAAGGGATTCAAACAAGTCCACGGGGTGGACTATGATGAAACCTTTTCGCTAGTTGCTATGTTCAAATCCATTCGGATTCTGCTTGCTATAGCTGCATATCATGATTACGAGATATGGCAGATGGATGTAAAGATAGCTTTCCTTAATGGGAAGCTGGCTAAGGATGTGTATATGACACAACCTGATCGCTTCATCCATTCTGCAAAGGCCAATAAGGTCTGTAGGCTAAAAAGATCCATCTATGGATTAAAGCAGGCATCTCGTAGTTGGAATCTTCGATTTGATGAAGCTGTGAGAGATTATGGCTTTATCAAAAGCAAAGATGACGCCTGTGTTTACAGAAAATTCAGTGGGAGCTTGGTGACTTTTTTGTCTTGTATGTCGATGACATACTGCTCATCGGAAATGGCATCCCTAGTCTTCAAGCTGTGAAGACATGGTTAGGGAAGTGTTTTGAGATGGACTTAGGGGAGGCCGCCTATATCCTAGGCGTGAGGATCTACTGGGATAGATCCAAGAGGCTCCTAGCCCTTAGTTAGAGTACCTACATTGATAAGGTCCTGGAGAGGTTAAACTTCAAGCAATCCAAGAAAAGGTACCTTCCAGTGAGACATGGCCTTACTCTCTCAAAGAGCCAGTGTCCCACCACACAGGCTGAGAGGGATGACATGAGTCGAGTGCCCTATGTTTTAGCAGTAGGATCGATCATGTATGCAATACTGGTTTACAGCACTGGTTGGCTGTAAAGAACATCCTAAAGTATCTGAGAAGAACTAAGGATATGTTCCTGGTCTATGGGGGATAAGAAGAGCTCAGAATGCAGGGCTACACTGATGCGTCATTCCAGTCTGACCCTGATGACTTTAGATCGCAAGCCGGCTATGTATTCAAGGTGAATGGAGGCGTTGTATGCTGGAAGAGCTTCAAGCAATCCACCATCACCGATTCTATAACCGAAGCTGAGTATGTGGCCGCTTCTGAGGCAGCCAAAGAAGCTGTTTGGATAAGGAAGTTCATTTCTGAACTTCAGGTGGTTCCCAGTGCAGTGGATCCCATTGAAATCTACTGTGATAACAATGGAGCAATTGCACAAGCCAAAGAACCACGGTCTCATCAAAGATCCAAACACATACTCAGGAGATTTCACCTGATCAGAGAGATCATAGATAGAGGTGATATCAAGATTAGCATAGTTGACACAGAGAACAATCTGGCAGACCCATTGACCAAGGCTTTGGCGCAGCAGAAGCATGGTGGTCACGCTAGAGATATGGGGTTGATGTTCCTCGACCTCTAGGTCTTAGTGCAAGTGGGAGATTGTTGGTGTATATGCCCTAGGACCTAGTTTTGGTCCATTATTTGTGCTACTTAACATTCATATATATATCATTCTGGCATTGTCGTTATCATTATTTGTTTACATCTGCGAACATGTACTTATATGATAATGTCCCTGGAGACAGATAGGATCTGTGCTCAAATGGTTGTTCCCAGTTGATGTACCTGAGTGGATATGGGACAACTCTAGTACTTGTGAGATAGGCATATGGGCTGGTTAGGCACGAGGTGCTAACGCAGACATATAGGTATATCATTGGTGGATATACTGGACCGACCCACTATGAAGCAATGACTTGGTGTCACAAGTTTCCTCACAAGTGATAGGAGATGCATTGATCTCTTGACTTGAGGTCATAGGTCATTCTATATGGTTAGGGACATGCTTTGATACAACATAACACCTCACCGTAGTTGGGGGGGTAATAACGGTTGTCATTGAGCATGTCACGACCCATATGAGAAGGTCAATAGACAGACATAGGATTTACCCCTTCCTAAGGAAAGCTTGATATCCATGGAGCTCCTCTATGGATCTATGACTGAAAGTGTGGCCATACCCAGTTTAGACCTAATTTAGTGATAGCCATGAGATTGGATGAAAAACAAGTAGTGACACACTTGTCCAATCAGATATCAGTACGGCAAAGAGACTGTAATGCATCGGTACCTACTTGCGATAATGGGGATCTCGATGTCGATATCCATTCCGATGACTTGGGTAGCAGCGATGCACTACTAGGTGCCACTCACTGTTTGTGATGACCTTATGTCACCACTGCCAACGTCAGAGGAACCTACAAGGTCGCACACCTTGATACTCGAGTTCTCGTAATGATCGAGAAGCCTTATGATCAAGTTATTGGATAACTCAGATCAATTTTGGAGATTCCATCAGCACCAATGAGCCTGATGAGATAGAAGAGATTTATTGGAGCCAACTTCCATTTATGGCATATTAACCATGGTTAGCCTAGTTTGACCTCAGTTTAAATTGGATTGGATCCAAGGGCATGGTTAATATGCATAATGGACATTGGGCTGGGCCCATTGAAAAGTTGGGCTTAATGGGCTTAAGGAGAAGATGTGTAGGCGCATGGTTAACCCTAGTTAGACTAGGGTTGGCGCCTACGGCTCATATGTTTAATATAATTTGATATTAATTATTTGTGGGTTATTTAATTAATTAATTTAAATAATTGTATGGTGTCCTATTTAATAGGGCTGATTATTTAAATTATTAATTAGTATCCTAATTGGATTAGGACTTGATTATTTAAATGATTAATTAGAATCCTAATTGTATTAGGCCTTAATTAAATTATTAAAATAATCCTATTCCTACTTCTTCTCCTAGCCGCTACTCTAACCGCCCCTTGCTCTATATAATGAGCCCTAGCCACCCCCTCTCATGATACACAACTTATTGAAGCCATGGGAACAAGAGGAGGGGCGAGAGCAAGAGGATCAAGAGGAGTTGGCGCATCTCTTCATCAACCAAGCCGCAAGCACTTCTTCTTCTTCATCTTTGGCGCTTCTTCTATTGAAGGTGGTGCAAGTGTGACTTGTGCTTGGCGGCATCTCCCTCTTCCTTCTTCAACCTTGGCGCATATACCTTGGAGGTGGCGCAAGTTGAGATGAAGGTGACCTAAGGCTTGGATCTTCTTCCCGAGGCTAGCACCGGGTGTGGAAGAAGAGGACTCGAGGTGATCCGTGTGTGTAAGACAGCAGAGGGCGCACGCTTGGGCGCCTACTATGATATCAGCCTCGCTTCGCTCATAAGGTATTTTCTATCTCACCGTGTCGATTCCCTCGCATGCGATCTTCACTGGGTTTTTTGGGACTGGCCTGTTTCGGGGGTATTCTTCCGCTGCGCAATGTATTTGCATCTCTGAAATTTTGTAAAATATCCCCGGGGTATCCCAACAATTCGTACTACTCTCGTGTTCAAATCAACTTGTCCAACTATCATATGTCTGATTTCACAATTCACTTCTTAGTAGTTCTTATGACGTCTAAGACATGAAAATCATGGCCAGTAATTATCATGTAATTATTACAACAATAATTGAATCTAACAAGATCAAATAACTTCATAAGCTGGTATTAAACGATCAAGTCATGAAAACAAAGAGGGCTACGCCCTTAGTCCTAAATAAAAGTTTATGCTGACATGTTATACATGTTCCCATCTAAGAAATTCATGTTTTTGATTGCAAATTAGCAAAATAATCCAAAAAAAACAAAGGAAGATAGGGATTAATCTTTCCTGATGGTGATCATCGACAATTCGTTGGTGCCCTAGTTTTGCCTCTTCCTCTAATTCCGCTCAAAAATTCACCAAAAAGTCATCAAACTCAGCCCAAAGCTCCCTTATATAGTTCATCACCCTTCTATTAGGTTTTCCCCATAATCTGGTTTGAAAACAAATCGAATCGGATGAGAAACAAAGTCAAATCCGAATCTGGCGGATGAAATTACAGCCATAAAATTTTCACGAGCGGCTGTAAAACCCTTTGTTTAATCCCATATTTTTGCTTGATGAAATCACGGTCGTGAAACATTCTGCTGAAATTTGATATGGCCTTCATGAAAATCATAGGTAGGGGTGTAATTTCTTCTGTACATCCCTGCCGAGAACAAGAATCGCATTCAACAACTCCATGCAAATGGGTTGTTAGATTTAAGCTCCTTGGTGGAGTTTGATACTTGTGAGCCTTGTTTATTAAGGAAGATAACAAAAGCACCTTTCACCAAGACTGGTGAGAGGGCAAGAGGTTTATTGGATCTCATACATATCGATGTGTGTGGGCCATTCAGTAAATAAGCCAGAAGAGGGTACAACTACTTTATCACATTTACTGATGACTTCAGTAGATATGGTTATGTCTATATGATGAGACATAAGTCAGAATCATTTAAGAAATTTAAAGAGTTTATACATGAAGTAGAGAACTAGCTTGGTAGATCTATTAAAACTCTTCGATTAGATTATAGTGGAGAGTACCTGAGTGGTGAATTTTTTGACTATCTCAGAGAGTGTGGGATTTTATCCCAACTAACTCCTCCTGAAACATCTCAATGGAATAGTGTGTCTGAGAGGAGAAATCAAACTTTGTATGTCATGGTTCGATCTATGATGGGTCATACAACTCTACCACCCTCATTCTGGGGTCATGCACTCGAAACAACTTCTTTCATACTGAATAACATTCCATCTAAGAGTGTCTCCAAGATTCCATACGAGGTATGGGGTGGCAGACGCCTGAATCTCTTCAACATCTGGGGATGTGAGGCTTATGTCCAATGACTGGATTCTAGCAAGCTAGAACCTAGATCTAATAAATGTGTGTTTGTGGGGTATCCTAAGGAAACTAAAGGGTACTACTTCTATGTCCCTACCGAGAACAAAGTCTTTGTTGCTCGGGGTGCTGTCTTTCTAGAAAAAATATTTCTCATAAGAGAAGTTACTGCGAGGAAGTTTGACTTGGATGAGGTCCTAGTGCAACCACAAGACATTGAGATGGAACCTAAGCCACCTACACTGGTTCCTAGACAACTAGAGGCTCAGACACAGGTCCCACGTAGGTTTGGGAAGATTCGTCGTGCACCTGAGAGGTATGGGTCGCTGCCGACCCAACATGACGGGATCTTCATCAATGAGGATGAGCCCAGGACTTATGATGAGGCAGTCATTGGACTAGACTCTGAGAGATGGCTTGAGGCCATGCAAACCAAGATGGATTCTATATCAGCTAACCAAGTCTGGGATTTGGTTGAGCTCCCTGATGGGGCAAAACCCATAGACTGTAAATGGGTCTTCAAAAGGAAGACTGACATAGATGGCAACATAGTTACCTATAAGGGTAGACTAGTGGCTAAAGAATTCAAATAGATCCACGGAGTGGACTATGATGAAACTTTCTTGCTAGTTGCCATGATCATATCCAATTGGATTCTGCTTGCCATAACTGCATATAATGACAATAAGATATGACAGATGGATGTTAAGACAACATTCCTTAATGGGAAGTTGACAGAGGATGTGAAAGTCCCCTTCAAGGGGGAGCGAAACCCTAAAGAGGGGCGCATATCAAGAACCTTGCATGGGCGGCTAGGGTTTCATAAGAATCGCATGTGGTATAATCATATGATCAACTTAAGATTTACAAAGATCAAGTTGTGATCTTACCATTGCCATGGATGGATGGCGACTTGGAAGCAAAGAGTCGAATGCTTCTTCTCCAAAGGCAATCGCACACAAGAAGAGAGATGGCTACTCCTTGGTGTTCTTTGTGCTAGCAAAGACCTCCAAAGTATCCTTGTCGCATGAAGGAGACGAGAGATGCTTGGCCGAGCTCTTCCTTGGCGTGAAGACTCCTCTACTCGAGAGTGGAGAGGCGACCAGAGAGGAAGAGGTGATGCGTTGAGGCGTTTTTGAGATGTGGCGTTACATGACTTACAAAAATAGAAAGTCATGAAGCCATGCGCCCACTCTAAGAAAACCGCCCAAAACGCCATCAAGCATTGAACCATGCGTTCACACATGTGAACCGGTTCAAGCCAATTCTATTCAAC
>CM050440.1:38044302-38055234 GCA_027562315.1 Costus pulverulentus | reverse complement strand
GAATCTCATTGGAAGGGCATACATTAGCCAAATGTCCTTCTTGATTACACTTAAAACATTTTCTCACAGACCCTGCTAAATTAAAGCTTGGTGCATATGAAGAATGTAGAGGTCTCTGATGGCTATTAAATACTGCTCTTGATCTTTTCCCTTTGTTATCATACGTTACTATCTCTACTATTCTAGTTGACTGGCTGACTTTTCTCTTTTCTGCTAATTCTTGGACTTCCCCCATTTGTTTTTCTTTAGCCACATCTATTAGAGAAGCCTCTATCCTGAATGTTGTATTTACCACTGCCTGAAAACTATCTAAGGGGATAGTATTCATCTGTTCCTTTACTGTATTGTGCAATCCTTTAATAAAAAGTTGACATTTTCTCCTTCAGTGGTTACTAACTCTGGAAATAATTCTGACAATCTCTCAAAGTCAGTTACATAAATATTTACTATCATTTTTCCTTGTTTTAAATTTAAAAATTCCTGCATCTGACTATCCTGAAAAGATTCTGAAAAATATTTCTCAAAGAATGCTCCTATAAAATCAGTCCAAGAGATGGGATCATTAACAAAAGTAACTCTCATTCCAAACCACCAAGTCCCAGCTCTATCAGATAAGAAATATGTGGCCAACTCTACCTTCTGCTCATCTGGACATCCTAAGGCCCTAAAGGTTTGCTCTACTTCTAGTAACCAATCTCTAGCAGCCCAAGGGTCAGTAGTTCCTCCAAAATCACGAAATCGATCTTTTACCAACTAGGAGAACTGCATCAGCATATTGGCTGACCTAACTGGCTAGTTTACTACGGGTTGTGGTACCAACGATGGATAGGAAGATTCACCCTCATCCCTTACTGCTGCTGGTACCACACGGGAAGTAGGTGGTGCTGCTTCTAAGGGTACTGAGGCTTCATACCCACTTCTTCTTCTCGTAGGGGCCCTAGGTATGTTTTGAGGTAACTGTACCTCAGCTTCAGGAGAATTTCTAGCTTCTCCAATGCTGTGGGCACTCACCCTCTTATATCCACTTCCACGGCCTCTACTTCCTTGACTTGGGATTGCTTTGCCTCTAGTTCTTAGTGCCATCCTGTCAACAAAATAACATGTTTATATAATAATTGTTTACCTATTCATTTATTTTAACCTTACTCCAAACCTAGTCCTAAGGTTCCTATATCCTTAGGGTTTCTTACTCAACCTGTAGTTCTGACCTGTGGGTTATGGGCCCACAGAAACTTATACCTCTGATACCATTTAAATTGTCACGCCCCGGCAGGAAGCCGGCTATTTCTAGCTCAGGGTTCCCCAGGGAGTAACAATATTAATAGGAACCAGAGAACTACAATAATCACATATCCTTTATTTAATAAACAATCCAAATTTAACATCAACGGCTTTATAACAGAATATCTGAATACAACTATCTAAATTATCAACTGAATAAAATACAAAAGACAACTGTCTCAACTCGGGCTTGTATCTGCTAGCTACTCTATCCCTCCCAGAAGCTAACTCTATACCTGGAAGAGAAACAAAGGGAGTTAGCAGAAATGCTAAGTAGGAATCAACAAACATGGTGAGGGAATCAAATAACAGGATAATACAGTAACTGAAACAACAATATATAAATAATATAAGAATGTCGTGCAAATCATCAAGCTGGCCAACAGATCTCACTTAAGAGCCGCACTCATTTTCAGAGTGTTTCCACTGTTGCTCATGCATTGGAACGACTGTCCTAAACAGCCCGGAGTGTTGCGTCCAACACTAACATCCGTAGTATCGTCCTCAAGACAACTGGCGGTGCCGTACCGGCATCTCAGATAGTCCAATGCGCGCCGGAACTATAACTCAGATAAACAGGCCACTGGAGAACAAATCATCCAGGTCAGAGGTCAATATATATCACGACTTTATCATCACAGAGTTACAATGCTTCCATACACTTATGTGTCAATATCTCAGAGACACAATTGTTCAACCAAGCTCATAAGCCAATATATCAGATATCTTAAAAAAGGTTTGTTAACCATTTATACAGAAACAGAATATGACCAAATAATCAAGATAATTGAGTTCAATAGGAATTTCAGAAACAAATCAAGCAGATGAAGCAATCAGATATCAGTGTCATTCAATTCTAATATATGCATTATATATCAAACCAAAGGGTTAAGCAGCAAATCCTATAATTCTTGACACTGTAAGAAATGAGTAGGGTAAGATTCCTACCTCAATCGCTGCTATCCTGAATTCTTTTGAAAAGCCAGTAAATTGTATATCAAACAATGCAAGCCGATTATTGGATCAACCACTCTGTAACATGAATTTGTACATGAACTCTATCAATAAACATTCTAATTTGAAAACCAAAACTACCAACAGGTAGAACATAACTATAAACCTAGAGAACCAGTCTCAGATCAAATGAACCGAACCTAAAACCCACTGAACCGGACAAAATTGCACTAAACCGATCAAATTCACCCTGAAATAAGTTAAACCGATAATTCTAACTTCAAATACACAAAATCTAGACCTCATATAAAGCTATACAGACTACCATTAGATAGGAAATTTTACCAGCTTTCCAACGGCTATCTGAACCGGCCCGGATTCAACCGAATCAGGGTCGAACCGGTCAGAATTCAAGAACTGAACCGAACTTGAAATTAAACCGCTCAGTCCGGTTCAAATCAATTTCAAAATAGCTGATGGTTTATTTCAAAATAAACTGAACCCAAAACTTAAATAAAAACTCGAACCGGCCGCCGCCGCGCCGCCCGACCTCCGCCGCGCCGCCCGACCTCCGCCGTGCAAGGCTACCGGACTTTCGTTTGCAGCTTACTCCGACGAGCTCCCGAGGGCGCGTTGAAGGGCCGTTCGCTGGCAAACTTCTCCAGCACACTTTTGACGAAGAGGCGAGGATCCACGACCAGTTGCGGCGAGGTTTCGACGCATGGTCGAACCACCCGAATCAGCAGAAGGTATCGACGGTGGCGTCGCCGCCATCGACACCCAAACCCTAACCAAAACCCAATAGAACTACACAAAAACTTCCAAAAAAATAGGCACACCTCGCTACGACGATGTATCGAAGCCCAGAACAGAAAACTCGTGTCAATAGAGACGCTGGAAGACTAGAACAGGAAGGCGGCGCCGCTCGAGCTCCGGTGACGAGTTGGAGCTCTGATTTGTCAGTCCTGGCGGCGCTTTGAGGCTTGAAGACAGGTTTGATTTCGATTCTCCTCGAGTCGAACAGAAGCCCTCTAATATAGAGGCAAAGCGCGTCCCAGACGGCGAGAACGAGGCGGCGAGTAAATCACCGAGATCCACAGGGAAGACGACGAGTTGAATCGGTTTCACATTCAAAATTTAAATTTAAATCAAAAGAATCAAATCCGATTTAAAATAAGAAACGCAAATTGGCTCGTTGGTAAGACGGAGCTGTGTGTGTTCGAACGACCCGAGATCGAATCCCCATGGACGCAGTTTTTGGTTGTGAAATAAATTGAAATCAAATCCAAGTTAACTAGAAGAAGCATGGTTTAATATCAGATGAAAACTTAGTCTTGTGGTTAGGGTGCAGTGGAAACTTTCTCGCGTCGCGGGTTTGAGCCCCCGCGAGCGCAAATTAAGTTTTTGATATAAATTTAACACTTTTAAAATTCCAAAAAATTTTCTAAATATCTTAAAAATTCCAAAATAAATTTCTGAATTTCAAAAATTAAATTTATAAAATTAAGGTTATAACACATGTACTATTACCAACAACTCCGACCCTTTGGAGGAATGCCTCCCCGAAAATGGAAAAGAAGAAGAAGCTGATTCTGAAGCACCATTTATCACGGTAAAAGATGTCAATGAGGTTGAACTTAAACCATTACCAGATAATTTGAGGTATGAATAATTGGGCTCAAATTCCACTTTACTGGTGATAGTAAATGCAGATCTCGATAAGGTTCAAACTCAACTACTTTTGGATACTCTTAGGGGATACAAGAACGTGATTGAGTATAAATTAGAAGATATCAAAGGTATTAATCCCTCCATTTGCATGCATAGGATATTTTTGGAGGACGGCT
This sequence comes from Costus pulverulentus, assembly GCA_027562315.1. Lineage (NCBI taxonomy): Eukaryota > Viridiplantae > Streptophyta > Magnoliopsida > Zingiberales > Costaceae > Costus > Costus pulverulentus. The sequence continues at coordinate 38,051,152 of CM050440.1, read as the reverse complement.
GTAAACCCATCGTTGAAGGACAAAGACGACTTAACCTAAGCTTGAAAGAAGTAGTGAAGAAGGAGATTTTGAAGCTTCTTGATGTGGGGGTAATTTACACCTTCTCCGATTGTGAGTGGGTGAGTCCAGTACATATCATGCCGAAGAAAGGAGGCATGACAGGAGTCAAGAACGATAAAGATGAATTAATACCGACACGGATGGTAACGGGTTGGTGAATGTGTATCGACTTCAGTAAATTAAATAAAGCCACCCGCAAGGACCACTACCCATTACCCTTCATTGATCAAATGTTGGAACGTCTTGCTAACAACTATCATTTCTGTTTTCTAGATGGATATTCCGGTTTCCTACAGATTCCTATCCACCCGGAGGATCAAGAAAAAATGACGTTCACTTACCGGCGAATGCCATTCGGGTTGTGCAACGCTCCTGCCACATTCCAACGTTGTATGATTGCAATATTTTCAGATCTTGTGGAGGATGTGATGGATATATCCATGGATGACTTCTCAATGTACGGATCCTCTTTTGATGTTTGCCTCGCTAACTTGTCTCGTGTCTTGCAGCAGTGCCAAGAAGCCAACCTTGTGCTTAACTGGGAAAAATGTCATTTTATGGTACAAGAGGGTATCATGCTGGGGCACTTAGTATCGAAGAGAGGAATAGAGGTGGACAAGGCAAAAGTGGATGCAATTGAGAAGCTACCACCCCCAACTTCTGTGAAGGCGATTCGGAGCTTTTTGGGTCATGCCGATTTTTACTGCCGCTTTATAAAAGATTTTTCAAAAGTATCTAGACAATTGACATGTCTTCTTGCTAAGGATGTGCCTTTTATTTTTGACAAGGATTGCTTGCAAGCTTTTACCATGTTAATGGAAGCTCTAGTTTCGGCACCGATCATGCAACCGCCAGATTTGTCCCTCCCATTCGAGATCATGTGTGACGCGAGTGACTACGCCGTGGGTGTGGTACTAGGACAATGAAAAGAGAATCAGTTTCATGCAATTTACTATGCGAGCCGCACACTTGATGACGCGCAAATTAATTACGTGACGACCGAGAAGGAGCTCTTGGCCGTGGTTTTTGCATTTGACAAAATTTGGTCTTACGTTGTTGATTCTAAAGTTATTGTCTTTATTGACCATGCAGCCATTAGGTACTTGATGACAAAGAAAGATGCCAAACCACGACTGATAAGATGGATTTTACTACTCCAAGAATTTGACATAGAAGTTAGAGATAAGAAAGGGGCCAAAAACTCAGTTGCCGATCATCTCTCACGTCTAACGCATGAGCAAAAAGGGGAACCAGAACACGAACTAAGTATTGATGACTTTTTCCCCGATGAGAAACTTATGGCGTTCTCCAGCATTAAAATGCCTTGGTACATAGACTTCATGAATTTCTTAGCCGCTCACGTTTTGCCCCCTGAACTTACTTACCAGCAAAAGAAGAAGTTCCTTTCTGATGTCCGTCATTACTATTGGGACAACCCTCTCCTTTACAAAAGATGTGCTGATGGAATTTACCGGCGGTGCTTACCCGAAGATGAATAACGTTATGTCCTATTTCATTGCCATGGATCTGCGTATGGGGGGACAATGTAGCACATCCAAAACCGCTTTTAAAGTTCTCCAAAGTGGATTTTATTGTCCAACATTATTTCAAGATGCCAGAAGATTTGTGCTTACTTGCGACCAATGCCAACGTACCGGTAACATATCAAGGAGAGACGAGATGCCCCTAAACAACATTCTGGAAGTTGAGATTTTTGACGTTTGGGGAGTCGACTTCATGGGGGGATTCCCCTCCTCAATTGAGCATAAATATATCTTAGTGGCAGTGGATTATGTATCAAAGTGGGTGGAGGCAATACTGTCCCCCACTAATGACTCCCAAGTTGTCATGCGGTTATTCAAGTGGATAATATTCCCACGGTTTGGAGTGCCGCAAGTGGTTATTAGTGATGGTGGGTCCCACTTTATCGAGCAGCGGTTTACAACACTCCTCAGGAAATACGGAGTCACCCACAAGGTTGCCACTCCATACCATCCACAAACTAGTGGGCAAGTCGAAATATCAAACCGTGAGTTGAAGAAAATTTTGGAGAAGACGGTATCGAGAGCATGGACTGATTGGTCAATGAAATTGGAGGATGCTCTTTGGGCGTATCGTACCGCATTCAAAACGCCTATTGGCATGTCACCATACCAACTAATATATGGTAAATCTTGCCACTTACCGATTGAATTGGAACACAAGGCGTTTTGGGCCATTCGGGCATTGAACCTTGACTTAAAATCTGCTGGTGAGAAGTGACTATTACAACTTGATGAACTTGATGAAGTGAGATTGAGCGCCTACGAGAACGTCCGTATCTATAAGGAGTGCACTAAGAAATGACATAATAAGAAAATATTAAGGAAATAGTTCAAAGAAGGGGTACTCTTGTTCAACTCTAGGCTTAAACTGTTCCCAGGCAAACTGAAGACACGATGGTTTGGACCTTTTAACATTAAGAAGGTCTATCCTTTTGGGGCAATTGAGATCAATAATAGGGAGTCTGGAACTTTCATGGTTAATGGTTAGCGTTGAAAGCACTATTTCACTCATGAGCCACCTGAGGAGCAAAGCGTTGTCCACCTCTCCAATCCCCCCGAACCACCTTGACATGGCAAAAGGGTCAAGCCAAAGACCTTAAAAAGGCGCTTCTTAGGAGGCAACCCAAGCCTTCTCCTTTATTTTGCTAGTCCTTTTAGTAGTTTACTTGATAGTATTTTCGTTTGTTGTGTTTTGTGGCGGTATTTTCGTTTAAGCAGTTCACTTAGCTAAGCTTCTACCTCACTAATTCTACTGGGAACTTACTCCATTGTATCATCACTTGCTATTTTCATCTTCTTGTATTGAGATGGTATTGAGTTGCTATTTAGATTTATTGACCACTTGCCTAGTCTTTACTCTATCTATGTAGTCTGAAAGCAATGTGTTCATTTTGCTCATTCTTCTAGTAGCTTACTCAGTGGTATTTCCACTCATTGCTTACATTTGTCGCGCCTAGGTGGTGTGTGATGGTACTCTCATGCTGTTTGTCACTTACCAGTTTTTACTCTCCTGTGATTAATTTGTGGGGGTTGGATTACTGCGGTATTTCAATTTCTAGATCACTTGCTTACTTTTTCTCCGCGATGAGTTGTTGATCACTTACCTACTTTTACTCTCTTCATGTGGTTTGGTTAGCTGTGTGTCTGCTTTGCTAATGCTTTAGGTGGTTTGTTCCATGATATTTAGATTTAGCATGATCCTTTAATAGTATTGAGACGGTGTTGTGATGGTATTTGTCTTTGCTCTATTTTAATTACTTTGTGGAGCTTAATTATTTGTTTATCATTGCTCAGGGATGATCTGGGTGCAACTGGGGGCCTATCGTGTCATTTCTAGGATTTCACAGTCGGCCCGATGATAAAAGTTACACTCGTGACTTCTGGAACTAATTCTGCTTCCCAGACTCCCAATCCACATACTGTTTCATGGCTTACACAGCAATGCCGGTCTTGCCCGTGGTCTTTTCATCTGATTTTGCTACCTTGATGGTCTCTAGTTCCAACTGTACAGAATGTTCCACGGTCGACCCAGCGACAGGGGTCGACCCGAGGGTCCTGCAGCTGCATTCCATGTTATGAGTTCCGTTCTCCACTGAAAGTTCCTTGGGCGCCCAACGATTGAAACCTCAGCTCGTGGAATTTTGGACCCTGGACGCGACTCCACAGCACAAGATACGTTTCCTACAGAAAGTCCCTCGGGGAACCCAGTGACCGAGACCTCAGGCCATGGGTTCCAGAGGTGACTTTGTAGTGCAAGTCATCAGAGTTCTGATTTTGTAAAAAATGTATCTCGGGGCACCTAGCGATGACAACCACGCCCCCAAGCATTCGGTGGAGCCCTCCGCTGAACTTCAAAATTCACTCTGGTTAAAACTTTCTTCTGCCTGTGCCTCTTCATTACACTTCCCTGATCCTTTACTCGGTCCGTGAAAACCCTAACTCTGTTTTTGACCTTTTTGTCGCCGCTTCTTCTCCACCACCTCGCCGGAGCTCTCTTCCTCCCCCTCTCCATGGGTCCTCGCAAGCTATGTGCCAGCAAGGCCTCCTCCAGCAATCGTCAGCGCGAACCTTCAACCTCTGTGCCTGCTCTTGCACCGCCACCAGCGAGCGACACTGCGCCCTCCACCACATATCGCCAGCGTCGGGCAGGGAAACAACCTGCTCGCTCTCCGACCCCTCCTCCACCACACAACCCAGCCTTCCACACTTCAACTGACGGGCACATCATCTGCTTCCGCGACGCCACACACGAAGTCTGGTATTTTGCCCTTCCTAGGCGGTGACTTGTTAATACTAGGTACATGGACGCCCCAACCCTGGTATAGCTGGGACTTCTTGACGATATCCTCTGGCTTTTCTGGAACCTCGGGTGGGAAAATTTTCTGAATCAAGCCTCCCCCATGCATATCGGCCTTACACTGGAGGTATTAAGCTCCTTCTCCACCAAACATTCAGGGCCTAATAACGAGGTCTTTCTAGTCTGCTTTCGACTAAACAACACAGAGTACCGTCTTCCGCTTGATGAGTTCAATTCGATCTATGGTTTTCCCCCTGATGTCAAGTGCCACAAACCCAGCGGAAACTGGGAGGATGCTTTCTGGCACTCCATCTCCTATGAGGCGCACTATTCTTCTAAGAACGCAATAGTAAGTGCCATCTCCAACCCCTGTATTCGGTACGCTCATCGGCTACTGTCCAACACGATCTTTGATCGCGGGGACAGCGACTATATGCTATGCCACGTCAAACTCATCTATCTTTGGGCATTGCTGAATCAATTCCCCCTGAACTCGGGTTATCATCTGGCCAAGCATCTGGAATATGTTGGCCGCATCTCAAAAGGGACTATCACAATTGGTGGTGTACTGACTCCATTGGCCCTGCATTTGGGGCATAGCCCATATGGCACACCAGAGGCTAGAGGGAGCAGGCGGCTTGACATCGAGGCCTGCATAGCGATGAAAATGATCTTCCGCCTAGGCGATGTCTATCACCTTACACTCCGCAGCAGCCTCCACACCATTCCGCTACCCAACACTGCGCGGACATCCATCAGATTCCATGACAACTGGAACATCAGCTCCGACGATGCAGATACCCCTACCCCTCCTTTAGCTATACCTACCATGTTTACCACCGGACCACCACCGAGAGCTCATCATGAGCCCACCACACACGACCTTCTACAGATGATTATCTAGCAACTCCAAACCTTGGTCGACAATGTGCAGTGTATCTATGCTTTCCTCCAGTCTCGCTTCCCTGGCTTCCGGAGCACCGATGCCTATCCTCCACGAGCAGCTACTGATTCTACTACGGATTCCTCTGACTCCTCTGATGCCTCCTCCGATGATCTTAGTGACGTTGGGGATGACCCTCGCGATTAGCCTTGTGAGTATTCCACACCCCCCATTTTTGTAAACCTTATTGCTGTTCTATTTAGGCATCGGGGACGATGCCTCATTTTACCATGTAGGTGGGGTACTTTTCCATTTTTTGGGGTACTTTTGCATTTTTGTTGGAGTACTTTTGCATTTGTGATATGACTAGCTTCATTCGGCTTCACCATTTGCTACTTACTTTGTAAACCCTACTTAGCTTTCCTTAATTGTTGTGAATTATTACTTTTATCAAGCATTTAACTACCTCCCCTTGTTCTAGAATTATATAGTGGGTCTTGCTTGTCTTTTGGCATGATGTTAAGTTGTTCTCTGCTGTTAGCTTGATCCATATGCATGATCCTGTACCTCTATCGATCTTTGCTTATATCAATCTATTGTGTGTGATTCATCCCCTTGGGATCGATTACTAAAAGATTGACTCTTGTTAAGCTGCGCACCTACTTAAATTGTGGGACGCTACTAGTTTTCCATACTCATTCTGATATTGACTAGTTCCGCCTCCCCCTTGCCAATTATATCCGTGAAACACCCTCCATTTTTGTCAAAACCAAAAACAAAAGTACAGAAAAGATTCTCTAGCAAAATCTAGAGACATTTCAAAAAAAAAAAAGTGGACAAAGATCCTCTCAAAAAAGAAAGAGGACAAAGATCCTCTAAAAAAAAACAGGACAAAGATCCTCTCAAAAAAAAAAGAGGACAAAGATCCTCTCAAATCACTCCAAACATTCGCATGTATATACACCACTTGTAGAAAGTTTTGATGTTTCCCTTTCTACTTTCATCTCAAACAACTTGGAGGATTCATACTATGTAAGGGGAGGAACCAGAACATTGACTATTGAGTGTAGAGACTATGTGTGGAACGCATTTACTTTGGCTTGCAATGCTTGCAATTTCGATATCTACCAGGAATCTGTCACTTGTGGTGGTGTTTGACCATTGCATGGATAGGTGCTAGCATCATCCTAGAGGGTTTGGATTCAAGTTTTATGGATCATCCGCACAGCTTAGCTTCATTTTATCTATTCTTGAGGACAAGCAAGAGTTCAAGTCTGGGAAGATTTGTTAAATCATTTCTATTTAAGGATTTATTTGTGATTTTAACATTATATTTTCACTTTTTTGGCGTTTACACCTGATTACACATGGAATTATTGCAATATATTCGGAATCTACACTCTTTGGTGCTTTTGCCTCATTTCAGGGAAAAAGCGAGGGAATGCGATCATTTTCAGCTATGTATACTTCTGAATAATGTCTCAATGGTGTTCAGCTTGGCTGACATGCAGTAATGTCCTTAGTCGAGATATCTTGGTGAACATGAGACAACCTTGATATGGTTGA
>CM050440.1:37974561-37991805 GCA_027562315.1 Costus pulverulentus | reverse complement strand
ATTTCCAATTTGCATGATAATTCGTTAAAAATTTTGGCATGGTGTTTGTAGTATTTTCAGAAAAATCCTTCTACACATCATCATCATATTGTGTCAACACAACCAAATAGAAATATCTATCAATAAAATCAAAAGGCGAGGATCTGTGGCAGGTGAGCACAAGAAGTTTGAAGTATTCAGCTTCCATTTGAACACATGGATTATCAGAAAAATATAAAGGATGAAATACAAATAAGTAGGAAGAAATACTCACAAAGGTCTATTAGTCTGTGTCAGACCCAATCATCCTCTGTGTCTTCCGGTTCGCACCACTAGAGTTTTTTTTTGTTGATAAAAATTAATTTTCACCTACAAAAAGAAAAGAAAAATTAGTGCTAAGTAAAGAAAAACAAAAACAAAAACAAAGTAAAAAATAAGCTAGAGTAAAAGTGCTTGGGTTGCCTCCCAAGAAGCGCTAATTTAACTGTCATTAGCTTGACCATCGAACACTTGGAATTGATCGTGACCGTGTCTTCAGTCGCCATAATGATTACTCAGTGTTTTGTACGTGGCTTTCAAGAACATAAGGCTCAAACTTGAAACAGTATCCAAATTTATTTATGAGCCTTTTTACTTCTTCAGTCAATTTTGATATTCCTTTCCTCCTTCGTCTCTTCTTCTTCTTTGCCGCCCTTTCCTGAAATTCTTGATTAGCACACCCAGAAAATGTATCAAATTCAGAAGGTTCTTCAAATAAAATATGCATGTCACAAATAACCTCCTCATAAACTGTTTCTATGCTACAACATGTCCCTGAGTGTGATGCCCTTTTTAAAGAATTAGTTAAGTCAAATTCAATTAAATCACCACAAATATCAAATGTCAATTTTCCTTTTTTCACATCAATGCGAGCTCCAGTTGTGGTCAAAAATGGTCTACCAAGTATAATTGGGTTTTTTGAATTTTCCTCCATATCCAGTACTATAAAATCAACAGGTATGAAAAACTTACCAATTTGAACAGGAACATTTTCTAAAATACCAACCGGATGCTTTACTGATGAATCAGCAAGTTGCAAAGACAGTGAGGTTGGTTTGAGCTCTCCAATGTTCAGTTTCCTGCACACAGACAGAGGTATTAGACTAACACTAGCACCGAGATCACATAAGGCTCGGTCGAAAGTAACACTCCCAATAGAACAGGGGACAGAAAAGCTACCTAGATCTTTCAATTTGGGTGGCTGCTTGTTTTGAATGATGGCACTACATTCTTCAGTTAAAGCAACAGTGCCATAATCTTCTATTTTTCTCTTGTTAGATAAAATTTCTTTTAAAAATTTTGCATATGTAGGCATTTGAGAAATAGCATCAGTGAGAGGAATATTAATATACAACTTTTTCAAAACCTCTAAAAATTTCCCAAACTGTCTATCTAACTTAGCTTGCACAATCCTTTGGGGAAAAGGAATAGGTGGGCTATATGGTGGTGGCAAACAACTTTTAGGATCAGCAACTTTAGAGAGCAAATCACCATCTTTTGAAGGTGGAGAGCTAAGATAGGACTGCACTTTTGTAGGTTGTGATTCTAGAATAGGTTCACTACTAATTTCAATTCTGGGCTCAACTTTGTCATCATCAAAAACTTCCCTATGATCTTTCAATTGTTTCTCACTCCTAGTTGTGATAGCATTGCAGTATTCCCTAGGGTTAGGTTCAGGTTTTGTAGGTAATTTCCCTAGGGGTCTATATGGTGTATTAGCCTATTGTGCTATCTGAGATTCTAACATCTTGTAATGACTAACAACACCATCCAACCTAGAGTTTATTTGCTTAAGGGTTTCTATAATCTCATCATTTTTGCTCATCTGATTACCCATGAATCTCTCAAACATCTCTTCTAAACTAGATTTTTGGGGTTGACTCTGGTTTGACTATCTCTGGTTATACCCCCTATTATCATTTTGCCCACTAGTTTGATTGTTACTTTTCCAAGATAGGTTAGGATGGTTGCGCCAACCAGGGTTGTAGGTATTGGGGTAAGGGTCATTAGATCTACCTTGATTATAATCCCCTACTTCATTCAGTTATTCCTCGCCCTTATCAATAATGATTTTGCACTCTCTAGCATGGTGCCCATTGTTCCCACATAGCTCACAAACAACAGAAGATATAGCAGCGGTTTGCATTTTGAAAGAATCAAAATGGTTACATAACGAGTCTACCTTTTCTGCAAGAGAGTGCCAACCATAACCATCGTTCTTACCCTGAGGAGGCCGATAAAGGACTCCTCTCTCGGAAGCCCATTGGTTGTGATTTAGCGCCATCTCCTCAATCAAGGCATGGGCATCTTCAATAGACTTGTTCATCAATGCTCCCCCTGCAGCAGCATCAACAGTTAAGCGTGTATTGTAGAGCAAACCTTTATAGAAAGTCTGAATTAAAACCTAGTTTTCCACTCCGTGGTGGGGGCACTTCCGTTGGAGCTCATTAAAGCGCTCCCATGCTTCACTCATTGATTCTCCGTCTCTCTGGGCAAAGCCTGTGATTTGGTTCCTCAACTGGATCATTTTACTGGGAGGAAAGTACTTCTGCAAGAAGGCATTTGACAAGCGCTCCCAAGTAGTAAACGTCCCAGTTGGATGTGCATGAAGCCAGGCTTTTGCTCTGTCCCTGAGAGAAAAAGGAAACAGTCTTAGTCTGAGGGCATCGTCAGATACACCATTAATCTTTATGGTCTCATAGAATTCAAGGAAAAGGGATAAGTGTTGGTTTGGATCTTCCAGAGGAGATCCTCCAAACTGATTCTATTGAATCTTTGATAAGAACGCTGGCTTGATATCAAAGTTGTTTGCATCTATAGCAGGCCTAGTGATGCTGGAATGAATTCCTTGTGTATTTGGGGCTGCATAGTCACGCAATGTCCTTCTTTCAGCCATGATGGATTCTTCTTCTCTTTCTTCTACAACTTGTGTCTCCTCAAATCTCAATCTCTTTCGCAGTCTCAGAGTCTTGTTTATCTCAGGATCAAAAGGTACAAGTGGTCCTAACTTAAGATTCCTGCGCATGCAAAGTAGATAGATCAAGTGATTTCAAGAAAATAGAAAATAAACAGAAAAAAAACCTAGTCTAGTAATAATCTCGATATCTTCAATCTCGTATAATAAATAGAATTTCAATCTCAAGATTTCACCTAGTTTTAGTTCAAACCCACCTTACTTTTTGTTTACAGGAAAAAGATTTCCAAGATCTTTTTTCACTCAAAATTTTATAGTTCCTCCCTTTTTTTGTATCATTCACATTCTCTAATTCAATTACCACCTTTTTTTCTAGTGATGAATTTAGAGTACACTAGTCACATAACTAATGTAGTAGAACTCATATCTCTTTGGTAGGAAGAATCTTACATGAGATAGCGGAGTTAATGTGAAATGATTTCTCTCCAAGGCATGTACCAACATAGATACATACTTTGTTTTTGCTTGGACTTCAACTCTTAACTTCGATACCACCGCAAATCAACACAGAGCCAAGACAAGGAGTCATTCTCTTCATTTTTTTTTTCTCTCATCATTTTTTATTTTGACTTCAACCCATGTCTTTTGTACCACTACTAATTTTGCGCAGTGCCAAGTAAGGGAGTCATCACTCTCTATATTGGATCATGGAATCTTTCTCCTCAACAAATAGCAAATAGGTTGAACATCAACTAAGTTAACCCATCGACATCAACTCAAAAATCATACTCATATACTTGTTTTATTTAGAGAAGTAGCTTCACTCTTGGATCACATTCATCAAATAATACATCTACCCAAAATCTCATGCATCAATCTATGAAAAATTCCAATAAGCTGATATATATTAAGGAAATAAATTCATCACAATAGGTCTATCCCTAATCACAGGCATAAACATATACATCACAAGAAAGACATATAGTCAACAGAAATTTCTCAAAAACATACCACACCACAAGATTAAAGCATATAACCATAACAAGAGAAGAATGCATATATCAAGTTTAAAGTCACAAAATCGTCATGAATCATCATGCACCTACACAAGGTGCTCAATATCAACAGAATATTATACTACCATATCGAATTCAATATCAATATCACCAATAGCAATACAACCAAATTGAATCATGACATAGTAATTTGAAGTTAGAAAGCAGCGGACACAAGAAGTTTGGAAGAGTCATCATTCTCTATAAAAACATGAATCATCAATAAGATATAGAAGATGAAATACAAATAAGTTGGGAAAAATGAATACTCACAAAGCTCTACTCATCTGCATCAGATCCAATCCCCTCGGTGTCCTCAGGGGCTGCATCCATGGGATCATCATGCTGCCCTCCCTGGCCTCCATCATCATCTCCACCACCTCTCATGCTGTCCTCGAAGCCGAACCGGAAATAACTAGTTCTAGTTGGAGAACCCCAAATCGAAGCTCGGGGATGGGCGGAAAGGATCGCCAGAAAGTTTTGAGGGTATGGGCAGACCAGTCCGCTCAAGAACGGGTGAAAACACAAGTGAAAAACCCTAAAAATGGCCGCGAATCACGCAGGATGAATGAAATTATAGCTATAATATTCCTTATGGTAGTGTCGTATTTTAGTTAGTTTAAATAACATGGCTCGTAATATCTAGATGACAGTGATGTAAGACTTCAAAAACTTTATAGACAAAAATTGGCTGTAATTATAGCACCATGAAATATGTTACCGCACCGCCGTATTTTTCACAAGTTTTCAACAAACTCTCGTGAAAGAAAACACTTAAAATTACAGCCCCGTGAAACTAGTTACAGTAGTACCGTAAAAACGCATTAAATCTTATAATCTTTCTGGTAAAAAATCACTAAAAAATATGGCTCGTGAAAATGATTACGGTACAATCGTAATAGAAGTAAAATTCTCGAGAAAATTTTCAAGCAAAAATACGGCACAAAAAAAGACTTACGGTACTGCTGTAAATGCCATATAACTTTATGGATGAAAACAGACCAAAATAATAGCCCCGAAATATAAATTATGGTACTATCGTATTTTCCACAAAACTCAATTTTTCCTACAAAAAGAAAAATCAATTATAGAAATAAACTAAAATAAAGGAAAATAACTAAAGTAAGAGTGCTTGGGTTGTCTCCCAATATGCGCTAATTCAAAGATCATTAGCTTGACTGTTTTGCATTCTGATCTGATCGTGGTCTCTTGAGTCGCCATTCCAATTTATCTTTGTTCTGTTCACAACTTCTAAATACATAAGGCTCATTCAAGAAACAGTGTGCAACTTTGCCTAAGAACCTTTTTCTTCCTTTCAAGTAGTTTCAATCCTTCTTTTCTCTTTTGTCTCTTCTTTTTTTTCTTTTATGAAATAAATCAGTCTTTTCCTGAAATTTTCTATTCACACACTCAAGAGAAGTATCACTTTCAAAATTAGAAGGTTCATCAAATAACTTATGCAAATAATTAATAACATTATCCATTACATCAATGCTACAACATGATCCTGAATATGATGGTTTTTTCAATGAATTAAGTAACTCAAACTCAATTATTTTTTTCTCCAATATTTAGTGTGAGTTTTCCTTTCTTAACATCATTGATTGCCCATGCTGTGGCTAAAAATGGCCTACCAAGGATAATTGGGTTTTTAAAATTTTCCTCCACTTCTAGCACTATAAAATCTGCTGGAATGAAATACTTACCTACTTGTATTAGAACATTTTCTAAAATTCCAACAGGATACTTTACCAATGAATCAGTGAGCTATAAAGATATGGAAGTCGGTTTGAGCTCTCGCATGTCTAGTTTCCTAGAAATAGATAAGGGCATTAGGCTTACACTGTGATGTGGGGTAGAGACACGTGATGAGCAAACTAGAAAAAAGAGTAATTAAAATCTAAGAATACAGTAAGCAGCCAGAAATATAGTGTTATAGAAATTAATCAGTTAAGAAATGTAGCTACGCATTGTAGAAGGATCCATTCAATGAATATTTAAACCAATTAAACCAAATTATAGACCAAGACTTGTTCTTTTGAAGCACGTCAAATTAGATAGTGGACTCCTTGAGCATATAGATTTAGTGCAACCAATATAGCTAGTCAGATAGGTAAATTAAAATTGCTCAGAAATGTTTCAGATTGCAAATTTTGCAATGCCTACTAGATTGAACTGTTGAACCTGGGCTTGCATCAACTAGTCCAAATGAAAGTACAAGATGTGTGCTTCATTCAAGATACTTGTTGCACCAATTGCTTAAAGCACATGCACAATTAACACTATTCAAATTAGTTGTGAAAATGAATGAAGGAGTTAAATTATTCATCAAACGTTGCTATGTCTTTTAGCATGTTCTGGTCCATCTGGATCGTCACAACTGATCCGAATGATAGAAGATGTTCTGGTCTTTCTATTGGTTCCAAGGATCAGAGCTGGAGGCTTGTCCGAGCATGTTTAAAACCTGCAAAATTAAGCATAACCAGATTAATAATATGGCAAAGCAGGAGACATGAGGAAACAATTCTGGAAAAAATAGAGGGAAGCTGGCTGATTTTGTTCGTCGTCGGGAGGAAGACAGGCGGCGTAGGCGGGGTTGTTTAGATTGGGAACTTTGCCAGGATGTGATTGATGGGGTTGGAGCGGCGGAGGCATCGAATCGGTGACGGCGAAGGCAGAGCAAAGTAAATCCTCGAAACATCGAACTTGGGTGAAAGTAGGGGAGATTGCGAATGGAGCAGGGGAAGTCGTCGGTCGTCATAGATAGCACGAACACTGAACCTGCTACAACTGGGAATCCTTGTGATGGTGATGAAGGTGTGGCCGGAGTTTATGGGCGGACGGTGGCCGGTCGGAGGAGAACGAGGCTTAGTGGCGGATCTAGGGAGGAAGTAGGGCGCGAATAGGGGATCTCAAAGGGAGTTTCAATTGTGGCAATCCACGCGGCGGATGGATGGATGCCGGCGGTTGGACCTCCGTTGTGGCGAGGAGGAGTGGTGGCCAAAGTTTCGTAGAGATCCAACGGCTAGATCACCAGCGGTGAGCTCATGAATTTTCAGCAACCTAGGAAATCTTTGTTGAACTTCAGACAAAACAGAGGAGGAGGATTAGAGGTAGAATAAGATATCATAGGATAAGAGAAGAGGGGAACGCAGGCGACACAAGCCCCTCAGAGGAGAAAGGAGACATCCGATTCCATGGACGAAGAAACTATTTCATTCATCAAAACATTATGCTAATTACAAAGTTCATATGTGATACATATAGAGACACGCTGGGAGAAACGTTCCTGCTGAACATTGGAGTTTCCTTTCTTGAGTAGCTGCACAGATGGCGTTGAAGCTTTCCTTGTGGGCTGAATCTAGTTTGAGCGAAGGTATGGAAGGAGACATTGGAGTTTCCATCTTGGATCCGCAGAGAGATATGTTTAAGCTTCCTTCGCAGCGGTGAAGATGAGCTTGATCAGCAGGAGAGACATTGAGGCTTCCATTTTTTTTGCAGCGATCAAGATTTGTGCAAACGTGCGCTTGATGAACCTCTCTAGGACCATAACAATGTGGGTACTTTGACTAAGGGCCATGAGCCTCTTGGCTCTATCCCGGTAGATCCTCATGCCTAGGATATAGGTGGCCTCCCCTAAGTCCTTCATCTCGAAACACTTCCCCAACCATGTCTTCATAGATTGAAGACTATGATATCATTTCCGATGAGTAGTATGTCATTGACATTCAAGACCAGAAAAGTCACCAAGCTCCCACTAAATTTTCTGTACGCACAGGCGTCATCTTCACTTTTGATAAAGCTGTAATCTCTCACAGCTTCATCAAACCGAAGATTCTAACTTCTAGATGTGTACTTTAATCCATAAATAGATTTATTTAGCCTGCATACTTTATTGGCATTTGCAGGATGGATGAAGCCATCAGGTTGTGTCATATACACATCCTCTGTCAACTTTCCATTCAGGAATGTTGTCTTAACATTCATCTGTCATATCTTATAGTCATTATAAGCAGCTATAGGAAGCAGAATCCAATTGGATTTGATCATGGCAACTAGCGAGACAGTTTCATCATATTCCACCTTGTGGATCTGTTTGAATCCTTTAGCCACTAGTCTACCCTCATAGGTAACTATGTTGCCATCTATGTCAGTCTTCCTTTTGAAGACCCATTTATAGCCTATGGGTTTTGCCCCATCAGGGAGCTCAACCAAATCCTAGACTTGGCTAGCTGATATAGAATCCATCTTGGATTGCATGGCCTTAAGCCATCTCTCAGAGTCTGGTCCAATGACTGCCCCATCATAAGTCCTGGGCTCATCCTCAATGATGAAGATCCTATCATGTTGGGTCGGCAGCGACCCATACCTCTCAGGTGCACGACGAATCCTCCCCAACCTACGTGGGACCTGTGTCTGAGCCTCTAGTTGCCTAGCAACCAGTGCAGGTGGCTGAGGTTCCATCTCAATGTCTTGTGGTTGAACTAGGACCTCATCCAAGTCAAACTTCCTCGCAGTAACTTCTTTCATGAGAAATACTTTCTCTAGAAAGACAGCACCCCGAGCAACAAAGACTTTGTTCTCGGTAAGGATATAGAAGTAGTACCCTTTAGTTTCCTTAGGATACCTCACAAACACACATTTATTAGATCTAGGTTATAGCTTCCCAGAATCCTGACGTTTGACATAAGCCTCACATCCCCAGATGTTGAAGAGATTCAGGCGTCTGCCACCCCATACCTTGTATGGAATCTTGGAGACACTCTTAGATGGAATGTTATTCAGTATGAGAGAAGTTGTTTCGAGTGTATGACCCCAGAATGAGGGTGGTAGAGTTGCATGACCCATAATAGATCGAACCATGACATACAAAGTTTGATTTCTCCTCTCAGACACACTATTCCATTGAGATGTTTCAGGAGGAGTTAGTTGGGATAGAATCCCACACACTTTGAGTTAGTCAAAAAATTCACCGCTCAGGTACTCTCTGATGACACCAAAATATATAGTATATTTTATATCATTCTATGTATCTTTTCATGCTAAATTGAGGATCTTTTCATTTTTTTTTTATGCTGAATTCGTCAAATATTGCAAAGTCTACTTCTATTTTGGTTTTTCATAGTTTTTACGTAAATAGGCACTATTTTAAGGCGTTTTCAAGCAAAATCAAACACATAAAAGAGTTACCATCATCAAGAGGAGGTCACCCAAGAAATTTCACACAAAACGGAGCAACTCAGCCAAATACGGTAGTGTCGTAATCCATTTTACGGTACCGTAATTTCAGACAGTACCGTAAAATCAGAACACTGCCATAATTTGGAGGATTTTTCAAACAAAAAGTTTTTTTGATTTTACGGCACTGCCGTAAAGAATTACACTGCTGTATTTTTCAGCGCTTTCAGAACAGAAACCTTTGCTGATTTTACGGCATGGCCGTAAACTATTCTACGGTACCGTATTTCCCAGGCGATCCAGACCAGAGAACTCGTCTGATTTTATGGCACCATCAAAAAATATTTTATGGGTCATAATTTTGACTTTCGGTGCACAGAATGAAAATACGGCACTGCCGTAAAATATTATACGACCGTAATTTCCAGTCAAAATCGTGAGTTTTCCGTAGCTGAAAATTGTTCGGGCCATAACTTTTGATCCAGAGCTCCAAATTGGAATCCGAAAGTTGCTAACACTTCGTCTTTAAGAGGACAACACACACGAGCCAAAAGTGGAACTTTTATCTAGTATCGAGAGAGCAATCAATAGAGAGGCTGTTAGGGTTTATTCTCACACCGAGAGGCGTGGAGACCATCTCCGGCCGTGATTTTCACGCAGACGCTTTGCCAGGAGGAGAGGAAGACACCACAGAAGTTTCAGAGCATTTGGAGTCTGATCGGAGGAGAAATCAACAACACAGCGGTGACAACACTATTCATTGAAGCAAATTACGGCTGTAAACTCTTTTACAGCCGTGGTGTAAACTTGTTCCTCCTTTCCTTTCATTTTATGATCACTCTGAGACTATGATTCATTGTATTTCTTCCTCCATGCAAGCTTAATACTATTTTTAGGACAAGGGGTGTAATCCCATTGATTTTTAATGTTTAGATAATTCTTCTTTTTCATCATGATAATCTTCATTGTGATAATTCTACTTTTGTGATGAATTGTCTTTAATTCTCCGTACATCTATGTTATTATCCATATTTTAGAGTTTTCGCAATGAGACTGAAAGGTGATTTGCTTGAGAACTTGGAACCCTAGAATTGCATGTTAGGATCCTTCCTTAGGTTAGATCTAATTTGATCTCTTATAGTAGATTAATTGCCATGCTTAATAATATTGATGTAGAATTGAGTTATTGTGCAAAGGTGAAGATCTTGCACGAAAGTGAGGATCATAACGTTGGAGAACCATAAGTAGAACTTGTGTTGAGTCTCGGATGCACGAAAGTGATCGTTGAGATTCCGCTTGAGACAATCAACTTAAAATTCGGATGCACGAAAGTGATCTTTGAATTCTCTGATTGATGATTTACTTATCATTAGCTTGGGATGTATCTTGCGTGAAAGTGAGGATTTATCTCTGTGTGGTTATCTGCACGAAAGTGAGATGATCCCTTTATGAAGTAAATTAAGTCTTTATCTTGATAGGATTTGATTGACGACCTTTTATATATATCTAGTCTTTAAAATCAAAATGGATGAAACCCTAGTCCCAGTTTATCTCTCTGTTTATCCCTACGTTCTTTATATTGCTTACCTGCTCCATATTCGGTTTACCTAGCTAGTAAGAATACAACTATTTGATACTTAACAATACGGTCCCTGTGGGATCGATATTTTCTTTATTACTTCGAGTATCCGTGCACCTGCAGACACTACAAGTTAGGGACAACAAGTTTTTGAAGCCATATCAGGGGGTGACAGTTCCCTGTGCGCCAAACAAGTTTTGGCTACGACTCCTTAAATGAGTCTACCTACTTGTATTTAAAAGTGTGTTCTTTCGGATCACAACAAGTTTTGGGCACCGTTGCCGGGGACCTTAGTTTTGTTAATATCAAAATAGTTGTTAGTATTGCTAGACTAGGTTTTATTTGTTTTAGATTTAACTTTGTGTTTTTTTTTTCTGTTTTTGTAGGTTTTGGATATCCACAAGTTGTGACAGAGCTTGTATTTCTGAAATTTGTGAATTTACTTGTGTTTCTTTTATTTTTTTTATTCTGAAAAAAAAATATATCTTTGATTGATTGGTGTTGGATAATCTTTCTGTTTTGAAGAGATGTCTTTTAATCACTACTCATGGGCAACTGAAAGAGATGAGGTATACGTGCCACAAGGTATGAAGATGATTCATGGTGCACTATTGCAGATAAGTTAGATTATTTGGTTCATAAATTAGACACTTTTAATATGCACCCTATTATGAAATCTTGTTCTCCTGTTAGATGTGATATCTGTAGATATTTTTATCATTATTCCTCTAATTGCCCAATTTTATATCCCAATTTGTCATGGGAAGAATCTGATCAATTGTATTCTAGATGGGAAAACCAAACTACTTTGTATGATGATTGTTCAAATCATGTTTCTGAACCATACTTTGAGGACAATGGAAAATCTAGGTTAGAATCCATGTTTGAAAAAATCATATTAGATCAAGAAAAATTTTTGGCTAAACAAAACCAAATTCTGAGCAATCAAATTAAACAAATTGAGGATCGTCTTAAGGGTTCAGTTAATCAAATTTCTTTTGAAGAGGAATCTTTGACTACTAATACTGAATTGCTAGAAACCCAGTTAGCACAACAAGAATGTTTATTTGAGTTTGATTTTGAAGCTGAAAAGATTGATTTAGAAAATTCACCCTGTGATCATGATTGTTTTGACATTGAGCCTTATGTGAATATTAATGAATCTCCTTTAGATGTTGATTGTTGTGATATTGATTTATCTGATAATTTATTTGAAGAAAAGGTTGAGCAAATTGAAATTGAAAAAACCTCTTTTGATGACATTGATGCTTTTGATGATATATCATTCATGGTTAATTCTGATAAGTTTGAAAATTGTGATATTCATGTACATCAATCTGATTTGGGTGAAAATTTTGAAATTGATGAACCCCACTGTGATCTTGGTGATATTATTGAAATTTATCATAAAACTTTTGAGGCTAACTCTGATTCTATTGTAAACATTGATAAATCTTATTTCTCATATGATTCTGATTTTAACTCTTCTGACGATGAATTATTTGTGGAGAAGCATGAGGAAATTAATTTTGGAGAGTCTCATCTTGACTTTAATGATGATTTTGAAATTGATAAATTATTTGATGAAGTGCGTGAAGAACCTGTAGATGATTTGAAAATTGTGAAAATTGATGAATCTCACTCTGATGTTTTGCCCATATCAATTGTTGAAAATTTTGATCTATTTGAGAAAGTGTCTTTTATTGAGGAATCTAATGAAAGACATAAACATTATTATGATGATCCAATACTTGATTATTTTGATCAAAGTCCTACTTCTGTTGAAATTGAAAAGATAAAGTTGAAGAAAGGACTTATGATTTTGCTTACTAATAAACATAGGAAGATCATTGAAAATTTTGATTTTGATTTCCGCAAAATTGAGAAAGCCACATCAATTGTGATTTACATGAAATTCTGGATTTTTAGATTAGTGGCTAAATTTTTTGGACAGCGGAAAAGAGAAAAATTACATGCTATCAATTTTGGTACTGATTCACCTACTTCACTATGATTTTTTATTTTTGGTCAAGCTAATGACATAAAATTAGTGCTTCTTGGGAGGCAACCCAAGCACTCTATCTTAGCTTAGTTTCTTTTATCCTAGTTTTTTTGTATAATTAATTTCTCTGTTATTTTTGAAAAAAAAAATTCTGCATTCATTCCTCTCTACAGTTTGCTTATTGAATAGGTGTTTTCTAGCTGTGATCTTAAGAAACTAGGTGGGGAAAATTTTTGATCTTTGGCAAAACATTAAAGTACTGATCTTTGTCTATCATCTGGATTTTTTTTTTGAATTTTATAGTCCATGAATCATTCTGAAACAACTAGCAACTTTTTGATAATGATTAATTTTTGCAGCAGTTTTTTTTTCCCAGTAATCTCATTAGCACTTTTGCAGCAAGTTTTTAAGATCCTTAAATAACTCAAAACCCAGATTTTTCACTTGGAATATAAAGTTCGTGTGTCGTTCTACCTTGTGGATAAATTATTTTCATGAACATATTTTCTGATCATTCTAGGACACATGGCAACTTTTTGAATTTTAATAACTTTTGTGCAGATTGTGTAGTTTTTAATCTGAATAGCCTTCTTTCTATTGATGCCCTAAATTTCTGAAAGATTTTGATCCTTTGATTTTCACACGTCTGAAAAAGAATATCTCTTATTCTATTACATGGTTCTGTCCGTTCTCTATTTTGATCATTAAATCTTATTTTTGGGTACGACTACTTTTCATAAAAAATTCAAAAACTGCACTGTTTGCTTGCAACTTGTTATTGCTTTTTTTGCCTTCATATCCAGAAATCTTCAAGAAGCCATCTCTCGCACCACTGACCGACGATCTCACCTACAGGACTGTATTCTCTAGCAGGCCACTAGAGATTACTCACTCCACTGTCGGCAACATCATTGCTAGTAGCTTTTCAGCTAACATCTGTTTCACCTCTGCCCGCCTACATCAGCATCTTTCTGGATCATCCATGATATCTCTGATTCTTCTTTGAGCAGAGTATTCCTATCATCTCTAGTATTTTTTTTAGAGAATATTTTTAGACTGAGCCTTATGTGTCTTAAATTGTGCAGGTAAAATTTACAAAAGGCACATCTTTGGACCTAGCAGCATTTGCCCCGACACTATTTTTGGACTGAGCCTTATGTATTTTTGGTCAGAGCTTGCTAAATAGTTTTGTGAGTATTGTTTGCATTTTCTAGTGATTATTTGATTTGATATGATAATCTACACTATTCTTCTCTTAAAAATTCTATCACTTTGCATTCTTTGCATTGTTTGAGCCTTATGTGATTATACGGATATATCACTTTACATCTTATGATGTTGATTCTTTACACCTTTTGCATTGATTTTGATATTTTTGGTGTTTAAAAATTTTTGTGACTTGTATGGGTTTTTCTATGTTGATGAGTGTACCTTTGATATATATTGAAGATAACTTGTTTGATTTTTGAGGATGAAAATCAAATTCATGATTAGAGACAAGCCCTATCATGTTAGATTTATTTCTTCAATACATATCTATTTTTGAAATTTGACATTAGTTGATGCATGAGATTTTGGGTGAATATGTTATTTGAAGGATAAAATCTAAAAGTGAAATTGTTCTTTTGAATAAAATGAGCATATAAGTGTGATATTTGAATTGATGTTGATTGATTAATTTAGTTGATGTTTATGCTATTTGCTATTTGTTAGGAAGAAAGATTCCTTGATCCAAATAAAGTGAGAGACTACCCTACTTGGCACTATGTAAAATTGTTAATGGTACCTAAGACTTGGGTTGAAGTTTACAAAAAAAAAATGAGAGTGAAAAAGAATAAGACTCCTCTACTTGGCACTATGTAAAATTGACAGTGGTACCGAAGTCAAGGGTTGAAGTCAAAATAAAAAGTGTGTATCTATGTGGGTACATGCCATCCATGCAAAAATAACAAAATGCAAAAAAAAAATGATATGTGTGGAAAAATATCTTGGAAATCTTATTCCTGTAAACAAAAGTTGATAGTTATAAATTAAAACTAGATGAAGTCTTGAGATTGATATTCTACTAATTGTGCAAGTTGCGAAGTTTTATTTGATTGGATTGTGGATCTAGAGGGTTGAGTCCTCAAGATGATATCTTTGCTTGAAATTTTATAAAGCAATTGATGGAATTTTAGAAATTTAATGAGCATGAAAAGGTTATTCTTTTAATCAAGTATTGATTTTTGCTTGAGGACAAGCAAAGTTTGAGTCTTATGTATTTTGATGACACCAAAATATATAGTATATTTTATATCATTCTATGTATCTTTACATGCTAAATTGAGGCTCTTTTTGCTTATTTTTATATTGAATTCATCAAATATTGCAAAGTCTACTTCTATTTTGGTTTTTCATAGTTTTCAAGTAAAAAAGCACTATTTTAAGGCATTTTCAAGCAAAATAAAACACATAAACGAGTTACCATCATCAAGAGGAGGTCACCCAAGAAATTTCATGCAAAACGGAGCAACTCAGCCAAATACGGTAGTGCCGTAATCCATTTTACGGTACCGTAATGTCAGATAGTACCGTAAAATCAGAACACTGTCGTAATTTGGAGGATTTTCTGAACAAAAAATTTTTGTGATTTTACGGCGCTGCTGTAAAGAATTACACTGCTGTATTTTTTAGCGGTTTCAGAACAGTAACCTTTTCTGATTTTACGGCACAGCCGTAAACTATTCTACGGTACCGTATTTCCCAAGCGATCCAGACCAGAGAACTCGTCCGATTTTATGCACCATCGAGAAATATTTTACAGGCCGTAATTTTAACTTTCGGTGTATAGAATGAAAATACGGCACTGCCATAAAATATTATACGACCGTAATTTCCAGTCAAAATCGTGAGTTTTCCGCGGCTGAAACTTGTTCGGCCTATAACTTTTTATCTAGAGCTCCAAATTGGAATATGAAAGTTGCCGCCACTTCGTCTTTAAGAGGCAAAGACACACACGCTGAAAAAAGGATCTTTTGTCCAGTATCGAGAGAGCAATTAACAGAGAGGCAGTTAGGGTTTGTTCTCACGCCGAGAGGCATGGAGACCATCTCTGGCCGTGATTTTCACGTAAAAGCTTTGCCTAGAGGGGAGGAAGACACCACAGAAGTTTTAGAGCATTTGGAGTCCGATCGGAGGAGAAATCAACAAAACAGCGGTGACAACGCTGTTCATCGAAGCAAATTACGGCTGTAAACTCTTTTACAGCCGTGGTGTAAAGTTGTTCCTCCTTTCTTTTTGTTTTCTGATCACTCTGAGACTATGATTCATTGTATTTCTTCCTTCATACAAGCTTAATACTATTTTTGGGACATGGGGTGTAATCCCCTTGATTTTTAATGATTAGATAATTCTTCTTTTTCGTCATGATAATCTTCGTTGTGATAATTCTACTTTTGTGATGAATTGTCTTTAATTCTCCATAGATGTATGTTATTATCCACGTTTTAGAGTTTTCACAATGAGACTGAAAGGTGATTTGCTTGAGAACTTGGAACCCCAGAATTGCATGTTAGGATCCCTTCCTTAGGTTAGATTTAATTTGATATGTTCTAGTAGATTAATTGTCATGCTTAATAATATTGATCTAGGATTGAGTTATTGTGTCAATGGTGGAGATCTTGCATGAAAGTGAAGATCGGAACGTTGGAGAACCGTAAGTAGAACTTGTGTTGAGTCTCGGATGCACGAAAGTGATCGTTAAGACTCCGCTTGAGACAATCAACTTAGAATTCGGATGCACGAAAGTGATCTTAGAATTCTCTGATTGATGATTTACTTATCATTAGCTTGGGATGAATCTTGCGCGAAAGTGAGGATTTATCTCTGCGTGGTTATCTGCACGAAAGTGAGATGATCCCTTTATGAACTAAATTAAGTCTTTATCATGATAGGATTTGATTGACGACCTTTTATATATATATCTAGTCATTGAAATCAGGGTGGATGAAACCCTAGTCCCAGTTTATCTCTCTGCTTATCCCTACGTTCTTTATATTGCTTACTTGCACCATATTCGGTTTACCTAGCTAGTAATAAAACAACTATTTGGTACTTAACAATAAGGTCTCTGTGGGATCGATGTTTTCTTTATTACTTCGAGTATCCGTGCACTTGCGGACACTACAAGTTAGGGACAACAAGTTTTTGGAGCTGTATCAGGGTGTGACAGTTCCCTGTGCGCCAAACAAGTTTTGGCTGCGACTCCTTAAACGAGTCTACCTACTTGTATTTAAAAGTGTGTCCTTTCGGATGACAACACTCTCCACCATAATCTAATCGAAGAGTTTTAATAGATCTACCAAGCTGGTTCTCTACTTCATGTCTACACTATTTAAATTTCTTAAATGATTGTTCGTTGCTGCAGTAATCTACAACAATGCAAGAACAGCAAGGTCAGTATCAATGTTAGAATCAATTCAGGACTTAGGAATGATTCTTTTCTCACTATTTTATCTGA
>CM050440.1:37949547-37967457 GCA_027562315.1 Costus pulverulentus | reverse complement strand
ACAACCTGAATAATAACCATGCCTTTTATAAACATAAGAGTTTATTACATGATACTTTTACAATCCCAAAGGCCTCAAACATTAGCCTTAAGGGCATACCCCAACAAGAAGATCCAAGGGGATCCTTAGATGATGAAGAGGACGAGCCTAATGTTATGCCTAGTGAGGAACCTGTTTTGGGACCACAACTCACACAAGTGCAGCCCCTTCCTGATTCTTCTCCTTCTGAAAAGAATGGGTCTTCACACAAAGGTGACTTACCTTGTGAGGTTGAGGTACCTAGACCTAGTTCTCCACAGCCATATAGTACACCTATCCCTTTCCCCCAGAGGATCGTGCAAGCTAAACTAGATAGGTAGTTTGGGAAATTTTTGGAAGTGTTGAAAAAGTTGTACATTAATATTTCTTTTACTGATGCATTATCCCAAATGCCTACTTATGCAAAGTTTTTAAAAAAAGAAATCTTATCCAACAAAAGAAAATTTGTGGACTACAGTACTGTAGCACTAACTGAAGAATGCAGTGCTCTAATTCAAAACAAGTTGCAACCAAAGTTAAAGGTTCTATGTAGCTTCTCGATACCCTGTTCAATTGGTAATGTTGCTTTCGATTGAGCTCTATTTGATCTAGGGGCTAGTGTTAGTCTTATGCCTTTATCTGTGTGCAGGAAACTGGACATGGGAACCCCTAAGCCGACTACAATTTCTTTGCAACTCGCCGATAGATCAGTGAAATATCCAATAGGTATTTTAGAAGATGTTCCTATACAAGTTGGTAAATACTTCATACCTGCTGATTTTGTGGTACTTAAACTGGAAGAGGATGCCAAGAATCCTATTATTTTGGGTAGACTGTTCCTAGCCACTGCTGGAGCCCTTATTGATGTACGGAACGGTAAACTTACTTTGAGAATTGGCAATGACAAGATTGAATTTGATTTGAATAATTCATTGAAAAAAGCTGCATATGCTAGTTCTTGCTGCACTATCCATTCTATTGATGACACAGTTTATGATGTGAGTTGTTTGTTTGATGATTCTTTTGTTGATGTTCCTCTTTCTGATTCTTTTTCTGACTCTCTTTCTGATTTCTTGTGAAGAAATTGACAATTCTGGTTTTAAGAATGATTTTGATGATTTTGATGATGAAAAACATGACATTTTAGAATGTGCTACTTTTGATAATGAAAGTGAAAAGATTCCTAAAGTTGAACTGAAAGTTTTAACTGATAACCTTAGATATGAGTTTCTTGGTCCCAACTCTACATACCCTGTGATTGTAGATGCTCAATTAGATGCCAGGGAAACTAATCTTCTCTTGAAGGAACTAAGAACTCATAGAAAGGTAATTGGGTACACCATTGATGACTTGAAAGGGATTAACCCTTCCTTTTGTATGCACAGGATTCACATGGAGGATGAGCACAAGCCGCATGTAGACTTTCAGAGAAGACTCAATCCGTCCATGAAGGAAGTGGTGAAGAAGGAAGTAATAAAATTGCTAGATGCAGGTATTATCTACCCTATTTCAGATAGTAAGTGGGTAAGCCCTGTACACTATGTTCCAAAAAAGGGAGGTATCACTGTAATGAAAAATAAGGACAATGAGTTGATACCTGTTAGAACTGTCACTAGTTGGCGTATGTGTATTAATTATATAAAATTAAATACTGCCACCAGGAAGGATCATTTTCCCTTGCCCTTCATTGATCAAATGGTTGAGAGACTAGCTAAACACTCATACTTTTGTTTTCTCGATGGGTATTCCGGTTTTTTTCAGATTCCCATCCATCCTGATGATCAGGATAAGACCACCTTCATGTGTCCATATGACACTTTTGCTATAGAAGAATGCCCTTTGGTTTATGCAATGAACCTGCCACTTTTTAGAGGTGCATGATGGCAATTTTTTCTGAATTTATTGAAGACTTCATGGATGTCTTTATGGATGATTTTTCAATTTATGGTCTTTCCTTTGATGACTGTTTGGCTAATCTCTCTAGAGTTTTGTAGAGATGCGAAGAGACTAACCTTGTCTTGAACTGGGAAAAGTGTCACTTTATGGTTAGACTTGGGATAGTTTTGGGCCATCTCATTTCAGAGAGAAGGATTGAAGTAGACAAGGCCAAGATAGAAGTGTGATTGAGAAGTTGATACCACCCACCACTATCAAGGAGATCAGGAGCTTTTTAGGACATGCAGGGTTTTACAGGAGGTTCATCAGGGACTTCTCTAAACTTGCTAAACCTTTAACATATTTACTTTGTAAAGATGTCAAATTCTTCTTTGATGAGAAATGTCTATTTGCTTTTTAGGAATTAAAGAAGGCCTTGACATCATCACCGATCATGCAACCACCAAACTGGGAGTTACCTTTCGAGCTTATATGAGATACCAGCGACTTTGCAGTGGGAGCAGTTCTAGGGCAAAGGAAGGACAAGAAGCCTTATGTGATCTCCTATGCCAGTAAAGCACTAGATGAAACACAGAGAAACTACACCACCACTGAGAAGGAGTTGTTAGCCATAGTTTTTGCATTTGACAAATTCAGATCTTACTTGATAAATTCAAAAATTATAGTGTACACTGATCATGCTGCAGTTAAATATTTGATGCAGAAGAAGGACAGTAAGCCAAGGTTGTTGAGATGGATTTTGCTTCTACAAGAGTTTGACCTAGAAATCAAGGATAAGAAAGGCACTGAGAATTTAGTTGCAATCCACCTTTCAAGGATGATGGTTGAAGATACAAAAGGTGACATTAATGATTCCTTTCCTGAGGAACAACTGATGATAATTGAATAGATTAAGGCCCCTTAGTATGCAGATATTGTAAATTATATTGTTGCAAAAATATTTCCTATTGATTTGAATTACCAAGGCAAGAAAAGATTTTTAGCAGATGTTAAACACTATTTTTGGGTTGAGTCTTATGTGTTCAAAAGATGTGCAGATGGAATATACAGGAGATGTATCCCCGAAGAGGAAATGAAAGACATATTATCACTATGCCATAGATCATCATATGGAGGGTATGCTAGTACTGAGAAGATAGTTTTTAAGGTATTACAATCTACATTTTATTGGCCCACAATGTCTAGAGATGCAAGAAATTTTATAATGTCCTGTGATAATTGTCAAAGGATGGGGAACATAAATAAAAGGGATGAAATCCCATTGTCCACCATACTTGAAGTTGAAATTTTTGATGTTTGGGGTATTGATTTCATGGGACCTTTTCCATCATCTAGAGGCAATAAGTATATACTCGTGGCAGTAGATTATGTTTCCAAGTGGGTAGAAGCCACTGCTTCTCCTACTAATGATTCTAGGGTTGTGGTGAGATTGTTTAAAAGAGTTATCTTTCCACGCTTTGGAATACCACGAGTGGTGATTAGTGATGGAGGATCCCACTTTATTGAACACAAGTTTTCAGCTTTACTTAGAAAATATGGGGTGAATCATAGAGTCGCAACACCTTATCATCCCCAAACAAGTGGACAAGTGGAAATATCTAATAGAGAAATTAAAGGGATATTAGAAAAGACAGTGTCAAGAACAAGGAAGGACTGGGCTCTTAAGCTTGATGATGCACTTTGGGCATACCGGACTGCTTTTAAAACACCAATAGGTATGTCACCATTTCAATTGGTTTATAGCAAGTCATGTCACCTTCCTATAGAACTCGAGCATAAAACATTCTGGGCTATTAGAGCATTAAATTTTGACTTCAAGAGTGCAAGTGAAAAGAGGAAACTGCAATTGAGTGAACTTGAAGAGATTAGACTCTCTGCATATGAAAATGCAAAGATCTACAAGGAGAGAACCAAGAGATGGCATGATCGGCACATACTCAGAAAAGAATTTTAACTAGGTGACTTCGATCTCTTGTTTAATTCTAGGTTGAGACTTTTTCCTGGTAAATTGAAATCTCGATGGTCTGGCCCTTTTCAGGTGAAGAAGACGTACCCATACGAAGCCATCGACATATGGAGTGAAAAGAAAGGAGTATTCAAGGTTAATGGACAGAGATTGAAGCACTACTATCATGGAGAACAAATTTTAAAAGGGGAACATTATATGCTTGATGAGATACAAACAAATCCAAGTGTGCATGGGTCAAGCTAAGGACCATTAAATTAGCGCTTCTTGGGAGGCAACCCAAGGAAAACTTTTTCTTTTTCTTTGATTTTGGTTTGTTTTTGCTTAGGTTTACTTTGTTTACAGTTAACCCTTCCCTTTCTGATTTTTTAACGATTTTTTTAGATTTTTTTGAAATTTGTTTATAAAATACGGCAGTACCGTATTTTCTCGACGCACTCTCACGGTACCGTATTTCTGAACATTTTTGAAAAGAATGTTTTTTTGCGATTTCACGGCAGTACCGTGGACGTTTACACGGTACCGTATTTTTGGCTGTTTCTTTACAAAAGGTTTTTTACAGAATACGGCAGTACCACGAACATGTACACGACACCATATTTTTCGAAAGATCTGAACAAAGAATTTTTGTGTTATACGGCACCACCGTGGGAGAATGCACGGTGCTGTATTTGTTGCGTTTTCCTACACATAATCTGTAGCCAAAATTCGGCACCACCGTAATCGCTATACAGTACCGTATTGTCACCCGACCCCACGTATTGACGTGCCATATTTAGGGATCGGCGTACTGTTCTTACGGTTTCTTCTTCTGATTTTGCGCCGACTTTCTGTTTCTCCTCAAGCATTCGCGCCGACTTTCTGTTTCTCATCAAGCATTCGCTTTCCAAACCTTCGTGCGATCCTTCCCCTCAACTTTCATCCTATTCGAAGCAAAAATCCTGACGATTTTGAGCTCGATCACAATTATTTTTGGGTCGCTGCACTGTTTTCCGTCGAGATTTTGCTTCTTCCAACTCCTCTCATCCAAGCATAGATTTGCTTGCTTCCAGGTTCATAAACCACTGTGGGAGAAAGGAGATCACACCCCGATAAGATTTGGAGCTTGATCCCAACCTGAAAAATAGATTTGAAGCTTCGAACGTCACCCTGCTTTCCAGCCGCACGCCCCTGGGTAACGAGCACTCTTCTCAGATTTCTTCCATTTGACACTTATTTCATTTGCGTTATATTATGGCACCTACCAAAAAGTTGGAATCAAAGAAGAAAGGAAAGGCCCTCACTAAACCTCCAATGCCATGACCGAATCCATTCGGTATCATGTTTCGAGACGAGGAGCAAGAGCAAAGATACAACATACTACTTGCTCGACGCATTGTAAAAATGAAATACACCGATATTAGAGCTTTAGAGCTCCTTGGACTGAAAGATGATGTATTTTGGATGTATGAAAAGGTAGGATTGAGAGAATTTTTTGAAATGACACCTGATACATAGTTACCTATTGTTCTAGAAGTTCTTAGTAGCCTGGAAGTAAGTTGGGAGGAATACATGGATCACATAGCTGAAGGAGAGATCAGATTTAGGATGATGAATGAAGAGAGGAGACTCTCTTTCAAGGAAATTCGACGTATATTCCACTTTCCGCGAAAGTGATGTACTGAACCACCCATTGGATTCATTGAGCACATTTTTTTGAACCAAATATCATTAGACAGCAAATTCTCAGCATCAACAGCAAGAGCGTCAAGAATATCGAACCCCTATATCAAATATGCCCACCGCGTTCTCGCGCACACCATATTCGGGCAAGGGGACAGCGATGGTATTGTCACTCACGCTGAGTTATTCCTGCTTTGGAGTATGCTACACGGTTACATAGTAGACATAGCCTTCTTTTTCATGAGACATCTGAATAAAGTATCAAGGGCTAAGAAGGGAGCTATAGTGATACGAGGTTTTCTTACTCCTATAGCACTACATCTAGGGATTGCACCCTATGGGATCGAGGTTGCTAGAGGAAATTCGAGGATAGATATTGAGTCATGCATTGCAATGAAAATGATTCAGTGTGATGGAGATATATATTGTTTGATCCTATAGCCTAGGCTTCCCATGTTGCCATTACCTAACCCCGAACGAACCTCAGTACAGAATCTTGAGAATTGGAAGCTATCGCCGAGTTGTATATCTTATGCTACACCTGCACCTGAGACATCATTGCCACCACCACCTCCTGCCTTGGGTAATGACCAGTTTGATATGGGTATTGACTCCTAACCGCCTAGAGTCACCGAGCCACCGCCCTAGGGAGCCTCCGGATAATCCTCACATCACGCAACCCCAGATCAGAGAGGTTGGTAGAGTTACAGAGACCCAGGGTTTCAGACTATCACTACACAGTTGTATAGGCAAGAGCAGCGTATGGGGAGGGTGATGGGCGGCATAGGAGGAATACATGAGCAGATAAGTCACATTCATATGGATATCGAGGCGTTGAGAAACTATATGGAAGACATGGGGAATTTCTCTATGATCGTTTTGGCTACGAAGACCACAGGAGAGGTGGTATCAATAGCAATGTAGGTGTGGGAACTTCCCACGACCCCATGGATGCGGCCCAGGCTGACGAAGACGAGGAAGAGACGCATTTAGACTAGAAAGATCTTGTGAGTATTTCATACTAATTCTCATACTTATTTGGTTTACTAATTTATGTTGATCTTACCCTCATGTAGGGAAGGATGACTTTGCAAACTTCTTGCCTCCTACTGCTATAGATTCTCAGTACTTGATTGCTATTGCTTTGAGACTTCGATTTGGTTGTACCGACATATTTATAGGATTTCCTTACTTTCTATTCGTTCTAGTTGTATTTGATATGTGATGTTTGATGTTCTAGATTTATGCTATGGGTTTGGTATACCATGAGATTCATTGATTGATTGATACACCTGTGTGGTTTGTTTATTCATGGAAATACTGCCGATATCATGCCAAAATTTTTCTTGATGGTTTACATATTAAAAATTGAGATTAGGATTAAACCTATTGTGATGAATTTATTTCCCTAATACACATCTACCTTTTGAAAATTTTTCGTTGACCAATGGATGGAGTTTTGGATGAACATATTATCCGAAGAATTTGATTTTAGAGGGAAGTTACTTCTTTGAGTAAAATCAGTATATGAGTTTAATTTTTGAATTGATATTGATAGATTAATTTGGTT
Organism: Costus pulverulentus; assembly: GCA_027562315.1. Taxonomy (NCBI): domain Eukaryota; kingdom Viridiplantae; phylum Streptophyta; class Magnoliopsida; order Zingiberales; family Costaceae; genus Costus; species Costus pulverulentus. The sequence continues at coordinate 37,960,345 of CM050440.1, read as the reverse complement.
GATATTTATGCTATTTACTATTTGTTGGGAAGAAAGATTCCTTGATCCATAAAAATAGTGAGAGACTCCCCTACTTGGCACTATGTAAAATTGATATTGGTACCAAAGACAAGAGTTGAAGTCTAAAATAAAAAGTATGTATCTATATGGGTATATGCTATCTGTTCAAAAATAAAAGGAGAAAAGAGAGAGGCAAGAAAAGTGAGATTCTATGAGAAAAAAAAAAGATCTAGGAGACTCTATTCCTGTAAACAAAGGTTGATGGTTATGAATTGAAACTGGATGAAATCTTGAGAATGATATTCTGCTTATTATACAAATTGTGAAGTTTTATTTGATTAAGTAATGAAACTCGAAGTTCAAAAATCAAAGGGTGATATGTCTATTTGAAATTCCATGAATAGTTGATGAAAGTTTTCATAGTTGATTGTATTTTAGAAATTTATTCGTCATGAGAAAGTTTTATCCTTTGATCAATTTCTTGATTTTTGCTTGAGGACAAGCAAGGTTTGAGCCTTATGTGTTTGATGACTCTAAATTTTGTAGTGTTTTTCATACTTATTTAGTAGTCTTCTGAGCCATGATCTTACTCATTTGCTTTGTTTTTATACCTTTTTTATCATATACTTCGGAATCTACACCGTCTTTAGTTTTTGATCAATTTCAAGTAAAAAGGCATCATTATCACCGGTTTTCGAGCAATCTCAATGCATTAATGAGTTCTAACCATCAAGAGGAGTCTACCCATAAAATTTCAACTCAAAAGCATTCTTCTAGCAACAATACGGCACTGTCGTATTTTGGAACAAAAACGTCACGGTACTGTATTTTGCAGGGGACGTTTTGGGTGAAATACGACACTGCCATATGAAACTGCATGCCACAGTATTATTCAGCATTTTCAACCAGAAGTTTTGAGCAAGATACAGCACTGCCATATAGAACTTCACGATGCCGTATTTGTTAGCGTTTTCAATCAGAAGGTTTCAGCCGAAATACAACACTACTGTATGATCTTACACGGTGCCATATTACTCAACAATTTTGACCAGTAGGTTTCGGCAGGAATACAGAACTGTCGTATATTCAGGCAACATTGTCATGGTACCATATTTTCTACCTATATCTTGCTGAAAACAAAATACGACACTGCCGTTATCAGATTATGGTACCGTATTTTGAAGCCCAGAACTCTGAGTTTTCCACCGCAAAATTAAAAACGTGATTTCTCAAAACTTAGGGCACCGATTGAACATCCAAAAAAAGGGGAAGATTCAAGATAAGAAGGAGAAGAGTTGCGAAGCAAAAAGACGAATTTTTATCCACGAGTTAGAGAGAATTCGAAGAAATTGTTGCCGCACTAGGGTTCATCGCCGTTTGCTGCACAGACCACCTCCGACCATGATTTTTGAGAAGAAGCTTCGCCTGAGGAAGAATAACACATCACAAAAGTTTCAGCTTGAAAGGAGATCAATCGAGGGAGGAATAATCAAAAACGTGCTTGTGACACTATTCATCGGGAACTCGAAGACAAATTTCGGGCTGTGATTTACTTGCAGCCCTGTTTTGTACCTTTTACTCCTTCCTTACTATCTCCAATCATACTAAAAATCATGTTTTGCTGTGATTCTTCCATCATGTTAGCTAAAATTCTTCTTGGGACAAGGGGGTGTTATTCTCTTGATATTTCAATAACTAGATAACTTTTGTCACATCAATATATATCTACTATGGTTATTTTACTCAAGTGATTTATTGCTTTCAATCGCTTTTAGTATCATTCTTTAACATGTTTTGGAGTTTTATGCTATGGACTAAGAAGACGATATCATAGAACTTGGAACCCTAAAATTTATTGTAAGAACTCATCGCAAGAGATTGGTTGTGCTCTTATATTTAGATTTTAGAAGTTTATTTCTTGTTATTTACTTGACCTAGAATTCGTTGTTGTTACAGACATGATAACGTGCTAGAGATAGACATTCGATTGCTAGAAAGCCTTGAGTAAAACCTGTGAAACTAAGGTACGAGAGTGCTTAGTTTTGCTTGAGATCTTGGAATTGAGATGGAATGCACGAGAGTGATTCTTAATCTCCTTAACCGAAATTCACTTATATTTAGCATTGAATTGATCTTGTGCGAGAGTGAGAATCGTTCTTTGCAAACTAATTGCGCGAGAGTGAGTTAGTTTGTTTATCAAGTGAATTATATCTTAACTGTGACAGAGATAAATTGATGATTCTTTAATTATGTTTAGTTATGAATATCATGTTCAAGCAATCCCTAGTCCCGATTCTCTCACCCTGATTTACTTTAATTACCATTCGATTGCTTTTTACACAATTATTGATTCGCTTAGCTAGTGAAAACTCAATTAGTTAGTACTTAACAAGGAAGTCCTTGTGGTTCGATATCTTAATTATTACTTCGAGTATCTGTGCACTTGTGGACCCAACAGCCAGCATTATGCTTATGAGTCTTAGTTATCTGGCATGTCCTACAGTGACTAGCCACCTTAACAACATCCCTATTGAGGTTCGGCCAAAAGAACCTCTCCTCAACCAAGGCTTGGGTTTTATCCCGACCACGGTGACTTGCAGACCCTCCTCCGTGAAATTCCCAAATGAGGAACTCTCGGATTGAGGTCTTGGGGACACAAAGTATAGGTCCAAGAAATAAGAACCCATCCCTAAGGGTGTACAAAGGATGACTCAGGGGATCAACACTAAGTTCAGCATGTATAGAAGCAAAGTCAGGACAATCAGTGTAAGCAAGTTTCATACTTTCAAAGCCAGTAACTTGAACATGTAATTTTTAAATTAGTAAAGTAACTCTACGTAAAGCATCAGCTACTTTGTTTTCTTTTCCTGATTTGTGTTTTCAGACAAAGGTGTGTTGCTGGATGTACTCTACCCACTTGGCATGCCTAAAGTTCAGCTTCTTTTGCGCACTAAGGTAGGACAAAGCCTGATGGTCACTATTAAGGATAAACTCATTATGGATCAGGTAATGCCTCCAATATCTAAGAGACTGAACTACAGCATAGAACTCCTTATCATAAGTTGAGTACTTCTATTTTGCCTCATTGAGTTTTTCACTAAAAAAGGCAATAGGGTGACCTTCTTGACAGAGAGTCCCACCTATGCCAATTCCAGAGGCATCACAGTCAACCTCAAAGACTTTACTGAAGTCAGGGAGTCTGAGGACTGGGGCTGTGGTCATCCTAACTTTGAGCTCACTAAAGGCTCGACTAGCAGATTTAGTCCAAGTAAAGTCTCCTAGTTTTAAGCAACTAGTAATAGGGGCAACAATTTTACTGAAGTTTCTAACAAACCTTCGGTAGAAGGTAGCTAAACCATGGAAGCTCCTAACTTCAGTGAGAGTTTTGGGTTCTGGCCAGTCTAGGATTGCTTGGACCTTAGCTGGGTCAGCTTGAAGGCCATGCTCAGACACTATGAACCCTAGAAAGACAATGCTGCAGGAGAGAAAAGAACATTTCTTTAAGTTGATGTAAAGCTTCTCTTTCCTAAGTAGGTCAGGGTTTTTCTGAGATGATCTAGGTGTGCTTCCTTAGTTTTGCTAAAAATTACGATGTCATCAAAGTAAACAACTAGGAACCTACCTATGTAAGGTTTCAGGACTTGTGTCATAAGCCTCATAAAAGTGGAAGGGGAGTTAGTTAAGCCAAAGGGCATCACTAACCACTCATATAAACCATCTTTCATTTTGAAAGCGGTTTTCCATTCATCTCCTTCCCTAACTCTAACTTGATGGTATCCACTCCTAAGATCAAATTTGGTGAACCACCTAGACCCAACTAACATGTCTAACATATCATCTAACCTTGGGATAGGGAATCTATACTTCACAGTTATCTTGTTTATGGCACAGCAGTCTATACACATGCGCCAGCTTCCATCCTTCTTGGGGGTCAAGAGGGCAGGAACAGCACATGGGCTAAGGCTTTCCCTAATATAACCCTTGGCTAAAAGATCATCTACTTGCCTCTTGAGTTCGGTGTGCTCCGTAGGGTTCATCCTATAATGAGGAAGGTTGGGTAACGTGGACCCAGGGACAAGGTCTATAACATGTTGAATATCCCTAAGTGGGGGAAGGCCATTGGGTAAGTCATCTGGGATAAGCTCACTATAGTCTTATGGAATGTTCTCTATCTCAGGAGGGGTTTTGGTTTCAGTCTCAGGTGTGGCCTCCTTAATGATAAGGGTATAGAGAGGCTGGTTTTCTAAGCATTCCTTAGCAAAGGTTTGGGGTTGGATAAGTTGGATGGTCGGTTTTGGTTGTTTGGGTTCTTCTATCCTACCTTTGCTAGTGGAGGCTCTAAGTTCCTTAGGCAATGAGGATTTTAGCCTAATCTTCTGCCCATTGTGATTGAAGACATAAGTGTTGGTCCTACCGTAGTGGACAACATCCATGTCAAAAATCCAACGGCGGCCTAGGAGAATTTGGGCAACATCCATTGTGATGACATCACACCATATTTCCCCTTGGTAAGCACCAAATTGTAATGGGACAAGGCACCTATGAGAGACAGGAACGCTAGTCTGATTGACCGAGGAAATGCTATAAGGCTTAGGGTGAGGTTCTGCCTTTAGATTGAGTTTGGTGACTTCCACCTAAGAGACGGCATTCAAACTGCTTCCTCCATCAATTACTACTTTGCACATGTGACCATGGCATTTTGAGTAAGTGTGGAAGATGCTGGTTCTACGCCAGTATTCGGTAGGGGTGGGGTTGATCAAGGTGCACCTGACTACTCCCAGAGTGTTGAGGAAAAAATCCTCTTCACTATCACAGTCATTTATCTCAATATTACAGCAGTTAGGATCTTGGTCTAAGGCTTCCTCAGGTTCAGCTTCTTGTTCTATATGTTCCTCAGTTATAACCATTACCTTCTTAGGACATTTCCTTATAAGGTGACCTGGTTGTTTACAGTTATGGCAAACAACCGGAGTTTGGGTTGGCTTGGGTTTAGGGGTTGAAGAGTTGGGGTGGGAACTGCTAGGAGAGGTCCTATAAGTTGGTTTTAGTGTCATGGTTTCCTTCCTAGCCTTAAGTTGGTGTTGTACCTCAAGGGCTCTTTGGTAAGCTTCCTCTATGGTGTCTATTTGGTAATAGGCAAGTCCTCTCTTAATTTCTGTCCTAAGACCATTTTTGAACCTACTCAGGGTAAACACAGGGTCTTCATCCATCTCACTCTTCAACAAAAGTTCATCAAACTCTATCATGTACTCTTCTATAGTTGAGTTTCCTTGGGTAAGGCTACTAGTTTGGTCGAGAAGCTTATTGTGAATGTTTAGAGGAACATACTTTTCTCTCAGTCTAGTGTTCATCTCTTCCCATCCTGTAATGGGGGGGGGGGGTTGTCTATACCTCTGCAGGCTTCTTTCTACATTGCTCCAATAGAGTCTAGCAGAACCTTTAAGAAGGCATTTGGTAAACCTAACCTTAGAGTGCTTGGGCATCATACTCCATTCGAAGTATTGCTCGAGTTTGGTTGCCCAATCTAAGTATTTTCTATGATCAAGGGATCCATTAAAAGTGGGTGGGTTAAGCTTCACAGCATGTTGCATGTAGTCATCCCTAGGTCTAGGATTTTGATGGGTTTGGACATGGTGTCCTTCCCATTCACAGTTTTGTGGAGTGTTCCTAGGGGTGTTCCTTGGGGTTTGATTCCTTGGCATAGGTTCTAGAGGATCTCTAGAGTTGTGTTCACTAGGTGGGCGGCTAGGAGATCTACTCCTATTGGACTCTTCTATTTCTTGCTCCTTTTTGTTGAGTTGATTTAGGATTGTGTGTATGTTGTCCATCCTTTGAGCTAGATATGCAATCATCTCAGCCAAGGTATTTAAATCCATGGGTTGGGTGTTTTGAGCCTTCGCTCAGGTTTGCATGGTTGATTTTGAAAAGATTTGTAGATGAAAAATAGGGCTACTAGTATGATAAGATAGAATAGCCAATTATGAAAACCCTTTCTTTCATACAACCTAGTTCCAACAATCGCCTAGAAGTTAGAAAATTAAGTTTTGAAGGCTTAAATCTCTAATCTAGGGGCCTAGGCTCTGATACCAAGATGATATAGGGGTAGATCACAAGCATGCAAACAACGAGTTTCGAAAAATATTGTTTTTGTTAATATCATAAACTAGAGAAAACCGAATTACACTAACGAAGTTGGAAAATAGTTTTTTTGTAATTTTAGATAAGAAAATTGAAAATTATACTACTTGCTTGAAAATAAAACTTACACTACTTTCTTTAAAACAAAATGACGATATCTTAAAGAAGACTCACCTTGCGGTCCTTGAGAATAGAAGGACTGTCCTTTCCGTTCTTCACCGGTCCTACTCTGATGGAAGGTGCAGGTTACACACAGGGCATCCAGCAACCACACACAGGCGTGGGTGAGTTAGAAAGTTAAGTAAACACCAACAATGGTAAAGGGTCAAGAGGGAGGCTAGTCCTCCAAGTTCTCTTGCTAACAAAGAAATAGACTATCTAAAGGGGGAGAGGGGGGGGGGGGGGGGGGGGGGGGGGGGGGGGTGAAGCGCCAAGCTTCCTTCACCTTGCGCCAATCCCTACAAAGATCCAAAGATGTGTAGTAAGATGTTCTTAAAGTGTAGGAAGTGAAAGCACAAGAGGTTGGAATACTCAACTTAGAGAATCGCCTTGAAGAAGACCAAGAGATGCTTCCATGTTCTTTGCGCCATCTTGAGTTCTAGATCTCTTTGTTGTTCTTGCCTTGATGGAGATGAGTCTCGGCCATGCTTGTTGAAAGGGAGAGGCGAGGGGATAAGAGGAGAGGCTCGGCTCTTGATGGAAGAAGAGGGAAGAAGGAAGGTTTGGGTGACACAAGCACCCTAGGCGACACAAGCACCCTTAATTTGGCTAGGAAACTAGTCAACAATATTATTCAACAATGCTATGCGCATGATGCAATGGGGATACATAAATAGGCAGCTTAGAGATGAGGATAAGATGAGGGCAAGGTGGTTATTGGCCCCTTGCGCCCCTTTCATAATTGGAGAAAATTTGAAATGGAGACAAGGCATTAAGTGGGTTGATCTTGTTGCCTTCTTTGGATGGCTGAAATGGTAAGTCTTGAATTCAAAATGGCTGGCTTCCTTGGAGGTGTTGGTGCATATGAGGGAGAATTTGAACTTTGAAAACCTTCCTTGTTGTCTTGGGCGGCAATGAGAAGTAGGAAAGAAGTCTTCCCCTAATTGTGGATCTTGATGGCGCAACTCCTTGATTTGTGTAGCTAGATGGGCGCCTCCTTGAATTGTGGATCTAGATGAGCCTTGCTTGAATTGTTGTTGTAGATGGCGCAAATAATTCCATGGGCTGTCCGCTCTTCAATTGGAAGGGAATAATTGAAGTGGAGCTTGATGTTGAGTTGAGTTAGAACTTTGAACTACTTTGAAGTGAACCTTCCAAAATGGGGGCTAACTTCTTGGAGTGTGGTCAGCTCGCTGATTTGTATCCCTTGAGCTGAACATTAATGTATCCAAACTACATGCACTAACTTACTATGACATTACAATGCACAACCTACCAACAACATTCAAAAAAGTAAACTACAAGATAGACTTATGGGTGGAACTAACCTAAAATGCCATGCAATGCAAATAAGGAAAGTGCTGAAAAGGAGAGCGGACTCTAAGTGAAGCCATACCTGACGGGCTTCCTCTGAGCCCTAGTGGATCTTCTAGGAGCTGTGTCAGGCCCTCCATCAATTATGCTGAAGCTTCTATAATGTCTTTGATTCTTTGGCAGCGTACGGGTTGCGTGGTGGCTAGACGAGCTCGAAGCACGCCACGACAAAGCAGCAGAATTTGGAAATGGTGGGATGCTTCATCACGGTGGAGGCTTGCTCTTAAGCCATGTTGTTCAGGTGGTTGTGGTACCTGTCTTGGGTCGGACCATCAGTGGGTCGAGTGGTGAGGGCCATGAGCTGAAGGACCTCGGTATGGACTGAAAGTGAGCTAATGACTCCCATGTAGCGGCCCGGGGGCTGACTTAAGCATTAGACCACTGAATTATAACTTTGTTGGGCTACTTTTGGTCCTCTTGTGATGGGAAAATGTAGTACAGAGGGCGATGTACATCAAACTGGGGCCTCTGAGGAAGTTCTATGTTTTCAGGGGTGATCACGGCCTGGCCATGTTGATGTTCACAACCGTGATCAGGTGCGTCAGATTCTACTAAGGTGTTCATGGCCTGGCCATGATGGTGTTCACAGTCGTGAGTGCATTTGCATCTAGAATCACCAGTTTTTTTGTTTTTTGCCAAGATGATCACAGTCTGCCCGTGATCATGTTCACGGTTGTGATCAGGTGCGCTAGATTTCACCGAGATGTTCATGGCGAGCCCATCATGGTCCTCATGGCCGTGCATATGTCCTGCATTTTCCACCAAGGCTGTCACACCCATGATAGGATTCATGGCCGACCCGTGTTTGGCTCACAAAAAGTTGTGGGGGTGTTTTCTCGTCCAATTCGTCACTTTCTTCCGTGCTAGCATCTCCTACATCAACTCCTCCCCAATTTAAAGAGTTCTCCTTTAGAGAACTAGGGGGAAGAGGCTCATCGGTGTCCAAAGGCTCCTCCAATGGATTGTGGAAGGAAAGGATGTGTGCCACATTGAAGACGGGGTGGATCTCCATGCTCTCGAGTATGTCCAAGACATAGGCATTGGAGGCAATTTGTTGCACCACCGCATAGGGCCCCATGTAACGTGGCTAAAGCTTAAAATGTGCTCTATTGGATATGCATTTGGGGTGGATATGCACCCTCACCAACTCACCTACAGAAAAGTGATGTGGCCTACGATGCTCGTTGGCCCTGATAGCATTATGAGTGTTGCCCAAAAAGATACAATGCCAAACTTCCTCATGCAAGCTAGCTACATGCTGGGCAAAAGAGTATGCATGTTCAGAGAGGTGGGACTCCATGGGCAAGTCATGCAAGTCAATGGGTTTACACGGTTGATGGCCCAAGACAACTAGGATGGGACTAAGACCCGTAGACCTATTAGTTGCACTATTGTGCACGAATTCCACAAGTAACTCGAGTAAAAGGTGGTCGCGAAGGGAAAACTGGGGAAAGCACAGACAGTTCCCCAAAAAGAGAAAGCCTTCACAGAGTTAGAACGGGGACTCGGGGTCAGACGACTCAGTAAGGTCAACATAGGCGGCACCGAAGTCAGGACAAGAAGGGTATTCCTCCTTAACATGGTCGAAAGTGTTGACGCACATGCGCATCACACACAAATGGGTCCGGACGTGACTCAATGCATCCGCAACAATGTTTTCATTGCCTGCCTTGTGGTTAATCATAGACAAGTATTGCTGCAAGTACTCAAGCCATTTTTCATGGCAAGCACCCAACTTCTATTGGGCATTAACGAAAGACAAGGCCTAATGGCCACTATACAAAATGAACTCACAATGGAGGAGGTAGTGCCTTCACTAACATAACGACTGGACAATGGCATAAAACTCTTTGTCATAAGTCGAGTAATGTTGTTGGATAGCATTCAACTTCTCACTAAAGAAGGCGATTGGATAGCCTTCTTGACAAAGGGAACCCCCGATACCGGTACCAGAGGCGTCACATGCAACCTCAAAAACTTTCGAGAAGTCGGGAAGTCGAAGAACGGGGACTATCGTAAGGGCATCCTGAAGAGCATCAAAAGCGTGTTGAGTGGCAGGGGTCCACTCAAAGTCATCCTTAGACAAGTGTTGGGTCAAAGGGATGGCGATCATGATGAACCCACAGATAAAGCGGCGGTAGAACCCCGCAAGACCCAAAAAACTACATACCTCAGACACAATGTGAGGTTCGGGCCAATGCCAGATGGCCTGGGCCTTGGAGGGGTCAACAAAGAGACCCTGGTCGGACACAATATACCCGAGGAAGTGGACTCAGGTGGTCTTGAAAGCTCACTTCTTCATGTTAAGGAAGAGGGATTCATTGCGCAAGAGATCAAAGGTGGAGAGAAGATGCTCCAAATGCTCATCCCTGGTCCGACTGTTGATCAGGATGTCATCAAATTAAATAACCAAAAACATGCCCATGTAGGGCTTGAGGACCTGACTCATCAGCCTCATGAATGTGGGTGGGGTGTTGGACAGCCTGAATGGCATGACACGCCACTCGTAGAGACCATCCTTAGTCTTGAATGCGGTTTTCCATTCGTCGCGTTTGCGAATGCGAACTTGGTGATATCTGCTGCGAAGGTCGAGCTTGGAGAACCAAGATGCTCCAGAAACTAAGTCCAACATGTCATCAAGCCTAGATATGGGAAACCTATACTTGATGGTAATCCGATTAATAGCGCGGCTGTCAATGCACATGCGCCATGACCCATCCTTCTTGGGTGTGAGAAGTGTGGGGACAGCGCAGGGACTTAGACTTTCACGGATGTACCCCTTGGTGAGGTGTTCATCCACTTGACACTGCAATTCAGCATGCACCATGTGGTTGAGCCGATGGTGAGGAAAGTTAGGGTATGAGGCAAGTCCTCCGGGCTAATGTCATTAAACTCGAACAAGAGGGCTGACACTTCGGTGGGAGGCACGGCGTCCGAAGGGGATGATGAATCCTATGCCTCGCGTAACATCAGCGCATAGACTACCTTGGTCTCATTGGCCTCACGCATGAGTGCGGTATTGGGGTATGCCCTTAAGGCTAATGTTTGAGGCCTTAGGATTCTACCAGTATCATGTATATAAACTCTTATGTTTATAAAGGCAATGGTTGTTATTCAGTATGTTACA
>CM050440.1:37925747-37949447 GCA_027562315.1 Costus pulverulentus | reverse complement strand
TATATAGTCATACTACATGCGATCCTATAGAGACCCTAATTCCGCCCATGCAAGTATTTTTAATTTGCGCATGCTTAGGGTTTCACCCCCTTACTTTAGGGACCTTCATGCGGGGGTGTGCATAAGGGAAACCACGGCGGGTGTCAGAGGGGTAGACTTGGGAGAGACAATCAGGCCCTTATACATGGACGCTCGCAACTCCTTGGGTGGAGACGGGATCAAGCGAATTTTTTGGTCATTGTGGTCAAACACATAAGTGTTCGACAGGCCATAATGGACTACGTCTCTATTGTACAACCAAGGGCATCCTAAAAGGATGTGGGTGACATCTATAGCCACTACGTCACATCATACTCTCCCACGGTAGTCCCCAAAAACAATGGGAACTTGGCATCAGTGGGTGACCGGAAGACTCAACGTATCAACCCATGCAATCGAGTAAGGTTTTAGGTGAGGCTCAAGGGAAAGACTAAAACGGGTGATCACGGTCCTAGAGACCATGTTCAAGCTACTACCTCCATCAATGACGATCTTACATGAGGGCCTATTGCACTTGATGCCAATCCTCGGAGGGTGGGGTTTGGAAAAGGGTGCACCGCACAACCGCTAGTGTGGGGTGACCCGACTCATCACCACTCGTGTAGCACTCAGCCTCAACATTATGCTCCGGCGCTCACGAGTGATAGTGGCTACACGAGCGTGGCTCTTGTCTGCAAGAGCAGACTTTTTGGGACAATCCTTAGAGTAGTGACCCGGCTGAAGGCAATTGAAATAGTTCACCCAACTTGATGAACCAATGACCGGGGCCTTGCCCTTCTCTTCCCATGTGGGGTGACAGGAGGAGGCCTCAGGGGCTGGACTCCTAGGGGAGTTATGGGTCACTGAAATCGAACGTGGGTCGGAACGAGGCTCGGGTCACTCAACCCGGGAATGGACAGGTGGGGGCCCACTGTTGTGTCCATAAGTACACGGATACTTCGTAGTAATAAAAATATTGAACCACAGAGACCTACATGTTAAGTACCAAATAATTGTTTTCTCACTAGCCAAGCAAACTGAATATGATGTAGCAAACGATCAAAAACTGCACGGAAAAATATCAGAACAGAAAACTGGGACTAGGGGTTCATCCACCTTGGTTCTAATGACTAGAAGGAAATAAAGGCTGTCAGTCAAATTTCATTACGATAAAGATTTAATCTACTTTATAAAAGGATCATCTCACTCTTGCGCAGGCAATCATACAAAGGACCAATCCTCACTCTCGTGCAAGATCTATCCAATGCTGAAAATAAGTAAATCATTGAACAAAGAACTCAAGGATCACTCTCATGCATCTGAATTCTAAGTCGGTAATCTCAAGTGGAATCTCAAGGATCACTCTCGTGCATCCTGAAACTCAACACAAGTTCTACTTAAAGTTCTCTGACAACTCGATACTCAATCTCTTGCAGCATCAAATCAAGTCTAACACAATAACTCATCCTAGATTCAAATTATCAACATGGCAATAAAATCTCTAAAAATCAGATTTCAAAGAACAAACCTAATCTCTTACGATAAGTTCCAAATTTGATGATTTCTAGGGTTCCAAATTTCACAATCAACCTCTTAGTCTATTTCGCAAAATTCTAAAACATGCTAATATTCATAAAACTAAGGAGAATTAAAGAGCAATTAATCGCAAAAGTAAAATTATCACAATAAAATTAGTTTGATAAAATTAGGGTTTTCTAGTCATTAAGAAACAAAGAGATTACACCCCCCATGTCCCAAAGAAAGATTAAGCTACCATGATGAAGGAATAACAACAAAACATGTTTTTGTATGAATAGGAATCGAAAAGAAGATGAGAAGAGTTACAAAACAGTGCTGTAATGAAATTACAGCACTGTAATTGCCTATAACAGTGCTGTCACCGTTGTTTCGTTGATTTCTCCTCCAATCGGAATCCTTTTGCTTTGAAACTTCATTGCACGTTCTCCTTCACCAAGCAAAGCTCTCTGGATAAAAATTTATCCTTTTACTTTGTGTGTCTTCTCCTCCTAAAGACGAGTGTGCAACATCTTTCTTGAGATTCTTTATTAGCACAGTCAGAAGATGTATCAGTTTAAAAATTAGAAGGTTCATCAAATAAACTATGCATGTCACAAACAACATCATCATTAATTGTTTCTATGCTACAACATGTCCCTGAGTGTGATGCCTTTTTTAAAGAATCAGCCAAATCAAATTCAATTATATCACCACAATATCAAAAGTCAATTTTCCCTTTCTTACATCAATGAGTGCTCCAGACGTAGCCAAGAAAGGTCTACCAAGTATAATAGGGTTTTTCAAATTTTCTTCCATCTCTAAAACTATAAAATCAGCAGGTATGAAAAACTTACCAATTTGTACAGAAATATTTTCTAATATACCAACCGGATGCTTTATTGATGAGTCAGCGAGTTGCAAAGTCATTGAGGTTGGTTTGAGCTCTCCAACATCTAGTTTCTTGTAAAGAGAATGAGGTATTAGACTAACACTTGCACCGAGGTCACATAAGGCTCAGTCAAAAGCCATATCTCCAATAGAACAAGGTACAGAAAAACTACCTAGATCCTTTAGCTTAGGTGGCAATTATTCTATATGATAGCACTACATTCCGCAGTAAGTGCTACAGAACCATGATCATCAATCTTTCTCTTATTAGACAAAATCGCTCTGAAAAATTTTGCATAAGTTGGCATTTGAGTCTAAACTTCAGTTAATGGAACATTAATATAAAGTTTTTTAAGAACATCAAGAAATATGCCAAATTGTTTGTCAAGTTTAGCTTGCACCAACCTCTGAGGAAAGGGTACAGGTGGCCTATAGGGTGTTGATGAACTAGGTTTAGAATCATCAACCTTACATGGCGATTCACCTTTAGGTTTATCACCCTTGTGGGGTGACAAACTAGTTTGGGACTGCTCATGTGCAGGTTGTGATTCCAGCACAGGTTCACTGCTAGTTTCAAGTCTTTGTTCTACCTTATCATCATCATCGAGAGATTCCCAAGGATCTTCCAGTTGTTTCCCACTCCTAGTTATGATAGCATTGCAATATTCCCTAGGGTTAGGTTCAGGTTTGGCAGGTCATTTTCCTAGGGGTCTAGATGAAGTGCTAGCATGCTGGGCAATTTGTGTTTCTAGCATTTTGCTGTGGGCAACAATACCATCTAGTCTAACATTAATCTGTCTAAAATTCTCGTTGGCATCATCATTCTGTTTTTTCTGAAAACCCATAAATTGTGTAAACATCTCTTCTAGAGTGGGTTTCTAGGGTTGGTCCTGGGTTTGAGATCTTTGTTGGAATCCCCTATTTTCATTCTACCTATTATCATGATTATTGCTCCTCCATGAAAGGTTAGGGTGGTTCTTCCATCCAGGATTATAGGTATTATAGTAGGAGTCATTAGATCTACTTTGATTGTAATCCCTCACTACATTCATTTGTTCCTCACCCCTATCAACAACAATCTTGCACTCATCAGCACAGTGCCCATGATTTCCACAAATTTGACATGTAACAGAGGAAACAACATGATTTTGCATTTGAAACGTATCAAAATGATTGCACAGAGAATCTACCTTCTCAGCCAATGTGCGCCAGCTATCATTATCAGTCTTACCATGTGGAGGGCGATAAAGAACTCCTCTCTTAGTAGTCCACTGGTTATGATTTAGTGCCATTTCCTGAATCAATGAATAGGCTTCTTCCATGGTCTTGTTTATCAGGGCTCCACATACAGTAGCATCAACAGTAAGTCGGGTGTTATAAAGAAGACCATAATAAAAAGTCTGAATCAAAACCCATTTCTCTAAGCCATGGTGAGGACACTTCCGTTGCAAGTCGTTAAATCGCTCCCATGCTTCACTCAAAGACTCTCCAACCTCTTATGCAAAATTTGTAATTTGATTTCTCAGTTGGATGGTCTTGCTAGGCAGGAATTATTTCATCAGAAATGCATTAGAAAACTGATCCCAAGTAGTGAACGTCCCTGACGGCTATGAATGTAGCCAATCGCGTGCTCGGTTCCTAAGGGAAAAAGGAAACATTCTCAATTTTAGTGCATCATCAGAAACACCATTAATTTTGATTGTATCACATAATTCAAGAAAAAGAGATAGATGGATATTAGGATCTTCAAGGGGTGCTCCTCCATATTGGTTTTATTGAATCATAGATAGGAACGCTGGTTTGATTTCGAAATTGTTCGCATCAATGGCCGGCCTAGTGACACTAGAGTGAATTCCCTGTGAATTAGGGGCAGCATAGTCGTGCAAAGATCTTCTCTCGTTGTTCGCCATATCCAAAATATCTTATTGTATCTCCTGTGATGTTTCTATTAAATCTTCTTCCAGTCTTAACTTTCTGCTCCCTCCAAGGATTTTGTTAATTTCAGGATCCAATCGAACAAGCAGTCCTGACCTAAGACTCCTGCGCACGCAAAGTAGGTAGATCAAGTGATTTCAAGAAAAACAGAAAATAAACAGTAAGTAAATAAATAACAAAAAAATAGTAAATAAAAACCTAGTCTAGAAATACTCTCAATATCTTCAATATCAACAAAAACAAGGTCCCCGGTAACGGCGCCAAAAACTTGTTGTAGTCCGCAAGTGCACGGATACTTGAAGTAATAAAATAGATATCGAACCACAGAGACCTTATTGTTAAGTACCAAATAATGATTTTCTTACTAGCTAAGCAAATCGAATATGATGAAAACACAAATGAAAAGTAAACTAAATATCTGAGAGAGAAATTGGGACTAGAGGTTCATCCACCTTAATTCTAATGACTAGAAGGAAATAAAGGTTGTCAGTCAAATTCCATTACGATAAAGATTTAATTTATTTATCTCGCTCTCGTGCAGACAATCATACAAAGGACCAATTCTCACTCTCATTCAAGATCTATCCAATGCTAAAAATAAGTAAATCATTGAACAAAGAACTCAAGGATCACTCTCGTGCATCCGAATTCTAAGTCGAACATCTCATGTAGAAACTCAAGGATCATTCTCGTGCATCCTGAAACTCATCACAAGTTCTACTTAAGGTTTTCCAACGTTCCGATCCTCACTCTCATGAAGGATATTCACGTCTAACACATTAACTCAATCCAAAGAATTAGAAAATCAACCTGGCAATAAAGTCACTAAAAAACCAGAGTTCAAAGAACAAACCTAATCTCTTACGATAAGTTCCAAACTCAATGATTTATAGGGTTCCGAATTTCACAATCAACCTGTTAGTCTATTTTACAAAATTCTAAAACATGCTGATATTTATAAAACTAAGGAGAATCAAAGAATAATCAATCACAAAAGTAAAATTTTCATAATAAAATTATCATGACAAAAGTTAATGTTTTCTAGTCATTAACAAACCAAGGGGATTACAACCCATGTCCCATAAAAAGATCTAAGCTTGCATGGTGAAAGGATTAGAATAAACCATAATTCAGAGGGATAGAAATCGAAAAAGGGAAGAAAAGTTACAAAACAGGTGCTGTAATGAAACTACAGCACCGTAATTGCCTTTGAACAGCGCTGTCACCGCTGTTTTATGGATTTCTCCTCTGATCGGACTCAAAACGCACTAAAACCTCTGGTGTGTGCTCTCATACTCTAGATGAAGCTTCGGTGTAAATTTCACGGCTTGAGGTACTCTCTACACCTCTCGGCATGAGGCCAAACCCTAAGCACCTCTCTGTCCATTGCTCCCTCAATACTAGATAAAAATTCCCGCTTCCACTTCGTACATCTTCTCCTCGGTAAGGCGAGTCAACAACAACTTTCGGATCTAAATTTTGAGGTCTGGATCAAAAGATATGGTCCGCGCAAGATTCAGACCAGTAAAAATCATGTTTTTGAATGAAATTACGGTACCGTAATGAATATTATGGCAGTGCCATAATTTGACTCTGTGAAGTATTTATCAAGATTACAGCCCGTAAAAATATTTACGTCCATGCCATATTTGCTTCTGTATGTTTATGGGCCAAAATACGGCCCGTAAAGATCATTATAGCAGTGCTGTAATCTCTGAAATCTCTCGGGTGGAAATCATCTAGCATTACGGCACCGTAAAGATTGTTATGGCGGTGCTGTATTCTCATGGAATTCTCTGGTCGAAATCTTCCCAAATTACAGCACCTCTCAGGGATTACGGCTGTACCATAATTATGTGGTGTGATTACGGTACTATAAAATCCATTACGAAGGTGCCGTAATTTGCTCTAAAGCTCTGATTCTTCTGAAATTTGACATGTAATCTCCTCCTGATATTGTGAATTCAATTATGCATCTGGTTTGCTCGAAATCGAGTGAGAAACATGCCTTTTTGCCTAAAAATCATCAAAAATAGAAAAGAGTGTGGATTCCGCAAATATTGATAAAAAAGGCTTAAAAATAAGCAAAGTCTATGAATATGACACAAAAATACCAATGAAATGGCATAGAATTTACTATAAATTTTGGTGTCATCACCCACCGGCCTGTGGTCGTCGATGGGACCTGAACTCACTATGCCTGAGAAGGCGAAAACAAGGCAGCACACCAAATTTCAGCTTGATTGGAGTCCTCCATGAACTTCCACGGGGCTCCCAGCGATGAAAACCACACCCGTGGAACTCTCTGTGGTCTGCGTAGGCACAAGAAAGTTTCTCCACATAAACTTTCACGGGGCACCCAGCGATGCAAACCTCACACTGAGGAACTCTCTGGAGGCGGCCAGCTTCGCAAGACAGCTTTTCCACAGAAACTGCCTCGGGGGACCTAGTGACGAGAACCTCACCACGAAGAACTTTCAGTAAGCAGTGTAGTCGCAACTCAGTTTCTCCACAGTATCTTCCACGAGGCACCCAACGACGCAAAACTCGCCCCGTGGAACTTGCGCAGCCTTCTTTAGCCGTTGTGCGACCCCCCTGCACTAAAAAGGGCATAACTTATTCATTTCTAAACGGATTCGGGTGAAACTGGTGCCGCTGGATCCGTAATTTGAAGAGGCATCTGATGGGAATGATTGGACAGGGTTTCAACAGAGAGAAATAGGGAAAAAATGGGAAAAATCGGGAGGCCACCGAAAGAAGCAGATTGCTTGTTTGGGTGTTGCGGCGACTGGCGATCAGGGAGGAGGCGACTTGGGAAAGGCGACCAGTATCCTTAGAGGCTTCTATCTGGATCAAGAGTGAAGGAGAAGGGCTACCTTTGAGTTTGGATTCGATTCTAACCCTTTCCCTCTTCTTCTTGATGTACTTTCTTGAAATATCTTTGTGTAAAACCATGATGATGATAGCTTAAACTCTCTAGTCGGAGATCAGGGTGTAGTAATTATCAATTATTTATCGTACATCCTTTAATTTAATTGAGTGGTGAACCCATGATCTCCGATGTCTTTTAATCATTGTCAATCGTCCTTCATCGTACGTCATTAGAATCATCCTAGATTGTTGTTTGTTATTTTACTTATTTTCTTTAGTTCATAAAACCCTTCCAAACTTGATTGTCTAGCTTTTGATCGATACAATTGTTGATACTCGATTCTCCATCCCTGTTGGAACAATATTCTTACTACACCGATACAGCCGTGCGCTTGTGGTGATAGCAACAAGTTTTTGGCGCCGTTGCCGGGGATGGTAGTCAATTGATATTGATCTAATTCTATAAATCAATAGACTAGACCTTTTATTTTCTTTTACTGCTTTTAGTTTACTTTCACTAGTTATAATCATATTATTTTTTCTTTTTCATTCTATACCTTGTTTTGTTAACTAGTACTCACCTCTACTGATTCCTTTTTTGTTATATGCAAAGGGATATTGTACTTGGTGATCTACAGGAATCAGAACCACAATTTGAAATGACTTATCAGTGGTTTAGAAAAGGAGGGAGGTTGCAGAGAGAAGAAGTACCAATAGATATCAACCCAATACAACTTGATCTCCCAATGGCTGAGGAAAACAACAACAGTGCTTTGAGGGAATTTGCAACACCAAACGCACAAGGATGGCACACTAGCATCACATGCCCACCTATATCTGCAAATAATTTTTGAAGCCATCACTCATAGCAATGGTACAACAACACCAATTTGGGGGATTGCCGACTGAAGCTCCAAACGAACACCTATCTATCTTCTTGGAGTATTGTGACGCATTGAAGATGAATGGAGTTACCAATGATGTAGTCAGGATGCGACTCTTCCCATTCTCCCTTAGAGATAGAGCAAGAAGTTGGATGCACAGCCTCAATCCAGTGAACATAACTACTTGGGAGGAACTATCACGAGCTTTCCTTGTGAAATATTTCCCTCCCAGTAAGACAGTGCAATTAAGGAACCAAATTACTAGTCTCACACAACGAGACGGTGAATCACTGTATGAAGCATAGGAGAGATTCAAAGAGCTGCAAAAGCTATGCCCTCACCATGGCCTAGAGAGATGGGTCCTCACACCTTTTATAATGGACTCAGTTACAACACTAGACTTACGGTAGATGCTGCCGTAGGGGGGGGGCACTTATGAACAAGACCTTGGAAGAAGCCACTGAATTACTAGAAGATATGTCCATGAATCACTGCTCTTGGTCAGGAGAAAGGGGCAACACGTCTAGGGCTTTGGCACCAGGGAAGTATGAGATAGATTCTCTTACTAGTTTAGCAGCAAAAGTAGACTCCCTATCGAAAAAGCTTGATTCTTTTGGATTACAATCTTCTGAACCTATTAATGTCGTCTGTGAGATATGTGGAGTCACTGGGCATAATATGAATTAATGTCAGATTTTGATGCCTCAAGGGAATGATCCACAGACATAACAAGTCCAAGCATTGGGAAGCTACAATCAAAGGCCACAATTTGATCCATATTCTACTACGTACAATCCGGGATGGAGGAGCCATCCAAATTTCTCTTATAGAACAAGTCTCAATCAAACACGTAATCAGTTTCAAAATAAGAATTTGGGACAGCCGCAGAATTACAAGGCAACTCAACCACCTGGATTCCAACCGAGGCCTTTTGCTCCACAAAGTCAACCATCTGCTTCACAACCACCGCAACCACAGAAATCTTCTTTGGAGCTAACCTTGGAAAAGTTTCTCAATGCCCAAGAGAAGGCCAATGAGAATTTTGGAAACTCTATAAGTTGACTTGATTCAAGAATAGATGCTATGGAAGCTCACAACAGGATGGTGGAAAGTCCACTAGCCCACCTCACGTCCACTTACGGGAGACACCCTGGGAAACTACCATCTCAACCCAAGGCGAATCCTAGAGAGAGTTGCAATGCGATAATCACTAGAAGTGGAAAGCAACGGCAAGATCCCGCTAGACCGGAAATAGAAATTGAGGAAAGGGTATCAACTCAGGCTACAAGTGAGAGACCTACTGAAGATAAAGTAGAGGAGAAGAATGATGAGCAACTGACACCCATACAAGCACCACTTCCGGTTTACAAGCCCGCCATACCATACCCGCAGAGATTGATGAAGGCTAAGTTAGATAAACAATTCGAGAAATTCTTATAAGTCTTGAAGAAGTTGTACATCAACATACTGTTTACCGAGGCCTTGTCTCAAATGCCGACGTACTCTAAATTCTTGAAAGATATTCTCTCCAACTGCAGGAAAATTGAAGAGCATGGGATAGTTGCACTCACAGAAGAATGCAGTGTAATAATTCAGAACAAGCTTCCACAAAAGCTTAAGGATCCAGGGAGTTTTACTATCTCTTGTCAAATTGGAGATACAATCTTTAATCATGCTTTATGTGATTTAGGTGCATCAGTGAGCTTAATGCCTTCTTCTTTATGCAGGAAACTGGACTTAGGAGACTTGCAGAACACAACTATATCTCTACAACTGGTCGACCGTTCTATTCGCAAACCTATTGGAATTATTGAAGATATCCCCATTAAAGTAGGAAAATTTTTTATCCTAGTTGACTTTGTGGTGTTAGAGATGCAAGAGGACACCAAGTTGCCATTGATTCTTGGAAGGCCATTCTTAGCTATAGTGGGAGCAGTCATTGATGTGAAGAAAGGAAGATTAGCATTGAATGTTGGAGAAGAAGCAATAGAGTTTGACCTTGCCTCCACACTCAAGAATCCCTCTCTCTCAGGATATTGTAGTATAGATGCTTTTGTTGATGAAGAACTGAAAATGGCAAGCACATAGGATGTTGATAAATTTGATTGCCGCTCCTTATCTATTAAGTGTGAGGCAGATGATACTTCAGAAAATGAAAAGGATGATGGGGGTGTGGATTTTTATATAGCGGACTCTCATGGTTTGAATCTTGAAATGGTATTTGTTGGTGTATATGCCCTTGGACCTGTTGTTGGTCCATCTTGTACTACTTGACATTGATATTTAATATATCATTCTGGCATTGTCGTTATTATGCTATGTTTACATCTATGATTATGTACATGGATAATAATGTCCCTGGAGACATATTGTATCTGTGCTCAAACGGTGTGTCCCCGGTCGAGTACCTGAGTGGATAAGGGACAGCTCTAGTAGATGTGAGACTGGTATATGGGCTGGTTATACACGGGGTGCTAACACAGGCATATGGGTATATCAATGGTGGATATATTGGACCGACCCGCTGTGTGGATTTAACTTGGTGTCATGAGTTAAGCTCACATGTGACAGGAGATGCATTGATCCCTTGACTTGAGGTCATTTACTCTTCTATATGGTTAGGGGCATACTTTGATACAACCTAACACCTCACCGTAGCAGGGAGGTCATAACGGTTGTCATTGGGTATGTCATGACCCATATGAGAAGATCAATGGACAGACATAGGATTTGCCCCTTCCTACGGGAAGTTTGATATCCACGGGGCCCCCCTATGGTTGCATGACTGAAAGTGTATGGCCATACCCAGGATAAAGACTGATTTAGTCATGACCATGAGATTGGGTGAAAATAAAGTGGTGACACACTTTGCCCAATCGGATATTAGTTCCGCAAAGAGACTGTAATCCATCGGTACCTTGTTACGATGATGGGGATGTCGATCTCTTTAGTTTTTCGCTTTCTTCACACGGTGGGTTAGACCCATATGTGAGAGGATAAATTGTGCCCCATGCATGTAGGATAGTCCTACTGTGTGGGACTTGTCAAAGATTATGGGCATATGGTTGTCCTAATCTTGACAGGTTAAGGATTGAAAGGGTAGACGACAAGCGTGCTTGGAGCACGCATGCGTCACTTGTGGACTCCTGAGAGAAACGAAAAGTCCTAGATTTGCGAACGGACGTTGAGGTTGAAAGACATGTTTTCTAATAAACTAAAATTAAAGTTTTATGTTTTCATGAGCATATAGAAAAACATGAGATGATTGTGCATCGTATTGTGGTCATAGTCAAGCCCCTTGTATGCCTTTGATGTATTTATGTGAGGCCTGCGTGCCGCTTTTTCTTTTTGTTTTGTAAACGCACAAAGAAGATTAGGGGCGCATCCCTCATGGAGCTTACATCTTGGTGCATCAACCATGATGGCCCATCTTGCTTCGTGGCGCAAGTAAGGGCTTGGCCAAACCTAGGTTTCGAAGTGCTATCCCTCTTGGCACAAGCATTATGGCACTTCATGCATGGAGGAGCCATCAAGGTATTGGCCAAACCCTTGGGTTTGCGTGCTATGCCTTGATGTGGAGGACCTTAAAGCCACAATTAAAGATAAAGCTTAGTGGTGGCTAGGTTAGGTCTGTTTGGGGCTTGTCACCTATGTCAAGCATTGAACATCCTTTGGCATGTGATGGTTCATTGCGTTGATTAGGCTATGACCACATCGCTTGTTTATTGTTTTTCAATATTTGCTAAAGCATGCCTGGTTGTGTTTTATCCTTTTGTTATCACTATAGAATTGCATGCCTGTAATGTTAGACAAAAGATAAAACTAGGAGGATGAGACCTCAAAACCCTCAAAATAATATCGAGTCTGTAGCCTTCTATCGCGTAGCCCTCATTAAGCTATCGATCAATGGTGTTGTGCACTGTTTCCCACCCTAGTGGGACACACCCACTTATCTTTAGAAGGCCTGTGGTGGCAATGGTTTCCTGAGTCCAGTTAAAATCCTGGACATGCCCTAGCAAGGAAGCTCGTTGGCCCTGGGCATAACGGTCAGGACAGACTTGACGAGATTTCATATGTGGTAGCCACATGATGGAGTTCTAGAGGTAGCCTCGAGAGGTTAGGGTTTTGTGTTGTTCCAGCCCTAGCTGGGCACGAAATGCTTCAACTGTCTTGAGAAGGGAAATTGCCTTGGGGGCAATCGGCCGGCGTGCCTACCTTACGAAGCATGAGTCACTTTGTGCATCTCATCCCACCCCAGTGGGACGCGAAGCCTCGTGTGGAATAGGGATCCCATCTCACTAGGAAATCTCAGATTTCTGGATTGACTTTGTGGGTTGTCAATTCGATTAAAATAGTGGGAGCCACGATCATTTAATGCAAGTCCAAATTAAATGATTCGAAGTAGTACTAATCTGCTTTCTTGGTTGTTATAGATCAATGGCTACGAACAATAGCAGATGGTCACTGTGATCTATCATGGAAAAGGACAACTTGGTTGGATCCAACTTGATGGACTGGTACCGGAACATAAGGATTGTCCTTAAGCTCGAGAGGAAGCTCTATGTCCTTGAGCAGCCTATTCTAGAGCCACTTCCATGCTCGGCCTCAGCGGCTGAGAAGGATGCTTTTGATAAGCATCAGGCTGACACTTTGGAGGTTGCTAATTTGATGCTAAACAATATGTCACCTGAATTTAGAGGGCAATATGAATCTAAGAGTGCTTTTGAGATTATTTATAATCTAAGGCAGCGCTTCAATGAATTGGTTGAGCTCAACCCTCCCAAAGTAGTCATTTAGTATGGTGAACCGAAAGGTTTAAGCAAGGACCTGAAACTAAATATGGAAAGGATCAGGAATAACAAGTGCTATTCATGTGGAGGGCCACCTCACATGATGAAGGACATGGTGCGACTTCAGAACAAGGAGAAGAGAAGCAGGGCTTCGTCTTCTGGCTCAGGTATTTATATTACCGAAGTCAACCTTTCTACTTCTATGTCGTGGGTATTGGATACCGCATGCGGAGCTCATATTTGTACAAATATGCAGGGGCTCAGGAAAAGTAGATTGGTGCGGCCTGGAGAGATTGACCTACATGTTGGAAACGGAGCACAGGTTGCTGCTGTTGCCGTAGGACTTTTGACGCTCTCCCTGCCATCTGGACTTCAACTAGAGTTAAATAATTGCTACTTTGTACCTTCTCTTACCAAAACATTGTATCTATCCCTTGCTTGGCATGGAAAGGATTTAAATTTGAAATAAAAGAGGACTCTTGTTCTTTTTCATTTGCAAATGTGTTTTATGGGAAGGATACCTTGTGCAATGGATTATATGTCTTGGACATGGATAACTCTATATGTAACATAAATAATAAAAGGATCAAATTGAGTGGTTCAGTTGGTGCATACCTTTGGCATTGTTTATTAGCCCATATAAACAAGAATCACATTCAACAACTCCATGCAAATGGATTGTTAGATTCAACCTCCTTGGAGGAGTTTGATACTTGCGAGCCATGTTTATTAGGGAAAATGACAAAAACACCCTTCACCAAGATTGGTGAGAGGGTAAGAGGTTTGTTGGATCTGATACATAGTGATGTGTGTGGGCCATTCAGTAAACAAGCCAGAGGAGGTTACAACTACTACATCACATTTACTGATGACTTTAGTAGATACTGTTATGTCTATTTGATGAGACATAAGTTCGAATCCTTTGAGAAATTTAAGGAGTTCAGACATGAAGTAGAGAACCAGTTTGGTAGATCTATTAAGGCTCTTTGATCAGATCGTGGTGGAGAGTACCTGAGCGGTGAGTTCTTTGACTATCTTAGAGAGTGTGGGATTCTACCCCAACTCACTCCTCCTGTAACACCTCAATGGAATGGTGTGTATGAAAAGAGAAATCGTACCTTGTTGGACATGGTTCGATCTATGATGAGTCTTGCAACTCTACCACCCTCATTATGGGGTCATACACTTGAGACAGCTTCTCTCATACTGAATAATGTTCCATCTAAGAGTGTCTCCAAGATTCCGTACGAGGTATGGAATGGGAGACGCCCGAATCTCTCTTTTATCAGAGTCTGGGGATGTGAGCCTTATGTCAAACGTCAGGATTCTAGCAAGCTAGAACCCAGATATGATAAATGCGTGTTTGTGGGATATCCTAAGGAAACTAAAGGATGTTACTTCTATATTCCTAGCGAGAACAAAGTTTTTGTTGCTCGAGGTGCTGTCTTTCTAGAGAAAGAATTTCTCATGAAAGAAGTCAGTGGGAGGAAGTTTGACTTGGACGAGGTCCAAGTGCAACCACAAGACACAAAGGTGGAACCTGAGCCACCTGGACCGGTTGCTGGGCAACCAGAGGCTCAGACATAGGCCCTACGTAGGTCTGGGAGGATTTGTCGTGCAACTGAGAGGTACGGGTCACTGCCGACCCAACACGATGGGATCTTCATCATTGAGGATGAACCCAGGACCTATGATGAGGCGGTCGCTGGACCGGACTCCGAGAAATGGCTTGAGGCCATGAGATCCGAGATGGATTCCATGTCGGCTAACCAAGTCTGGGATTTGGTTGAGCTACCTGATGGGGTAAAACCTATAGGGTGCAAATGGGTGATGACACCAAAATATGTAGTATATTTTGCTTCATTTTGGATACCTTTTCACACTAAATTGAGGATCTTTTACTTGTTTTTATGTTAAATCCATCAAATTTTGCAAAGTCTACTTCTATTTTGGTTTTTCATGTTTTTCAGGGAAAAAGGCACTATTTAAAGTGTTTTCAAGCGAAATCAGATACATGGAAGAGTTATCATCATCAAGACGAAATCACCCAAGAAATTTCACGCAAAACGAAGCAATTCAGCAAATTACGGCTGTTCTACTAAATTAATTGCCATGATTATAACATGAATCTATAGATCCAGTCTATTTGTCAAACGTGGAGATCTTGTGTGAAAGCAAGGATCGGAACGTTGGAGATCCATGAGTAAAATTAGTGTAGAGACTCGGATGCATGAAAGTGATCCTTGAGACTCAACTAGAGATTATCAACCTATAATTCGGATGCACGAAAGTGATCTTTGAATTCTCTAATTTATGATTTACTTATCTTTAGCCTGGGATAAATCTTGCGTGAAAGTGAGGATTTATCTCTGCGTGGTTATCTGCACGAAAGTGAGATAATCCTTTTATGAAGTAAATTAGGTCTTTATTTTAGCAAGATTTGATTGACGAACGTTTTATATATCTAATCATTGAAGTTAAGATGGATGAAACCCTAGTCCCATGTATCTCTCTTTGATAATCTCTTATTTTGCGCGCTTTCCTATTGTTTACTCACATCATACTCGATTGCTTAGCTAGTGAGAATACAACTATTTGGTACTTAACACGTAGGTCTCTGAGGATCGATATTTTTATTACGTCGATAATTACGTGCACTTGCGGAATCCTATCAAGTTTTTGGCGTCGTTGCTGGGTACCTTAGTTTTGTTAATATCAAAATAGTTGTTAGTATTGCTAGACAAAGTTTTATTTGTTTTTAGTTTTAACTTTTTTTTCTATTTTTGCAGGTTTTGGATTTTCACAGTTGTGACAGAGCTGTGATATCTAAAGATTTGTGAATCTTCTTGTGTTTTAGATTTTCTTTTTTTTTTCTGAAAAAAGAAACAATTTGATTGATTGGTGTTGAATTATCTCTCTATTCCTGATAGATTTGATAAATATGTCTTTTCATCACAATTCGTGGACATCAGAAAGAAGTAAGGGATACATGCCTCAAGGTGAGCCTAAAGATTATTCACTGCTTACTATTACAAAATACATGAAATTACACTCTCTCCCTCTTATTTATTATAAAATTTGTAAAGGTAATGATCATTATTTTGATGAATGTCAATTTAGAAAGCATGCAAATCCCAGTAAAAGATTTGAAGATCTTAAGGGGATGATTAGTCGACTTGTTTCTCAAGTAGAATCTTCAACTGCTAAATCTAAAATTTTGGAAACCCAGTTAGCACAAAAAGCATGTTTACTTGAGTTTGATCCAGAAACTGAAAATTTTGATTTACAAAATTCCCCCACTGATTATAATTGTTTTGAGATTGAGCCTTATGTGAATATTCATGAATCTCACTCTGATTTTGATGATTGTAAAATTGATTCCTTTGATAATTTAGTTGAGGAAAAGTTTGAAGAAATTGAAATTGAAAAACCTTCTTTTGATGATAATTCTGATTTTGATAATATCTTGTTTATGGTTAAATCTGATGAGCTTGATAAAGGGTTGAAAATTATAGACATTGATGAACCCCACTGCGATTTTGGTGATATTGATGAAATTTATGAAAAAAACTCTTAAGGTTAACTCTGATTCTATTGTAAACATTGATAAATCTTATTTCTCACATGATTCTGATTTTGACTCTTATGATGATGAATTATTTGTGGGGAAGCATGAGAAAATTAATTTTGAAGAGTCTCATCTTGACTTTAATGATGATTTTGAAATTGATAAATTGTTTGATGAAGTGCATGAAGAATCTGTAGATGATTTAAATATTGTGAAAATTGATGAATCTCACCATGTTGATATGTTGCCCATGTCTACTGTTGAATCTTGTGGTTTATTTGAAAAATTATGTTTTATTGAGGAATCTAATGAAAGACATAAACATTATTATGATAATCCAATGCTTGATTATTTTGATTAAAGTCCTACTTCTATTGCTATTGAAAATATTAATCTGAAGAAAAGACTCATGATTTTACTTTTTGACAAACATAGGAAAATCATAAAGATTGCCATGAGAGGATTTGAAAATTTTAATTTCTGCATACTTGTGAAAGCCACATTGATCATGATTTGTATTGAATTTTGGATATTTGGATTAGTGGCTAAACTTTTAGGAAGAAGAAACTGCAGAAAATTATATGCTTTATAGTTTGGAACCGATTCACCTGTTTCACCATGATATTGATTTTTGGTCAAGCTATGGACCTAAAATTAGCACTTCTTGGGAGGCAACCCAAGCACTTTTTTCTTAGTTTAGTTTCTTTTATTTTAGTTTATTTTTAGAATTAATTTTCTTTTATTTTTGCAGGGAAAGCAAATTTTTGTGCAAAATACGGCACTGCCGTAATCTATTTCACGCCCGTAATCTGTGTTGATTTCTTCTCCCGAGAGTTGTATGGATTTTACGGCGGTACCGTATTCTTTTTACGGTACCGTATTTGCTAACCGTTTTCGACTTCACGTGCCGTAATCTTGAGGGTTTTCATTTCTGAAAATTTGTGAAATTACGGCACTGCCATAAATGATTTCACGGTACCTTATTTTAACACTGCAGTTTGCTTATTTGCCTAGGTGTTTTCTCGCTGCGATTTTAAGAAACTAGGTTGCAAAAATTTTTTATCTTTGAAACAGCATGGAAGTACTCATCTTTGTCTATCATCTGGATATTTTTTCTGAATTTTAAAGTTCATGGATCATTCTAAAACACATAGCAACTTTTCGATAATGATTAACTTTTGTGCAGTTTGTGCAGTTTTTAATCTGAGTAGCCTTCTTTCTGCTGATGCCCTAAATTTCTGATAGATTTTGATCCTTTGATTTTCACACGTCTGAAAAGAATATCTCTTATCCTATTACGTGATTCTCTCTATTTTCTATTTGGATCATTAAATCTTATTTTTGGGTAGGTCTACTTTTCATAAACAATTCAAAAACTGCACAGTTTGCTTTCTACCAGTTATTGCTTAGTTTGCATCCAGATTCAGAAAATATTCAAGAGCAACTATCTTCCACCTCTAGCCACTGCATCTGCCTCTGACATCACTGTATCCAGCCATCGGCACTAGATTATACCATTGATTTGAATTATTTATACAGTAGACTCTTCATTAGTGACTGATTTTTTTATCTATGCAGTGCTATCTCTCGCACCACCGACCGATGATCTCACCTACAGATTGTATTCTCTAGCAGACCACTAGAGATTACTCACTCCATTGTCGGCACCATCATTGCTAGTAGCTTTTCAGCCTTCTATTCCACCTCTGCCCGCCTGCATCAGCATCTTTCAGACCTTCGGCGACATCTCTGATCCTCTCTTGAGATTATTTTTTATCATTATTATTTTTTGAAACTGTTTTTGATCTGAGCCTTATGTACCTTAAATTTTGTAGAAAATTTTTAAAAAGCATATCTTTGGACCCAGCTGCAATGGTCTGACAATGATTGAGCATGATCTATATAGTCTTGTGAGTATCATTTGCACTCTCTTATTCATGATTATTTCATATAGTTGCATCTCTGATTATTTCACTCACTAGGATTTCTACTCGATGTGGTCTCTTGAATCTATCGTTTTTCACGTTTGACCATGATTATTTGAGTTTGATGCTTCACATCTTTTGCAGTAATTTTGATATATTTTGATGTTAAAAATTTTTATGACTCGAGGGGTGTATGAATTTTTCTATGATGACGACTGTGTTCATGCATAAGATTAGAAAAACCCTATCATGTTAGATTTATTTCTTCTATGCATATCTATTTTTGAAATTTGACATTGGTTGATGCATGAAACTTTGGGTAGATGTGTTATTTGAGGAATAAGATCTAAAGGTGAAACTACTTCTTTGAATAAAATGAGCATATGAGTATAATTTTTAATTGTTGTCAATTGATCAACCTAGTTGATGTCTAGTCTATTTTACTGTTTGTTGGGAAGGAAGAATCCAAGATTCACAAAAATAATAATAAGACTCCTCTACTTGGCACTATGTAAAATTGACAGTGGTACCGAAGAAAAGAGTTGAAGTTAAAAATAAAAGTATGTATCTATGTTGGTACATGCCATCCTTGCAAAGATAACAAAAGACACAAAAAAAAAAAATTTTAAAATTTATTATGTGTGGAAAAAAGATCTTGGAGACTTAATTCCTGTAAACAAAGGTATGATAAATATAAATTGAAATAAAAGTGAAATCAAGAGACTGAGATTTTTTTTATTATATAAGTTGTGAAGTTTTATTTGATAGAATTGTGGATCTAGAGGGTTGAGTTCTAAGGATGATATGTTTATTTGAAATTTTGTAAATGAATTGGTGCAATTTTCATTGATAGGTTGTATTTTAGAAATTTATTGAGCATGAAATGGTTATTCTTTTGATCAAATTTTGATTTCAAATTTTGATTTTTGCTTGAGGACAAGCAAAGTTTGAGCCTTATGTGTTTGATGACACAAAAATATGTATTATATTTTGTATCCTTTTAAATACCTTTTCATGCTAAATTGAGGATCTTTTACTTGTTTTTATACTGAATCCATCAAATATTGCAAAGTCTACTTCTATTTTGATTTTTCATGATTTTCAGGAAAAAAGGCACTATTTTGGGCCTTTTTATGAAAAATCAAATATATAGAAGAGTTCCCATCATCAAGAAGAAGTCACACAACAAATTTCACGAAAATCGAAGCTAAGAACCAAAATACCGTAGTGCCGTAAACTATTTTATGGTACCGTATTTTCACGGCTACCGTATTATCAAGAACACGGCCGTAATTTGGTGATTTTCTGAAAAAGAAAGTTTTTGTGATTTTACGTTGCTGCCGTAAAGAATTACACGGGCCGTATTTTCCAGCGTTTCAAACCAGAGTGTTCAACCGATTTTACGGCACCACCGTGAAGAAGTTTAGGGTGCCGTATTGTGTGAAGACTTTAGACCAGAGAACTCGACTGAAATTATGGCACTGCCATAAATGATATCACGGTATCATATTTTCCAGCGTCTCCAGAATAGAACACTCAAGCTATTTTATGGCAGTGCCGTAACATATTACACTGCCGTAATTCCCAGTCCAAAATGTGATTTTTATGAGTCGAAATTTTGCGCGGGCCATAACTTTTGATCCAAAGCTCCAAATTGAAATCTGAAAATTGTGGCTGACTCGTCTTTAAGGGGAGAAGATGCTCGAAGTGGAGTTATCTAGTATTGAGGGAGAAATTGCCAGAGAGGTGGCTAGGGTTTGGCCTCGCGCTGAGAGGCGTAGAGGGCAGCTCAGGCCGTGATTTTCACTTAGAAGATTCGCCTGGAGGAGAGGAAGACACCACAGAAGTTTCAGAGCATTTGGAGTCCAATCGGAGGAGGAATCAACGAAACAACAGTGACAGCGCTGTTCATTGAAGCAAATTATGGCTGTAAAGGATTTTACAGCCGTGTTGTAACGTTTTTTCTCCTTTCTTTTTGTTTTCTGATCACTCTAAAACTATGATTTAGTGTACCTCCTCCTTCATGCAAGCTTAACACTGTTTTGGGACATGGGGTGTAATCCCCTTGATTCTTAATGATTAGATAACTCTTCTATTTTCGTCATGATAATTTTTGCTATGATAATTTTACTTTTGTGGAGGATTGTGGTTAGACTCTCTATAAGTCTATGTTACTAATTATGTTTTTAGTGTTTTCGCAATGAGACTGAAAGGTGATTTGCTTGAGAACTTGGAACCCTATAATTGTATGTTAGGATCTCTTCCTTTGGTTAGATCTAATTTGATCTGTTCTAGTAAATTAATTGCCATGATTATAACATGAATCTATAGATCGAGTCTATTTGTCAAACGTGAAGATCTTGTGCGAAAGCAAGGATCAGAACGTTGGAGATCCATGAGTAAAACTAGTGTAGAGACTCAGATGCACGAAAGTGATCCTTGAGGCTCCACTAGAGATTATCAACCTAGAATTCGGATGCACGAAAGTGATCTTTGAATTCTTTGATTGATGATTTACTTATCTTTAGCCTGGGATAAATCTTGCGCGAAAGTGAGGATTTATCTCTACGTGGTTATCTGCACGAAAGTGAAATAATCCTTTTATGAAGTAAATTGGGTCTTTATTTTAGCAAGTTTGATTGACGAACATTTTATATATCTAATCATTGAAGTTAAGGTGGATGAAACCCTAGTCCCATGTATCTCTCTTTGATTATCTCTTATTTTGCGCGCTTTCCTATTGTTTACTTGCATCATACTCTATTGCTTAGCTAGTGAGAATACAACTACTTGGTACTTAACACGTAGGTCTCTGTGGATCGATATTTTTATTACTTCGATAATTCCGTGCACTTGCGGAATCCTATCACCTATAGGGTCGCACAACTTGAAACTCGGGCTCTCGTATTGATCGGGTAGCCTATTGATTGAATTATTGGATAACTCAGATCAATTTAGGAGAATCCATCAGCACCACTGTGCTAGATGATATGAAAGGAATCAATTGTAGCTAACTTGTTTTTTGGGCCTAGTAGGCCCAATTGGCCATTTGGGCCAAATGCGCCCAATAGACCAAATTGGGCTAATAAGCAAAATGGGCTCAATAAGCCATTTGGGCCAATGGGCCAAATGGAATGGCGCAAGCTACTTGGAGTGAGCTTGACGCATTTCCTTGAGGTGGACAAATCCAAGTTGGACATCTTCTTAAGGTGAGAAGCTTGGAGCTTCTCACTTGGAGTGGGTGAATGTACTTGGGCGCATGACACTTGGAGTGGGCGAAATGGGTTTTACCTCTTGAGGAGGTGTGTCTCTTCATGAAGAGGTGTGCCTCTTCACTAGTGAAGAGGTGCACCTATTCATGCGTATATAAACCCCCTTCCTCCCCCCTCATCGCTCTTCTTGAACGCTTGCACCCTTGTCCCCCCTGTCGCCACTCCTAGAAAGAGGGAGAGGGATGTTCGCCCATAGCCTCTCCTCTTCCCTTTAGTGAGTTCGAAACTTTGGAAGTTCCTTGGCGCCCTCCTCTCCAAAGTTGGACTTTGGCTTCGGTTGATTCCGGTTGAGATCTTGGTGGAGTGCTTCAAGAGTTGGACTCCGACGAAGCTCAACCTCCTCTTCTTGGCATCTCCTTTGGAGTTGGCACAAGTGATTGAGGAAGTCTCCCAAAGGCGTGGATCTTCTTCCCAAGGCTAGCACCGGGCGTGGAAGAAGAGAACTCGAGGTTCGGCTATGTACGGGACTACAGAGGGCTCACATTTGGGCGCCTGCATCGCATCACTTAATTTGCATCTAGGTATCATCTCCTACTCACCGTGTCGATCTCCTCGCAAGACTCAATCTTCTAGGTTTTTGGGACTGGCCTGTTTCTGGGATTGCTTCCGCTATGCTTGTCTGTAAAATTTTAAAATCCCTGGGGTTTCCTAATAGTATTGGGCGCTGAAGAAGAAAAGAAGCCCGAGTTGAAGTCTTTACCAACTGGTTTGAGGTATGAATTTCTTGGTAACAATTCCACTTTCTCCGCTATTATTAATTCTGATTTGAATGATGAACAAGTGAGGTTTTTGTGTGATGAACTTAGATTACATAGAAAAGTTATTGGATATTCTTTTGATGACATAAAAGGAATTAATCCTGCAATCTGTATGCATAGAATTCATTTGGAACCTGACAGCAAGCCTACTATAGAATTTCAACGGAGGCTAAATCCTAATTTAAAGGAAGTGGTAAAGGCTGAAATTTTGAAATTGTTAGATGCAGGAGTTATTTACCCTATTTCTGATAGTCCATGGATTAGTCCTATACATGTAGTCCCTAAGAAGGGAGGTTTCACCGTTGTTAAGAATGAAGATAATGATTTAGGGCCAATGAGGACTGTGACAGGATGGAGGATGTACGTAGACTATCGGAAGCTCAACAAGGCAACGAGGAAAGACCACTTCCCCCTACCATTCATTGATCAAATGTTGGAGCGCCTTGAACATAAACCTTACTTTTGCTTTCTTGAAGGCTACTCTGGATTTTTACAGATTCCCATACACCCTGAGGACCAAGAGAAGACCACTTTCACTTGTCCTTATGGAACTTTTGCCTATAAGAGAATGCCATTTGGTCTTTGTAACGCTCCAGCCACTTTTCAATGTTGTATGATGGCTATCTTTTCCGATTTTAACGAGGTTTTTATGGATATATTTATGGATAACTTTTCAGTCTATGGAAGTTCATTTGAGGATTGTTTATCTAATGTTTCAAAAGTCTTGCAGAGATGTGAAGAAGTTGACCTCGTTCTAAATTGGGAGAAATGTCATTTTATGGTGCGTGAAGGGATAGTTGTAGGACATTTGGTTTCAGAGAGAGGCATCAAGGTGGACAGAGCAAAGGTGGAAGTAATAGAGAAGATGAAGCCGCCCACTAATGTTAAGGAGATAAGGGGATTCTTGGGACAAGCAGGATTCTACCGTTGTTTTATAAAGGATTTTTCTAAACTTGCTAGACCCCTGACTCTTTTACTTTGTAAGGATACTGATTTTTTATTTGATCAGGATTGCATTTAAAGGTCCCCTTCAAGGGGGAGCAAAACCCTAGTGGCGCATGTGGAGGTTTTAACGCAGCGGAATGGATTCTAGGGATCGGTTGCATGAGATATGATCAACTACAAAAAACCGAATGCAAACATCAATGAAGAATCATACCATCTTCATTCTTTGGATGGTGTCTTGGAAGCAAAGATCGAAAGGGATCTTCTCCAAAAGTGACGCACACAAGGTGATGTCGCCTACTCTTTGTTGATCCTTGTGCTAGCAAGG
>CM050440.1:37899835-37911297 GCA_027562315.1 Costus pulverulentus | reverse complement strand
GGGTTTTTGGGACCGGCCTGTTTCGGGGACATTCTTCCGCTGTGCAATGAATGTATGAATGTTTACAACTCTGAAAATTGTAAAATGTCCCCGGGGTTTCCCAACACAACCTTGATGGAAGAACAAGCTCTAAAGGATCCCTAACTTTGACCCCACTTGTTGCTCATGCCAAGAAGAAGATGTATGCAAGAGGGGTTCGGCTAGGGCCCATTATATAGGAGGAATATGTGGTTACGGTTAAGAGGAAAGTCCAATTGATTAGGACATGATTCAATGAGTTTAATCAATCAATTATCTTGATTAAATTCTTAATCCCACATGCGCCTAAGCCTTGCTTAAGCAAGCCTATGCCATATGCACCAAATCCATACCTAATGAGGCAAATATTCCATGCATGCGCCAAGACCTAGTCAAAGCATCATGATAGATTACCTAATGAGGCATAGGCACAAATCCTAATCTAATTAGGAATCTAATTATTCTAATAATCAGCCCACATGCACTTAGGACTTTCCAATTAATGTCTCATGTGATTAAATCAAATCCAATCTGAATTTAATCACTTGGAAGATACCAAACAAAGCTATTAGCGCCACTTCTAATCCAATTAGGAGTTCTCATGTGCCTATGCCAATTAATCTTCCCCATTATACACTTTAGCAAACTTATCTCTTCATGACAACTTACTAGCATGCCCCATTGGATAATGGGCCGAGCTCAAACTTCATTATACATGTTGATCAAGCCATTGGATCCAATCCAATATAACCCAGAGTCAAATGTGGCAAACAATGGTCAATTTTGGGTCAACTTATCAAAAATGAAGTTTGACTCTAATAAGCTTCTTACATATCATAAGACCCACTGGCGCTGATGAAATCTGCCAAATAGATCAGAGTTATGAAATAACTCGATCTAAAGGCTACTCGATTAATACGAGAACTCGAGTATCAAAGTGTGCAATCCTATAGGATCCTCTGACATTGGCAGTGATGAACTAAGGTCATCACAAGCAGTGAGTGGCACCTAGCAGTGCATCACTGCTACCCAAGTCTTTGGAATGGATATCAACATCGACATCCCCATCATCGCAATAAGGTACCAATGCATTACAGTCCCTTTGCTAAACTAATATCTGATTGGACAAAGTGTGTCACCACTTTGTTTATACCCAATCTATTGGTCATGACTAAATCAGGCATTCACTTGGGTATGGCCATATACTTTCAGTCATGCATCCATAGGGGGGCCTGTGAATATCAAGCTTCCCTCAGGAAGGGGCAAATCCTATATCTATCCATTGATCTTCTCATATGGGTTGTGACATACTCAATAACAACCGTTATAACCACCCAACTACGGTGAGATGTTAGGTTGTATCAAAGTATGTCCCAAACTATATAGAAGGCTCATTGACCTCTAGTCAAAGGATCAATGCATCTCCTGTCACTTGTGAGGTTAACTGATGACACCAAAATATGTAGTATATTTTTCTTCATTTTGGATACCTTTTCATACTAAATTGAGGATCTTTTACTTGTTTTTATGTTAAATCCATCAAATATTGCAAATTTCTACTTCTATTTTGGTTTTTCATGTTTTTTAGGCAAAAAGGCACTATTTAAAGAATTTTCAAGCGAAATCAAATACATGGAAGAGTTATCATCATCAAGAGGAAATCACCGAATAAATTTCACGCAAAACGGAGCAATACGGCAAATTACGGCAGCACCGTAACCCATTTTACGGTACCATAATTCCAGATAGTACCGTAAAATCCGAGCCCTGCCGTATGTTGAGAAGTTTCCGAACAAAAAGATTTTTGGATTTTACGGCACCGACTGTAAGCAACATTATGGTACCGTATATCGGAGAGCTTCAAAACAGAAACTTCACCCGAAATTACGGCACTACAGTAAGAAACTACACATGCCGTAATTTCCAGACGTTCGCAAATAGGGAGTTCAGACGATATTACGGCACTATCGTAAACCAAATTATGGTGCCGTAATTCCTGACGACATCAGAAAAGAAGACTCGAGCGATTTTACGGCAGTGCCGTAAGACATTACACTGCCGTAATTGCTGTTCCGAATGCGACGCCCGATTCTTGCGGAGAAGATCACGAGCGATCCAGAGCCTTAAATCGGATGCCGTAAGAAGCAGAGGGAGAGCTTTTGACGAGAGGATTACGGAGAGACCAAAAGCTCCAAATTTTGTGTACTGTCGAGGGAGAAATCGGGATCCATGCCGCCGCCTAGGGTTTCACCGCCGCGCTCGATCCAGACGTCCTCCGACTATAATTTTCATACTGAAGCTTCATCTGAAGGAGGAGACAACGTGCCGGAAGTTTCAGACCAAAAGGAGATCGATTGGAAGAGAAATCGAAGAAAAAGGAGTCGTCGGCACTGTTCATCGGCGGTTCTTGCAAAATTACGGCTGTGAAATACTTCATAGCCATGCTGTATTTTCTAAACTTCTCTTTTACTTCGATTTTTGATCCTCTGAAAACTTGATCTATTGTAATTCTCTCATGATGATAGCTTAAACTACTTTTGGGACATGGGGGAGTAATTCACTTGATTTCCAATGACTAGATGACTATTTTTACTATTTCGTTGAGTTTAATATTACCATGATGATTTTGCTCATGTGATAATTGTACTTGGACTCTCTATAAGTTCATGTTACTAATTATGTTCTTAGAATTTTCGCTTGAGACCGAAAGGTAATTGCTTGAGAATTTGGAACCCTATAATTGTATGTTAGGATCTCTTCCTTATGTTAGATCTAATTTGATCTGTTCTAGTAGATTAATTGCCATAATTATAACATGAACCTATAGATCGAGTCTATTTGTCAAACGTGGAGATCTTGTGCGAAAGCAAAGATTGGAACGTTGGAGATCCATGAGTAAAACTAGTGTTGACACTCGGATGCACGAAAGTGATCCTTGAGTCTCCACTAGAGATTATCAGCATTGAATTCGGATGCGCGAAAGTGATCCTTGAATTCATTGTTTGATGATTTACTTATCTTCAGCATTGGGAAGAATCTTGCACGAAAGTGAGGATAAATCCCTGTGCGGTTGTTTGCACAAAAGTGAAACAACTCTTTTATTTAGTAAATTACATCTTCATCATGATAAATTTGAACTGACGAAATCCTTATTCATATCTAGCTCATAAAAGTTAAAGTGAACAAAACCCTAGTCCCAGCTTTTCTCTCTGATAATTCCGTTTTTAGCTTCCAATTTCTATTCTCAATACTTCGATTAGCCTAGATAGTAAGAAATCAGCTATTTAGTATTCGACAACGTAGGTCCCTGTGGATTCGATAATTTCTTTATTACTTCGAGTATCCGTGCACTTGCGGATCACGACAAATTTTTGGCGTCGTTGCCGGGGACCTTAGTTTTTGTCGATATTAAAGACGTTGAGATTATTGCTAGATTAGGTTTTTATTTACTATTTTTTATTTACTGCTTATTGTCTGTTTCTTGAAATCACTTGATCTATCTACTTTGCATGCGCAGGAGCCTTAGATTAGGACCACTTGTACCGTTGGATCCTGAAATCAATAAGACATTAAGAGCGCGCAGAAAGTTGAGATTAGAAGAGACATCACAAGAAGAATTGCAAGAGACATTCCAACCAGAGTTAGAAGAAGAAATATTATAGATGGGAGACAATCAGAACAATCAGAGAACACATAGGGGCTATGCAGCCCCTAATCATCATGAAATTCATTCTAGTATAGCTAGGCCAGCAATTTTGAGATTAAGCCTGGTTTCATTGCAATGTTTCAACAAGATTAGTTCAGAGGATCTCCACTAGAGGATCCCAACCAACACTTGGTCTTATTTCTTGAATTATGCGATACTATTAAATTGAATGGTGTTTCTAGCGATGCATTGAGATTAAGACTTTTTCCTTTCTCTCTTAGGGACCGGGCAAAGACATGGCTTAATTCACACCCAGCCGGTACCTTCACCACTCGGAATCAACTGTACAATTCCTTCTTGAACAAATACTTTCCCCCAAGTAAGACACTATAGATGAGAAACCAAATTACAAGCTTTCAACAAAGAAGTGGGGAGTCGCTCAGTGAGGCCTGGGAGAGATTCAATGAACTGCAGCGGAAGTGTCCTCACCATAGACTAGAACTTCAAACTTTACTGCAAATTTTTTATATTACATTATCTGATCAGACTAAAATGATTGTGGATGCCACTGCAGGAGGAGCTCTTATGAGCAAAACACCAGATGATGCCTTCAGACTGCTAGAGGAGATGACATTGAACCACAATCATTGGACTATTGAGAGGGGAGTACTTTACAAGCCTTCTCAAGGTAAGGGTGAAGGTGAAGGATGGCGATCCTTAGAAGAGAAGGTAGACTTTTTGTGCAGTAAGTTAAATTCCATAGAAACTGCTTCTATTTCTGCTATTACTTCTGAAAATTGTGGCAATGATGGTCATACTGCCAAATATTGTAGAATTGTTGATTAGGGTAATGAGCATGTGAATGTCATAGGGAATTATAATCAAAGTAGACCTAATGATCCCTATTCTAGTACATATAACCCTGGATGGAGAAATCACCCAAACCTCTCTTGGAAAAACAATAACAATGTAGGGGGGGAACACTGAAAACAAAGGATTCCAAAGGCAAAATCCCAACCAAAATCTGAATCAAAATAATGATCAATTTTCTGAGATAAAATCCATGTTTGAAAAAATAATGACCAGTCAAAATCAGTTTGTGCTAAAACAAGATAGAAAAATTGAAGAGTTTATGTCTGATCAAAAACAAATCCTGTCAAATCAAAGTAGACAAATTGAAGAGTTTAAGGAAAGCTTTCATCAAATTAACTCTAGACTGGATAGAGTAGAGGCCCATAACAAAATTCTTGAAAACCAAATTGCACAACATGCTAGTGTACCTTACAGGCCCCCTGGGAAATTGCCTGCAAAACCTGAGATAAACCCTAGGGAGCACTGTAATGCCATTATGACTAGAAGTAGGAAACAACTAGGAGAACCTAGAGGGAGGTTTGAAAACACTGAAGAAAGGCTTAATGATAATGCAAGGGAATTAGAGTTAGGGGAATCTTCTTCACATGAGAAACCCCAAACTTGTTTATCACCTCAAAAGGGTGATGAACCAAAAGGGGAGGAATCATGTGAGAAAGACAATCCTAAGCCTAATTTGCCTGCTCCTTACCAACCACCAATACCTTTTTCTCAAAGGTTGGTTCAACATAAACTAGACAAAAAGTTTGGCAAATTTCTTGAAATCTTGAAAAAGCTTTATGTTAACATTCCTTTTACAGAAGCTATTACTGAAATGCCATCTTATGCTAAGTTTTTAAAGGAAATTTTGTCTAGTAAAAGGAAATTAGATGATTATGGTACATGCACTGTTACTTTAACTGAAGATTGTAGTGCCATCATACAGAACAAACTACCACCTAAACTGAAAGATCCAGGTAGGCTTTCTATACCATGTTCAATAGGCACTATGGCTTTTGACTGAGCCTTATGTGACCTCAGTGCAAGTGTGAGTCTAATGCCTCTTTCTACTTACAGGAAACTAAATTTTGGAGAGCTAAAGCATACATCCATATCCTTACAGCTCGCGGATTCGTCGGTAGAGTATCCTATAGGCATATTAGAGAATGTCCCTATACAAATTGGTAAGTTTTTCATTCCTACAGATTTTGTAGTGTTAGACATGGAGGTAAATTCTAGAAATTCTATCATTCTTGGTAGACCATTATTGGCCACAACTAAAGCTAACATTGATGTGAAAGAAGAAAAGATTACCTTTGACATATGTGACAACAAGATTGAATTTAATCTTAATGATTCATTGAACAAACTTTCATACTCAGGATCTTGTTGTAGTGTTGAGATATTTAATCATAAAATTTATGATGTTTCAAGTCTGTTTGATGAAACTCCAAATAATGAATCTAACAATTTTTTTGAGGGTATTGATGAGAAATTGCAGAAAAAGAAAAAGATAAGGAGGAAGAAAAGAAGAGGAAACTCTAGATTGATTGACAAATTAGAGGAGATTCTGAGCAAATTCGGATACTGTTTCAAGATTGAGCCTTATGTTGCAATATCAGAGAGGAAGTCTAGGAATTCATGATCAAACCCGAGTGCTAAAGGGTCAAGCTAATGACCTTTAAATTAGCGCTTCTTGGGAGGCAACTCAAGCTTTCTAACCTCTATTTTGTTTTCTTTAACTTAATTTTAGTTTGATACTAATTTTTCTTTTATTCCTGTAGGTAAATTGTGATTTGCTGCAAATTATGGCACTACCGTAAAGTCTTTTATGGTACCGTATTTCCAGTCCTCTTTCGGTCAGAAGGTTGTCTTGAAATTACGGTACCGCCGTAAGATAAATTACGGTACCATATTTTGCATCCGAAATCAACCAGAGAGTTCCTTCATTTTTACGGCACTACCGTAAGTTGTTTTACGTGTCGTATTTTTTGGAATTTATTTTTCATTTTTTTTCCAAAAAAAAAAAAAGGTTTTGCTGCTTGATTTTTATGGCGGGTACCGTAAACTCCTTTACGGTACCATATTTTCGTGTCATTTTTTATCAGAAGGTTGTCAAGATTTTATGGCAGTACCGTACGACATTTCACGGTACCGTATTCTGCATCCAGTTTCGAACAGATAGCAGTCGAGATTTTACGGCAGTGCCGTAAGAAATAACACTATCGTAATCCGTTTTCTGGCACGCGAGCCCTGTGCCGTATTTAGGCACTATGGCTTTTGACTGAGCCTTATGTGACCTCGGTGCAAGTGTGAGTCTAATGCCTCTTTCTACTTACAAGAAACTAAATCTTGAAGAGCTAAAGCATACATCCATATCCTTACAGCTCGCGGATTCATCGGTAAAGTATCCTGTAGGCATATTAGAGAATGTCCCTGTACAAATTGGTAAGTTTTTCATTCCTACAGATTTTGTAGTGTTAGACATGAAGGTAAATTCTAGAAATCCTATCATTCTTGGTAGACCATTATTGGCCACAGCTAAAGCAAATATTGATGTGAAAGAAGGAAAGATTACTTTTGATATATGTGACAACAAGATTGAATTTAATCTTAATGATTCATTGAATAAACTTTCAAACTCAGGATCTTGTTGTAGCGTTGAAATATTTAATGCTGAAATATATGATGTTTCAAGTTTGTTTGAGGAGACCTCAAATAATGAATCTAACAATCTTTTTGAGGGT
Source organism: Costus pulverulentus (assembly GCA_027562315.1). Lineage (NCBI taxonomy): Eukaryota > Viridiplantae > Streptophyta > Magnoliopsida > Zingiberales > Costaceae > Costus > Costus pulverulentus. Next base: position 37,904,037 of record CM050440.1, on the reverse strand, counting down.
ATTGATGAGAAATTACAGAAAAAGAAAAAGACAAGGAGGAAGAAAAAAAGACGAAACTCTAAATTGATTGACAAATTAGAGGAGATTCTGAGCAAATTCGGATACTGTTTCAAGATTGAGCCTTATGTTGCAATATTAGAGAGGAAGTCTAGGAATTCACGATCAAACCCGAGTGTTAAAGGGTCAAGCTAATGACCTTTAAATTAGCGCTTCTTGGGAGGCAACCCAAGCTTTCTAACCTCTATTTTATTTTCTTTAACTTAATTTTAGCTTGATACTAATTTTTCTTTTATTTTTGTAGGTAAATTTTGATTTGGAGCAAATTACGATACTACCGTAAAGTAGTTTACGGCACCGTATTTTTAACCACTTTATATCAGAAAGTTGCCACGATTTCACAGTACTACCGTAAGGTATTATACAGTACCGTATTTTGGTTCCAAAATCCACCAGAGAGTATCCTTATTTTTACGGTACCACCGTAAGGTACTCTATGGTACCGTATTTCCACAAAATTTAATTTTTGATTTTTTGAATTTTCAATTTTTGAAAAAAAAAATGGCTGTTTGGATTTTACGGCAGGTACCGTAAGGTACTCTATAGTACCGTAATTCCACATCATTTTTGAACAGAAAGCTTCCGATATTTTACGGCAGGTACCGTAAAGAGTTTTACGGTGCCGTAATCCTGAATCGTTTTTGACCCAAGAGTTGTCGCAATTTTACGGCAGTGTCGTAAGACATTACACTGTCGTAAAGTGCTTTCGGACATGCGAGTCTGTACCGTATTTAGGGTTTCGACCGGGCCGTTTTTAGGGTTTCACCCTCGTTTTCGCTCGAGCTTGCGCCGATCTCATTTCTTCGACCGCCTCCGACCTACTGTGGACGTCGGCGATCCTTCTTGTCCAGATTTCACTGTCGATTAGGTACCCGTTTTTTCAATTTCATCGTTTTAACGAGTTTTGACAAACTTACGCCCCTTTCACTCGTTCTCGCTCGATTCCCAACCATTTCGAGTGATTCTTGTTTTTATTTACTTGTTAGAAGATGAGCTCTCAATTCTTCGCTGTTTGAAAGAGTTTTAACCAATTTTTGTCATCGATTTGAGTTGAAATACGCTGAATGCGCTCGAGGTTACTGTTCACTCACTATTTTGTTGTTTTTTTTTAGTTTGAGCTTGAGTTATGAGTTGATTTTTGCTTCCTACATACTTGATTAGTGTTACTAATGATGCTGGAGCTATGATTCATGCTTGCCATTTTGAATTGAGATCGAGATTACAAAACCTATTTTTACTCTACTAATGATGCTTAAAGAACATGATGATAGAACTTAATTTGAACTACTATATTATTATGTTGTATATGCATTGAATTGTGAGTTTGCAGCATGTTAGCAAATATGCCAAGGAGAAAGGTAATTTTCTCAAGAGAGAAGAGGAAAGCCCCTGCAGAACCATCTCAACCCCAAAACCCCCATGGTATCATTTTTAGGAATGAGATATAGGAGGCCAGATATAACAAACTGACTGAAAGAAGAATTGTCAACACAAAATATCCTGATCAGAGGACTCTTGAAGCCTTAGGGCTTTATGATGACGTACTTTGGATGTTTGATAGGATTCAAGCCAAGCAGTTTTTCCAGATGCATCCGCCCACATTCTTACCCCTTGTTCTAGAGTTTTTGAGCAGTCTGATTGTGGAACTGAAGGAGTATTCTCATGGCCCTGTTTATGGGAAAATTACTTTCAGGTTGGCTAATGAAGAGAGGGAGCTTACACTGCAGGAAGTAAGAGACATCTTTGGACTGAGCACAGGAGGGTACACTGAGATACCCCTTGGATTTATGAAAAACATCTTTTGGAACCAGATCACTGATGAAAACCGTTTCTATGCTGTTTCTGCCAGGGCTAGCAAGATCATGAACCCTTGTATCAGATATGCTCACAGGGTTCTAGCACACACAGTGTTCGGCAGAGGGGATAGTGACAGCATGGTTCGTCAGCATGAGCTCTATCTTCTTTGGGGGATGCTCAGTGGGTTTGCAGTGGATGTGGCTTTTTTCATGGTCAAGCATATGGACAAGGTGGCTAGAGTAACCAGAGGAACTATGGTGATAGGAGGCTTGATTACTCCTATAGCCAGGCATTTTGGGATTGAGCCCTTTGACGCAGAGATGGCACGAGGGAATCCAAGACTGGACATGGAATCTTGCATTGTGATGAGGATGATTGTTAGGGAGGGAGATAACTTTTGTTTGGTCCTTGGACCAAATATCCGCCCTCTACCTTTACCGCGCAATGAGAAGACTACAGTCAAGGACAAAGCCAATTGGAAGTTGTCACCCAGCGCAGCAGAGGCAGCCTTTACCCTACCGCTTGATTCAGCACCACCACCACCCACCTGGGGTGGAAGGAGTAATCCGTATGGGATGGAGTCACCTCCTCGTGATTCTCCACAAGCTGCCGGTACATCTTCACAGAGACCTAGCGCTGGTTTTGCTAGCCACCATGATCCTGGTTTTCAGGTGTTGATAGCATAGATGTATAATCAAGAACGCCGCTAGGAGAGGATGGAAGAGACTCTGGGGCACATCTAGAGGGATATGGAGAGGTTATGTGATCATATGGAAGATATGGGTAATTTCCTTTTTGACCGCTTTGGTTATGCAGATCATCGAGATTATGGATACTAGGGAGATCAAGAAGGAACACCATATTATGACCCCATGGAGGCTGCTGCGAGAGATTCAGAGGCTACACGATCAGATGGCGACGAGTAGATACTTTGTGAGTATTGTTTTCCTTTACTTCTTTACCATACTGTGTTTTCTCATATGTATCTCATTGATTTTTCATATGAGGAAGGGAAGGATAATGCTTCATGATGGCCACCACTGATTTTTGATATGATTACATTGATTTTTTCAATATGGTTGTATGACAAATATTGATATTCTAACTTATCTTTCGATTTGGTTGTATTACTACATGATGATGATACAACTCTTGTTGACATGATGTGATGATGATGATGAAAAAATTTTGATATATGATTATGTTTTGAGATGTGTTGATGATTTTTGATGACAAATGAAATTCAAAATCCATGATTAGAGATATAGCCCTATCATGTCAAAATTTATTTCTTCAATACATATTTGTCTATTGAAATATGAAATTAGTTGATGCATGAAATTTTGGATAGATGTATTGTTTGAAGAATAAAATCTAAAGGTGAAATTTTTCTTTCGAATAAAATGAGTATATGAGTATGATTTATGAATTGAGATCAATTGATCAACCTAGTAGATGTTTAGTCTATTCTTGTTATTTGTTGGGAAATAAGAATCCAAGATCCCCAAAAATAAGGTGAGGACTCCCCTACTTGGCACAGTGGGGAAGCACAGTGGTACCGAAGGTTATGGGTTGAAGTAATAAATAGAAAAAGTATGTATCTATGTGGGTACATGCCATGAGAAAAATCATTTCACATAAACTCCATTATCCTTAGTAAATTCTTTTCAAATTAGAGGATATGGGTTCCATTGCATTGATTATGTGATCCGTGCACTCTAATCTCGTCACCAGAAAAAATGTGGTAATCGAGTTAGAGAATGTGAATGATGCCAAAAAAAAATGATATGAGTGGAAAAAAAATCTTGGAGACCTTATTCCTATAAACAAAAGCATGATAGATTTGAACTGAAAATTGGGTGAAATCATAAGATTGAAAATTCTATTCATTGTACATGTTGCGAAGTTTTATTTGATTGAATTATGGATCATGAGGGTTGAGTTCTAAGAATGATATGTTTATTTAAAATTTTATAAATCAATTGATAGAATTCTTCATTGATAAGTTGTATTTTAGAAATTTATTGAGCATGAAAAGGTTACTCTTTTAATCAAACTTTGATTTCAAATTTTGATTTTTACTTGAGGACAAGCTGTTGGTGTATATGCCCTACGACCTAGCGTTGGTCAACTTATGTACTACTTGACATCGATATTTATATATCATTATGGCATTGTCGTTATCATTGTTCGTCTACACCTGCGATTGTGTACTTACATGATAATGTCCCTAGAGACAAATTGGATCTGTGCTCAAATAATTATCCTCAGTCAATGTACCTTAGTGGATATGGGACAGCTATGGTACTTGTGAGACTGGTATGTGGGCTGGTTAGGCACGTGGTGCT
>CM050440.1:37863796-37897147 GCA_027562315.1 Costus pulverulentus | reverse complement strand
TATTGATCGGGAAGCCTTATGATCGAGTTATTGGATAACTCGGATCTAATTGGGAGATTTCATCAGCGCCAATGGGCCTGATGAGATGGAAGAATGTTATTGGAGCCATACTTCATTTTTGGCAGGTTGACCCGTTTTTGACCATGGTTGGTCACATTTGGATTAGGGTTGCATTGGATTGGATCCAAGTGCTTAACCAACCCATGTAATGGAGTTTGGGCTTGCTCATTATCCAATGAGGCCCAATAACAAGTTCTCATGAAGAGATGAAAGGCTAAAAGGGTATAATGGGGAGAAACATGAACCATTAAGCGCCTAGGGGCATAATGGGGTCATGTTGGCGCCTTTGCTTCATTATGGAAGTAAAGGGCGCCTCCCCCTCTCTTCTATGGATGGAATGCATGCCTTTAAGGCATTGCTTGTGGCGCAAGGCTAGGCCTTGGCGCACAAGGCAAGGCTTGGCAATTATGGATAGGTTGAATGGAGTTTATGGTAAAGTCTTGGAGACTTTCCTTGTCTCAATCCTTCTCATCCTAGCCGCCCACTTGTCTTGATCCTAGCCTTTCATAAATCGCCTCTTGCCCTATAAAAGAGCACCTAGCCGAGCCCTCTTTAGGTGTATGATCAATCCTTGAAGGCGTGAACATTGAAGAGGGGCGAGTGCTAAGTGAAGAGGCGCATCTTCCTTCCTCCACAACCGCAAGCTTTTCCTCCTTTCCTCTTGGCGCAAGGAGCTTTAGTGCTTGGTGTTTTGGGTAGTCTTCCTTCTCAACTTGGCGCATCCTCACTCTTGCTGGCACAAGTGAAGGAGAGCATCTCCCTAAGGCTTGGGTCTTCTTCCCGAGGCTAGCACCGGGCGTGGAAGAAGAGAACTCAAGAGATCCGTGTGTGCGGGACTGCAGAGGGCGCACACTTGGACGCCTACATCGGCATCGCTCCACATTGCTCTTAAGGTATTTCCTAACTCATCGTGTCGACTCCCTTGCTTGCAATCTTCACTGGGTTTTTGGGACCGTCCTGTTTCGGGGACATTCTTCCGCTGTGCAAAAGAATGTATGTATGCTTGTAACTCTGAAAATTGTAAAATGTCCCCGGGGTTTCCCAACACAAGCAAAGTTTGAGTCTTATGTATTTTGATGACACCAAAATATATAATATATTTTGTATCATTTTCGATATCTTTTCATGCTAAATTTAAGATCTTTTACTTGTCTTCACGATAAATTCATTGAATATTGCAAAGTCTACTTCTATTTTAGTTTTTCATGGTTTTCAGGTAAAAAAGGCACTATTTTTAGGTGTTTTCAAGCAAAATCAAATACATAGAAGGATTACCATCATCAAGAGGAGATCGCCCAAGAAATTTCACGCAAAACGAAGCAAGTTGGCAAATTACGGCAGTGCCGTAACCCATTTTACGGTACCGTAATTTCAGATAGTACCGTAAAATCCAAGCCCTGCCGTTTTTTGAGAAGTTTCCGAACAAAAAGATTTTTGGATTTTATGGCACCTGCCGTAAGCAACATTACGGTACCATATTTCGGAGAGCTTCAGAACAGAAACTTCACCAGGTTTTACGACACTACCGTAAGAAACTACACAGGCCATAATTTCCAGACGTTCGCGAACAGAGAGTTCAGCCGATTTTACGGCACTACCGTAAACCAGATTACGGTACCGTAATTCCCCGACAACATCAGAATAGAAGACTCGAGCGATTTTACGGCAGTGCCGTAAGACATTACACTGCCGTAATTTCTGTTCTGAACGCGACGCCCGAGTCAATATCAACACCCGATTCTTGCGGAGAAGATCGCGAGTGATCCAGAGCCTTAAATTGGATGCCGTAAGAAGCAGAGGGGGAGCTTTTCATGAGAGGATTACGGGGAGACAAAGCGCCCCAAATTTCGTGCACTGTCGAGGGAGAAATCGCGATCCACGCCGCCACCTAGGGTTTCACCGCCGCGCTCGATCCAGACGTTCTCCGATCGTAATTTTCATACTGAAGCTTCGTCTGAAGGAGGAGACAACGTGCCAAAAGTTTTAGACCAAAAGGAGATCGATTGGAAGAGAAATCGAAGAAAAAAGAGTCGTTGGCACTGTTCATCGACGGTTCTTGCAAATTATGGCTGTGAAATACTTCACAGCCGTGCTGTATTTTCTAAACTTCTCTTTTACTTCGATTTTCGATCCTCTGAAACCATGATCTATTGTAATTCCTTCATGATGATAGCTTAAACTACTTTTGGGACATGGGGGAGTAATTCACTTTATTTCCAATGACTAGATGACTATTTTTACTATTTCGTTGAGTTTAATATTACCATGAGGATTTTGCTCATGTGATAATTGTACTTAAACTCTCTATAAGTTCATGTTACTAATTATGTTCTTAGAATTTTCGCTTGAGACCTAAAGGTAATTGCTTGAGAATTTGGAACCCTAGAATTGCATGTTAGGATCCCTTCCATAGGTTAGATCTAATTTGATCTGTTCTAGTAGATTAATTGTCATAATTATAACATGAACCTATAGATAGAGTCTATTTGTCAAATGTGGAGATCTTGTGCGAAAGCAAGGATCGGAACGTTGGAGATCCATGAGTAAAATTAGTGTTGAGACTCGGATGCACGAAAGTGATCCTTGAATCTCCACTAGAGATTATCAACATTGAATTCGGATGCATGAAAGTGATCCTTGAATTCATTGTTTGATGATTTACTTATCATCAACATTGGGAAAAATCTTGTGCTAAAGCGAGGATAAATCCCTATGCGGTTGTTTGCACGAAAGTGAAACAACCCTTTTATTTAGTAAATTACATCTTCATCATGACAAATTTGAACTAACGAAATCCTTATTCATATCTAGCTCATAAAAGTTAAAGTGAACAAAACCCTAGTCCCAACTTTTCTTTCTGATAATTCCGTTTTTAGCTTCCAATTTCTATTCTCACTACTTTGATTAGCCTAGATAGAAAGAAATCAGCTATTTAGTATTCGACAACGTAGGTCCCTGTGGATTCGATACTTTCTTTATTACTTTGAGTATCCGTGCACTTGCGAATCACAACACTGTGCTGTATTTTAGGGTTTTCTGGGCCGTATTTGGGTTTTCTCACTTGTTCTCACTCGCTCGAGAGCCGACCTTCGAACTCTGACCATCTCCGACCTTCAGAGCACGCCGGTGACCCTTCCTTTCCGGTTATCACTGCCGATATAGTACTCTTTCGCTCGATTTCTCAATTTTAGTGAGTTTTTGTGCATATTTCGCCCCTTTCATCGTTTGTCTTCGATTCTTGGTCATTTTCAGGGATTCTTGCTTCCATTTACTTCTTAGATGATAGGTGACCAGTTCTTGTCCATTTCTATAATTTTTGACCAATTTCTATGAAGTGATTTAAGCTTAAACGAGCTAGATTGCTGAATTTTTACTGTTCACATTTCGCCCCTTTTTCTCCCACTGAAATCTTTGAGTTCCAGCAGACATATTACTTGATTCTAGCTTCTATAATGCTTAATGAGTATTGTTTTTCATGTTGGAAGTATTATTTGAGTTCAATGTCTGCTATACTTTGCTATATTGTCTTGAAATTCAAGTTGCAGCTTTAGTTCACTCATGGCACCCAAGATCAAACAAGTAGTTTCAAAGAAGAGAGGAAAAAAGACCAGCCACATCTTCTTCACCACCAAATCCCTATGGCATTGTTTTTAGAGATGAAATTCAAGAGTCGTGGTACAATCAATTGGTGGAAAGAAGGGTTGTCAATACCAAATATGCTAATAGAAGGACTTTAGAAGCACTAGGGCTTTATGAGGATGTATCTTGGATGTTTGAGCAGATCAGAGCCAGAAAATTTTTTGAGATGACGCCCGATATCTACACTAGCTTTGGAGTTTTTGAGTAGCTTGAATGTGGATCTAAGGGAGTTTTCCAATGGACCTGCTGAAGGAGATATCACATTCAGATTAGCAAATGTGGAGAGGAAGTCAAATTTGAGGGAAGTCAGGTCTATCTTTCACTTAGGTTCTGGAGGGTATACCCCAATACCAATTCGGTTCATTGAGAATGTGTTCTGGAACCAGATTACCCACGAGACTCACTTTTCTGTTGTTTCTGCTAGAGCATCAAAAATTGCAAATCCTTGTATAAAATATGTTAATAGAGTTCTTGCCCACACTGTCTTTGGCAGAGGAGACAGTGATGGCATGGTAAGACAAACTGAGCTTTACTTTATTTGGGGGATGCTGAATGGAGTAGTAGTAGATGTTGCATTCTTTCTGATGAAACACATGGATAAAGTGGCTAGGACTAAAAAGGGAGCAATTGTAATAGGAGGGCTGATTACACCTATAGGCCTGCATCTGAATGTTGAACCATATGGGATAGAAGTGGCAAGCGGGAATGCAAGGCTTGACCTTGACTCTTGCATGGCAATGAAAATGATAGTTAGAGATGGGGATGTCTTTTGTTTGGTCCTTGGACTAAATGCCCCTACTCTACCATTACCCCATGTAGAGAAGACCATTGTAAAAGAAAGAGCGAATTGGAAGCTTTCCCGAGTACTGCCGAGGCCGCCTTTACACCACCATTGAGTACAGTTCCACCACCACCCACTTGGGGTGGAAGAGATGATCCTTATGTTATGGAGTCACCATCTCACAGGCCTACTTATCCTACTCCCCCTGCTACTGATTCTACCCACAGACCTACTGGAGGATGGTCTAGTGCTTTTGACCCTAGATTCCAGGCACTCTCTGCCGAGATATATCATCAGGGACATCGTATTGAGAGGATGATGGATACAATGGGCTAGATGAAGGACTCAATGCATCACCTTCACTATGATGTGGAACATCTCAGCAACTATATGGAAGAGATGGGCAACTTCTCATATGGGTGCTTTGACTTCCAGGATTCGAGGAGAGGTGGAGACTATAGAGGACACCAGGGAGAGCCACATGTTGATCCGATGGTCACAGCGGCTCAGGACACCGAGGAGATAGCATCCGATGATGAGGATTGATAGAGTTTTGTGAGTATCTCTTTCCCTTTACTTTTTTGCATATTGATGTATCCCAAGTTGTTTGGCGTGTACCTAGGACTAATCCCCGGCAACGGCGCCAAAAACTTGTTGTATCCCAAGTTGTTTGGCATGTACCTTGGACTAATCCCCGGCAACGGTGCCAAAAACTTGTTGTGTCCACAAGTGCATGGATACTTCGAAGTAATAAAAATATCGAACCACAGAGACCTACGTGTTAAGTACCAAATAGATATTTTCTCACTAGCTAAGCAAGCCGAATATGATGGAAGTAAACTATGCAGAAAAGTACGCTAAAAAGATAATCAAAGAGAAATAACTGGGACTAGGGTTTCATCCTCCTTGATTCTAATGACTAGACATAAATAAAAGGTCGCAAAACTAATCTTATCTTGATAAAGACTTAATTTACTTCATAAAGGGATCATCTCACTTTCGTGTAGACAATCCTCACTTTCGTGCAGACAATCATGTAGGGACCAATCCTCGCTTTTGCGCAAGATCTATCCCAGGCTAATGATAAGTAAATCATCAATCAAAGAATTTAAAGATCACTTTCGTGCATCCGAATTCTAAGTTGATTGTCTCAGGGTAAAAAGTTATCTAATCATTAAAAATCAAGGGGGATTACACCCCATGTCCCAAAAAGTGTTTAAGCATACATGGAAGAAGAGGTACAATAATCCATGGTGTAGGAAATCAAAACAGGGGGAGAGAACAAATTAAGGTACGACCGTAATAGTGATTACGGCCATAATCTGGGATGAACAGTGCTGGTGATGCTCTTTTGATGTTTTCTCCCTCGTCTGAGATCCTTTTGCTTTGAAACTTCTGGTATGTCCTCTCTACCTCCAAACGAAGCTTCTGTGTAAAAATCGTGGCGAGAGGTGCCCTCTACACCTCTCAGCGTGAGGCCAAACCCTAACCGCCACTCTATCGATTGCTCCTTCGATACTTGATCAAAATTCATTTTTTTACTTCGTGTGTCTTCGCCTCTTAAAGATGAGTCTGCAGCAACTTTCGGATCTAAATTTAGAGCTCTAGAGCAAAAGTTATGGTCCGCGCAAGATTCGGACCCTTAAAAATCACGTTTTTGACTTGGAATTATGGCCGTAATGCGGTTTACGGCAGTGCCGTAATCTGGATGGTGAGTTCTTGGCTTCAATATTATCTGGAATTATGGTACCATAAAAGACTTTACGATGCTACCATAATGTCTGAAATCTCTCGGGTTGAAAACCATCCAGAATTATGGTACCGTAAAGATTGTTACGGCGGTGCCGTAATCGCCATGAAGACTCTGGTCAAAATCTTCCCATAATACGGCACCTCTCAGGGATTACGGCCATACCGTAATTCTATGGTAGAATTACGGTACCGTAAAATCCATTACGGGGGTGCCGTAATTTGCTATGAAGCTCTGATTCTCCTAAAATTTGACGTGTGACTTCGTTTTGATGTCTGGAATCCATTGTTGTGCTCGAATCCTTCAAAATCTATCTAAATATAGCACTTTTTACCTAAAATTCATGAAAAGCAAGAAATTGTGTAGATTCTGTGATATTTAACAAATAATGCTTAAAAATAAGCAAAAGTTCATAAATATGACACGAAAAGATATATAAAATGGCATGAAATTTACTATAAATTTCGGTGTTATCAAACACATAAGGTTCAAACTTTGCTTGTCCTCAATCAAATAGATAGAATAAAGAACTCTGCTATGGAAAATATGCCTTTTTATGAAAAATAAATTTCTAAAATATAATCACTCATGAAATTTTCCACTAACTTTTTGCATAAAATTTCAGATAAATACATCATCCTCTGAATTTAGTCTTTAAGATTCACAGCTTTGATCGAATAAAACTTCGCAACTCGCATAATAAACAGAATCTCAGTCTCATGAATTCACCCAAGTTTCAGTTTAAATCTATGAATCCTTTGTTTACAGGAATAAAGTCTCCTAGATCTTTTTCCACACAGAATCTTTCTTTTCTTCCCCCTCTCTTTTTTTTTTTAATTTTTGCATAGATAGCATATACCCACATAGATACATACTTTTTATTTTAGACTTCAACTCTTGTCTTCGGTACCACTGTCAATTTTACACAGTGCCAAGTAGAGGAGTCTCTCACTATTTTTGGATTCTTTCTTCCCAACAAATAATAAAATAGACTAACCATCAACTAGGTTAATCAATTGACATCAATTCAAAATTTACACTCATATGCTCATTTTATTCAAGAAAGATGCTTCACCCTTAGATTGCATTCATCAAACAACATACCTACCCAAAAACCTTATGCATCAATCAATGAATAATTTCAACAAGTAGATATATATTGAAGAAATAAATAGAGCATAATAGGTATATTTCCATTCATAGGCATGCATTATCATAGAAAAATTCACACATCTCTGTAAAAGAATGTGAAACATTAAATCCAAACAATCATGAGGTGTAAAGTGATAGATCTGTGTAATCACATAAGGCTCAAACAATGCAAAGGGTGTAAAGTGATAGAATTTTGAGGAGAAGAAAAAGCGTAGATAATCAAATCAAATAAAATAATCACTAGAAAGTGCAAACAATACTCACAAAACAATATAGCAAGCTCTAACCGAAAATACATAAGGCTCAGTATAAAAATAGTGTCAGGGCAGATGCTGTAAGGTTCAAAGATGTGCCTTTTGAAAATTTTACCTGCACAATTTAGGGTGCATAAGGCTCGGTCTAAAAATAGTCTTTAACAAAAATACTGATAAAAATAATTTTCTCAAAGAAGAATCAGGGATATCATCGATAGTTCAGAAAAGTGCTGGTGGAAAGAGTTGATGCAGCTGAGAACCAAAAGTAGAACAGTGGCTAGCTGAAGAGCTGCTAGCAATGATAATGATGGTGCCGACAGTAGAGTGAGTAATCTCTAGTGGCCTGCTAGAGACTACAATCCTAGAGGTGAGATCGTCGGCCGGTGGGTGCCAGAGATAGCACTGCATAGATAAAAAAAAATCAGTCACTAATAAAGAGTCTGCTGCATAAATAAATCAAATAAATGGAAACAGAGGTAATAGAAGAAGTAAGAGTCTGCTAATGGTATAATCCAGTGTCGACGGCTGGAAATAGTGATGTCAGAGGCAGATGCAGTGGTAGCTAGAGGTGGAAGACAGTTGCTTTTGAAGATTTCTAGATCTGGAGGCAGAAGAAGCAATAACAGGTAGAAAGCAAACAGTGCAGTTTTTGATTTTTTTATAAAAAGTAGCCATACCCTAGAATAATATTTAATGATCCAAATAGAAAATGGACAAAACCAAGTTGTAGAATAAGATATGTTCTTTTTAGACGTATGAAAATCAAAGGATCAAAATCTATCCGGAATTTAGGGCATCAGCAGAAAGAGGGCTACTCAGATTACAAAACTGCAAAAACTGCACAAAAGTTATTCATATTCAAAAAGTTGCTATGTTTCCTAGAATGATCAGAAAATATTTTCTTGAAAAAAATTAATCCACAAGATAGAACAACACATGTTCTTTATATTCTGAGTGAAAAATCAGGGTTTCAAGTCACCGAAGCATCTTAAAAAGTGGCAGCAAAAGTGCTAATCAGATTAGTCAGAAAAAACTGCTACAGAAATTTATCAGAATTGAAAAGTTGCTATGGGTTTTAGAATGATCAATGGACTTTAAAATTCAGAAAAATATCCAGATGATAGACAAAGATGAGTACTTCGTGATGGTGCCAAAGATCAAAATTTTTCATGAACCAGATTCTTAAAATCGCAGCGAGAAAACACCTACTCGGATAAGCAAAAAGCAGTTCAAAAATTACGGGCGTAATGTTCTTTACGGCAGTGCCGTAATGTACAAAAAATCTCGGTTCAAAAATATACAGAAATACAGTACCGTAAAAATCAATACGGTACTGCCGTAATAGACTAAAACTCTCGGCATGAACTCAGATCATGATTTCGGCACCGTAAAGAAGATTACGGCAGTGCCATATTTTGCGCAAAAATCAATTTTACCTGCAAAAGGAAAAGTAAAATTAATTCTAAAAATAAAGTAAAATAAAAGCAACTAAACTAAGTAATAATGCTTGGGTTGCCTCCCAAGAAGCGCTAATTTTAGGTCCATAGCTTGACCAAAACCAAAACTCATGGTGAAGCAGGTGAATCAGTACCAAAGTAAATAGCATGTAATTTTTTCTTTTTCCGCTATCCAAAAAGTTTAGCCACTAATCCAAATATCCAAAATTTTAAATAAATCACAATCAATGTGGCTTTCTTAAATATGTGGAAATCAAAATCAAAATTTTCAACTTCACATAAAGGATATTCAATGATCTTCCTAAATTTATCAGAGAGTAAAATCATAAGTCCTTTCTTCAAATTTAAATCTTCAATTGCCATAGGACTTTCATCAAAAGATATAAGCATTGGATCATCAAAATAATGTCTATGTCTCAAATTAAGTTCCTCTATAGAGCATAAATTCTCAAATACATCAGAAGAGTGAATATCAGATGTGGGCAAAGTACCATCATGAGGTTCATCAATATTTGTAATGTGCAAATCTTTTTCGAGTTCATCATGCCCACAATCAAATAATTTATTAATTTCAAAATTATCATCCAAATCGAAGTGAGATTTGTCAAAATCAATTTCCTCATGCTTTTCCACAAATAATTCATCATTAGAATCAGAGTCAAATTCATCAAATTTCACAAAAGAATTAATTTTAGAATCAATTTCCTCATATCTATCAATAAATAGCTTATCATCAATTTCAAAATTTTCACCCAAATCAAATTGAGGTACATGAATATCACAATTTTCAAACTCATCAGATTTAACCATAAATGATATATCATCAAAAGCATCAATTTCATCAAAAGAGGGTTTTTCAATTTCAATTTCCTCAACCTTTTCCAATAATATATTATCAAAGGAATCAATTTCAGAATTATCAAAATCAGAGTAAGATACATTAATGTTCACATAAGGCTCAATCTCAAAACAATCATGATCAGAGGGAGAATTTTCTAAATCAAGTTCTTCGGTTTCAAACTCAAATAAACATGCTTGTTGTGCTAACTGGGTTTCCAAAATTTCAGAATCAGCAGTTAAAGATTCTACTTGAGAAGCAAGCTGACTAATTATTCCCTTAAGATCTTCAATTTCTTTACTTCTATTTGTCATGATTTGGTTTTGATTTGTCATGAATTTTTCAAGCATGGATTCTAACCTAGATTCCTCAGTGTCCTCAAAGTATGGTTCAGAAATATGATCAGAGCAATCATCATAAAAAGAATATTGATCATTTTGGTACCATGGTGCATTGGGATTTGCATGATTTCTAAATCGACATTCATAAGCATAATGATCATTACACTTACAAATATTACATCTAATAGAAGGAATAGAGTGTAATTTCAATATATCTGCAAGAGTGCATCGTGAATCATCTTCATGCTTACCTTGTGGTATGTATACCTTACTTCTTTGAGATGCCCATGAATTGTGATGAAAAGACATATTTCTCAAACCTATCAAGAATAGAAAGATAATCCATCACCAATCAAAAGATAAAACCTTTTTTTTAGAATATATATAAAAAAATAAAAAATATAAAACACAAGTAAATTCACAGATTTCAGAAATACAAGCTCTGTCACAACTTGTGAAAATCCAAAACCTGCAAAAACAGAAAACAAAGTTAAATCTAAAACAAATAAACTTAGTCTAGCAATACTAACAACTATTTTGATATTAACAAAACTAAGGTCCCCGGCAACGGCGCCAAAAACTTGATGTATCCCAAGTTGTTTGGCATGTACCTAGGACTAATCCCCGGCAACGGCACCAAAAGCTTGTTGTATCCCAAGTTGTTTGGCGTGTACCTTTGACTAAACCCCGGCAACGGCGCCAAACACTTGTTGTGTCCGCAAGTGCACAGATACTTCGAAGTAATAAAAATATCGAACCACAGAGACCTATGTGTTAAGTACCAAATAGATGTTTTCTCACTAGCTAAGCAAGCCGAATATCATGGAAGTAAACAATGTAGAAAAGTATGCTAAAAAGATAATAAGAGAGAAATAACTGGGACTAGGGTTTCATCCTCCTTGATTCTAATGACTAGACATAAATAAAAGGTCGCCAGACTAATCTTATCATGATAAAGACTTAATTTACTTCATAAAGGAATCATCTCACTTTCGTGCAGACAATCATGTAGGGACCAATCTTCGCTTTCGCGCAAGATCTATCCCAGGCTAATGATAAGTAAATCATTAATCAAAGAATTCAAAGATCACTTTCGTGCATCCGAATTCTAAGTTGATTGTCTCAAGTGGAATCTCAAGGATCACTTTCGTTCATCCGAGACTCAACACAAGTTCTACTTATGGTTCTCTAACGTTCCGATCCTCACTTTCGTTTAAGATCTCCACGTTTGACAACTCGACTCTACCCTAGATTTAAATTATCATCATGGCAATAAGATCACTAGAATGAAATAATTAAGAACTAACCTAAGAGAGTTCCTAACATGCAATTATAGGGTTCAAAGTTCTCAAGCAAGTCACCTTTCAGTCCTTATTGCGAGAACTCTAAAACATGAATAATTACATCAATCTATGGAGAATCAAAGACAAACAATCACATAAGTAGAATCATCATAATAAAACTATTCTGACGAAGGTAAAAAGTTATCTAATCATTAAAAATCAAGGGGGATTACACCCCATGTCCCAAAAAGTGTTTAAGTGTGCATGGAAGAAGAGGTATAATAATTCATGGTGTACGAAATCAAAACAGAGGGAGAGAACAAATTACGATACGGCCGTAATAGTGATTACGGACTATTACGGCCGCAATCTAGGATGAATAGTGCCGGTGACGCTCTTTTGTTGATTTCTCCCTCGTCTAAGATCCTTTTGCTTAGAAACTTTTGGTATGTCCTCTCTATCTCCAAACGAAGCTTTTGTGTAAAAATCATGGTGAGAGGTGCCCTCTATGCCTCTCGGTGTGAGGCCAAACCCTAACCGCCTCTCTATCGATTGCTCCTTCGATACTCGATCAAAATTATTTTTGTCACTTTGTGTGTCTTCTCCTCTTAAAGACGAGTCTGTATCACCTGTCAGATCTAAATTTAGAGCTCTAGATCAAAAGTTATGGTCCGCGCAGGATTCGGAACCTTAAAAATCGCGTTTTTGACTTGGAATTATGGTCGTAATCTGGACGATGAGTTCTTGGCTTCAATATTATCTGGAATTATGGTACCATAAAAGACTTTATGGTGCTGTCGTAATGTCTAAAATCTCTCGGGTTGAAAACCATCAAGAATTACGGTACCGTAAAGATTGTTACGGCGGTGCCGTAATCGCCATGAAAACTCGGGTCAAAATCTTCCCATATTACGGTACCTCTCGAGGATTACGGCCGAACCTTAATTCTATGGTGGAATTACGATACCGTAAAATCCATTACGGGGGTGCCGTAATTTGCTGTGAAGCTCTGATTCTCCTGAAATTTGACGTGTGACTTCGTTTTGATGTCTGGAATCCATTGTTGTGCTCGAATCCTTCAAAATCTATCAAAATATAGCACTTTTTACCTGAAATTCATGAAAAGCAAGAAATTGTGTAGATTCCGTGATATTTAACAAATAATGCTTAAAAATAAGCAAAAGTTCATAAATATGACATGAAAAGATATATAAAATGGCATGAAATTTACTATAAATTTCGGTGTCATTACATATTCTTTTACTTATCTATTTGATATTTCATGTTTTATAGGGAAGGATGATCCCTCCACAATTGTTGTATCCACCATGCTACTTCACTCTACTTTAAATGCATATATTCTTATTTTCGATATGGTTGTATGTTGATGATGGTATTGATTTCTATTCATTCGATGGGGTTGTATTATCACATTTTGATATTGTTGGTTATTTCGATATGGTTGTATGATGATATTTTGATATTTTGAGCACCCTGTGGAGGTGCATGCTTGTTGATATAACATTGTGTTACTTTCATGACTGATGAATATATTTTTATGATGATATGATTGATTTATGGCCTGGTCTATATTTTTAAGGAATTTATTGTTGATGACTTGTATGATTCTACTGATGGTGAAGAACTCATGCTTCTAATTAGGTCTAGGTATATCATGTCAAATTTATTTCTCTTATACATATCTACTTTTGAAATTTTTCATTGGTTGATGAATGAGATTTTAGGGGGATATATTGTTTGAAGAATTTGATTTAAAAGTGAAGCTACTTTTTGAATAAAATCAGCATATGAGTGTAATTTTTGAATTGATGTCAATTGATTAGTCTAGTTGATGTTTAGTCCATTTGCTATTTGTTGGGAAGAAAGAATCCAAAATCCAAAAATAGTGAGTGACTCCCCTACTTGGCACTGTGCAAAATTGATAGTGGTACCGAAGATATGGGTTGATGTCTAAAAAGAAAGAAAAATTTAGAGAGAAAGAAAAAGAAAATAACTCCTCTACTTGGCACTATGTAAAATTGACAGTGGTACCTAAGCGAAGAGTTGAAGTCCCAAAGAAAAAGTGTGTATCCATATGGGTATATGTCATCAAAAACACAAAAAGAATAAAAAGAAAAATGAAGAAAAAGAAAATTCTAAGTGGAAAAAGACTTTGGATATCTTATTCCTGTAAACAAAAGTATGATAGATTTGAACTGAAAATTAGATGAATTCATGAGACTGAAATTCTAATTTTTATACAAGTTGCAAAGTTTTATTTGATTAAGTTGTGGATCTTGAGGATTTAATTCAAAGGATGATATGTCTATTTAAAATTTTATGAATAAATTGGTGGGATTTTTCTTTGGTGATTGTATTCTAGAAATTTATTCTTCATGAGAAAATCTTTTCCTATGATCAATTTTTTTATTTTTGCTTGAGGACAAGCAAAGTTTGAGCCTTATGTGTTTGATGACACTGAAACTTATAATAAATTTTGTGCCATTTCATATATCTTTTTGTGTCAAAATCATAAACATTTGCTTATTTTTATGCCTATTTTATCAATTACTGTGGAATCTACACTCTTTTTAGTTTTTGATGATTTTTAGGCAAAAAGCATGATTTTCAGGCGTTTCAAGCAATCCAAATGCATGAATGAATTCCACCATCAAGTGGAGATAACATGTCAAATTTTATGAAGATTGGAGCCTCAACCAAATTACGGCAGGGCCGTAATCTATATTACGGTACCGTATTTTCATCGGCTACCATAATATCAGAGCACTGCCGTAATTTGGAAATTTTCATCCAAAGAATTTCAGAAATTACGGCACTACCGTAAAGATTTTCACGGGCCGTAATTTGGAGCGCTTTTCGACCAGAAATTTTGGCTGAAATTACGACACTGCCGTAACCGATATTACGGTGCCATAATTGCCAAATGGTTTCGATCCGAGAACTCGACTGAAATTACGGCAGTCCGATTTTTGCAGGATCAATTGTGGACGATATAGGCGATAAAATTCAAAGCTGTAAGAAGCAAAAGGGGAGCTTTCGACGAGACGAAGGAGGAGACACCAAAAGCCCTAATTTTCATCTACTAACAAAGGAGAAATTGAGTTTCACACCGCCGACCTAGGTTTCGTTACAGGGACGTGTACAGTGCATCTCCAGCCGCGAAATTTGAAGGGAAGCTTTGCCTGGAGCAAGAGAACATACCCCAGAAAGGTGAAATTTGATCGCTAGAAACTATGGTTTATTGTAATCTTTTCTCCATGCTAGCTTAAACATTTTGTGGGACATGGGGGAGTAATTCCCTTTGATTTCTTAATGACTAGATAAACTTTTCATTACTTCGTCACGTATAATTTTAGCATGATGATTCTACCTATGTGATAATTGCTCTTTGATTCTCCATAGATTTATGTTATTAATCATGTTTTAGAGTTTTTGCAATAAGGACCGAAAGGTGACTTGCTTGAGAACTCGGAACCCTAGAATTACATGATAGGAACTTACTGTAAGAAATTAGGTTAATTCTTGTTTCATGATTTTAGAAGAATAATTGTCATGTTTAATAATATAAATCTAGGATTGAGTCAATTTATCAAACGTTAAGATCTTGTGCGAAAGTAAGGATTGGAACGTTAGAGAACCATAAGTAGAACTTGTGTTGAGACTCGAATGCACGAAAGTGATCCTTGAGATTTCACTCGTGATGATCTACTTAGAATCCGGATGCATGAAAGTGATCCTTGAGTTCTTTGATGGATGATTTACTTATTTTTAGCTTGGGATAGATCTTGCGTGAAAGCGAGGATCGGTCCCTACATGATTGTCTACATGAAAGTGAGATATTCCTTTTATGGAGTAAATTGTATCTTTATCATGATAAAATTAAACTTCACTTTCAAATATTCTGAACTTCACTTTCAAATATGAGAATTACATTAGTTTTATAGCCCTTTTCCTCAATGACAACAAAAACCTCTCACAAGATCTATGGTTCTCTTTACGTGATTTTGAATTGGATGGTAAGGATGAACTTGTCTTCAATCATTCTCATTGGTAGAGTGGGTGGCTGCATGCTCTTGCTCCTCTCACATTGAATAGGTTTCTTGTTGGTTAAGTATTATATGTTGGCTGAAGATGGCTTTACTTGGAAACTTGTTGAAAAAGGTGGGTTGTAGTGATTGGCACATGCAAGGAAGCTTTAAACTGGTTGGATGCATGGAGAAGCATTGACTGGGCTATCTTGGAGCATGGATGCGTGGAGTAGTATTGATTGGGCTGTCTTGGAGCATGTCAACTGCAATTTCCTTTGACTTTTCCTTTGAAGCTTGAAGCTTGATGTTGACTGATATTGAGCTTTGACCTTGTTGATCCTCGTTGAATGTTGACCTTGATGTTGATATGGCTGTTGTTGTGATAGCAATTGTTGACCTTTGACTTGGCTAATCCTAAAAAGGAATTTAAAATGCCATAAAGTCCTAAATAACTTGCAACCTAATACATTAACTAGGAATTTAAAGTTCTTATAAAAATAAACTTAGGCTAATCCTAATTACAATAAAAATAGGTAAATACTATATTAAAACATGATTAAGTCTCTAAAGATGCTCCTGCATTAGATCCTTGAGTTCTTTGATGGATGATTTACTTATTTTCAGCTTGGGATAGATCTTGCGCGAAAGCGATGATCGGTCCCTGCATGATTGTCTGCGCGAAAGTGAGATAATCCTTTTATGAAGTAAATTGTATCTTTATCATGATAAAATTAAACTGATGAATTTCTATTCATATCTAGTCATAGAAATCAAAGTGGATGAAACCCTAGTCACAGTTTCTCTCTCTTGTATTTTTGTTAGCTTTTGATAATTCACTTGCATAGTTTCGACTGCCTAGATAGTAAGAAATCAATTATTCGGTACTTTATGAACAAGGTCTCTGTGGGATCAATATTTTTTATTACTTCGAGTATCCGTGCACTTGCGGACACAACAAGTTTTTGGACACAATAAGTTTTTGGCGGCAACACCAGAGATAAGTTTTTGTCTAGCTACTTGTTGGGATACAATAATAGGTATCTGAAAAAAATCCAAAACAACCATCTTGAAACCTAAAATATGAGTGATTTGCTAACCTCTCAAGTATCTAGGGTTGTCCAAAGTCCGGTTCAACCAGGAAAACCAAATCGAACCGAACCGAATTACTCGGTTAGGTTCGGTTTTTATACAATGGTTTGAGTTCGGTTCAGTTTTGTGATAAGTAAAATAATATCGGTTCGGTTTCGGTTTTTAGTTTTAAAAAATTAAAAAAATCGAACCGAACCGAATAAACAGTTTGGCCCAAATTAATATACTTTAGTTTATGAGCAACCTATCCTAACTCTACGCGTACGCTAACGCTTCAACCTCTGCTCGGCGAGTCGACGTTCTTGTAGTCGGCAGTTCACAGTCTTGCTCCCGGCTCCCGCAGCCCCGTTCGGCCGCTCCAAGCCTCCAAGTCCAAGCCGACTCTCTACTCTACCTCTCCATTGTCTCTCATCGCTGAGCTTGAGAGACCCGAGACACCGGCTCACCGCCTCCGCTAGCACACTACACACCTCCATCGGTAAGCTTTTAGGTTTAGTTTTTATTTTTAGGGTTTTATATTTTTCTCATTTTCTTTAGTTTCTTAGTTCTTTACTCTCCTGATTCAGTGCCTGATTTAGGGTTTTATATTTGGATGATTGTAGAAAACCAAAGCATGTATTAGTCTAGATTCTGGAATTTAGCCAAGTACTGCTAGATACTTTCTTTAGTTTCTTTTATGAATTATGATTTTGTTACTGCTAGATACCTTCAACAATAGGTTCCATTGTTTTTGACATAGTAGTCTTCCTCTCTTCCTGGAAGAATTATTGGTGAAACTAAATTATAATTCAGTATATGGACATATTGGTTTTGTCCCTGTATATACCTTCAATGTTTCAATGTACACTCTACTTGAATTTAGGCACTTTCATTTCAAATTCTAATTTATATTATTTGATTATTCATTGATTCATTGCTATTTGCTAAATGCTAAATTGATAATTAGTCTAAATTTTAAATTTTAAGGAAATGGGTGATAAACAAATAGATACAACCAAGGCCCAAGCAAGTAATATAAAGAAAAGAAAAACTATAAAACCAAGGGCTAATGTTTGGAACCATTTTGTAAAATTTGAGATTGATGGTGTATCAAAGGCAAAGTGTGCATATTGTGATGCAAGTTATGTTTGTGATACTAGGACATGTGGAACTAGTACATTAAAGGCACATTTGACTAGATGCATAATGTATTTGAGTGCACATGGCCTACAAGTAGGAGAGAAGGGTAAAACCCAAACTGAAATTTCTTTCACAACTACCGGTGAAACTGCAAGTACTGTGTTATCAACTTGGAAGTTTGATCAAAATGTTGTTAGAAAGGCGTTAGCGGAAATGATTATTATAAATGAAATGCCTTTTAAATTCATTGAAAGCAAAGGTTTCACAACTACCGTAACTTCAAAATCAACTTTTAGTACTAGAGGTCATGTACTTGATCCATTCAGAAGTTCATTGTCTCCTTCAATGTTGGAAGCTTTAATTTGTTGCCAAGATTGGATTAAAGCAAAGGATCGTGAAGTGGAAGAAGATATAGAAGATGTTCACTCACTTGATAAAGGTAAATTATATAAGTTTAATATTAGTTATTTTATATTACTGTTATAATGTATGTTTTTTTATTATTAATTATTATTGATTTATTGTGATTTCAATTTTTAACAATTGAAAGTGATTTTGACAATTAAATCTGCACCAGAAATCATTAATATGTAGATGTTACCTCTCTAACGTGTAAGTAATGGTAATCAATTACTTGTTAAATGCTTTAGTATAATTATTGTTAATACAAATTTTGGTATATTTCCTATTTACTAACATAACTTTTGTTAGTTGTTGATATTAGCTTATGCAGGTAATGGAGTAATGGAGTTTGGACTTTGGACTGATGGGCTGATGGGCATTTGGCGTTTGTTGCCATGTTGGTTGGAGAATTGGAGTTTGGACAACATGACAAATGGACAATAGATATTCTCATTAGTCATTTCTCATTTCTAAATTTTGGAATTTTGATTCTGTCAAGTTGCCAAGTTGGTACTATGGTGTATGGACAAATGGCTGTAATGCTGTATGAATTGTAGTTTTATGTTTGATACTTTGGTAGTTGCCTAGTTGGTACTTAGTTTGTTTAATTGAAAGTTTGATACTTTGCCACTTTGGTATTTGTAATGCTGTTTGAGTTGTAATGATTATTACTCTTGTGTAGTTCATTTATTTCCTGCATGAAGTAATGATTATTACTCTTTTTCTATTTGGCTACAAGAAAGGATTTGTTTTCTATAAATATTGGTGTTGTTTTCGGTCTCAAATGTTTTCAGCACTAACAATGTTCTGGACGTGATGTTGCAATTGCAGACGAATGAATAGATAAAAAAGGAAAGGATAAAATTTTCGATTTTTATCGGTTTAAACTGAACCAAACCGATATTTTTCGGTTCGGTTTACTTCGGTTATAGCATATTTTGGTTCGGTTTCGGGTTGGGAAAAATTAGAAAAAAAAATTTGGTTCAGGTCCAATCGGTTCGGTTCGGTTCGGTTCAGTTTGGTTCGGGTTGAACTGGTTGGACACCTGATCATGAAGGTAGAAGGAAGTGATCTTTCCTAGTAGCTGAGTTCATCTTCCTATAATCAATACACATGCGCCACCCTACGATTGTCCTAGTATGAATCAACTCATTCTTTTCATTCTTCACAACGGTCATTCCTCGCTTCTTTGGAATGACACTCACCAGACTTACCCACTTGCTATCAGAATGGGTTAGATGATCCCTGTTTAATGACCTCCTTCTTAACAACTACATTCATGTTCAAGTTCAACCTTCTTTGAAATTCAAGGGATGGCTTGCTCCCATCATCCATAAAAATCCTATGCATATAAAATGAGGGGTTAATTCCTATCAAATCATCAATAGAGTAGTCAATTGCCTTCTTGTGAAGTTTTAATTCTTGCAAGAGTAATTATGTTTCCCTGTCATCAAGTGAAGCATTAATAATAGCAGCAAGTGTAGAGTTAGGCCCCAAGAATTAACATACGAAAGGAAATACAGAGATACAAAGATAACATATGAAATGAAATTTTAAAATATTTAACTACTTCCGATTAAATTTGTCATAACATGATAAGAATAAGGGTGCATGCTTTCAAGCATTTATGTGAGCTACTGCAAGGCACTACTCGAATTTGAGGAACTAAAAATTGTTGCATTCAAGAGAAAATGGCAACATTTTTATAGTAAGGTTGCTAATCAGGACCAAGAAAATGAAGATATTGATGCAACAACCCAACTTAAGTTAAATTTAGTAGTAATACTTCTACGACATATAGGTCTAGTAAGAGAAAATTAGATTCTCTTACATTACAACAAGACACAAAGAAGAAGTTTGATTCATTGATCAATTGTATTAAAGAGAATACAGAAGCAATATTAAAATAAGCCAATCCTCATAGTGATGAGAAAGTATATACCAAAAGGAAATTTTTGAAGAGCTGAATAGAATTAGTGTTCCATAGGACAATATCTTTCATAAATTTATCGCACTTGCTAAGAACAAAGAAAACACGCAAATCTTCTTTATAGTTCCAAAAGAGATGCAACTTGAGCTATTGAATGAGTTAATGAATGCATAGTGTGTGTAGACCTTGGTGGTATGTGGATTTTGTTGCATTTGATTGGTGTTTGGTTTGTATTAACTTTGGTATGTGCATGTTGTTTGACTTTGGTAGTGTTTGAACTATTTTCTAAAATTTGCTAAAGTTTGGTATGTTAAACTTTGATTGTCTATGTTATGTAATAATGATACAATGTTTTATATTTGTGATGCAATGTTTTGTATTTAAGATTATATGTTTTTGTGTGTTATATTTTTCTCATATACATAGGTTTTCATGTATTGATAATATAGTGAAAATGTTATCGAAATTTTTAGTAATTTTATAAGACAACTATTTATCCTATTTTACAATCAATCTTGAATATATATATATATATATATATATATATATATATATATATATAAAATAATAATAATAATAATAATATTTTTTATTTTTTTTCTCAACAAAATAAAGGAGAGAAAAATGAAAATTATTTTTCTTTCTTCTCAATTTTCTTTCTATTATATTTTTTTTTCTTCCGATTTTATCTCATTTTAAAGAAAAAACAAACTAAAAGAGAGAAAATTTTCTTATCTTTCTTTCATTTTCTTTTTTACTTTCCTTTCGGTTGTACTTTTATTTTTTTTCTAACTTTCTTTCCTTCGGTACTATTATAGTTTTGTTCCATGAGCAAGATTAAGTTTTATTATAAAAATTTAAAAATTTATTTATTTGTTCTTTCACGCTAGTTTACGTTCCACTCTAGTTATGCTATCACATCACATGCTCCCATCCTACGTCATTATGCCATATGCTAACCAATGCAATCCATTACATGATGTGTTTATGACGTAGTGGAGGAGAACACGGCGGGAAAATTCGAGAAATTTAGGATTTGATTAAGTAACATGCTATTAAATAGAAACTGATAGCGGACTCATGAGACTGAAGATCCAATGTTTCAGCATCAAATTTTTGCGTCTAGGTTGGCAGTTGGTTGATTTTTCTGCTGATTTGGAAACGATTCCATCTGATTTTTCTTGCTGATTTTGATTCATTGATTCCTTCTCTTTGAGGCGTTCATCCCTTTCCGTTGCTGGGGCAACAGGATTTTGAGTTGAATTGCTACCAACTTGGTTTGGCCGACTATGATAAGTGCTGCTCTATTCACTCCTCGTGGCTGGCTTCTTTCAATCTTTCTTGCTTGCTTTTCTGTTCCTTGGCGGTGGCGAGGGTGAGTGAATAGGTAGCGCAGATGACGGTTTTTGATGGCGTGGTTCCCTCCGGATGAAGATTCATCGCTGCTGCTAACTTCCTTTCCTGGGTGGTGGCGTGAGATGGAGATTGAGGTTTCTTTCTTGAATTGAAAAACTAAAAGAAAGAATAGTAAACATATTAAATCTAAACGGAAAATACTATTAGATTTAATGTACTTCTTATTCTTTCCTTCTAGTTTTCCATTTAAAAATTGAGTCATAGCATTTTGTTCCTTCCAAATTGAGATGGATACGATCCTGAGATTTGTTACAGGTGAACCAATTCTTTTATTTGGTAGGTTGATTCTCTTGAGTTGAGCTTCACTAAGAACATGAGATGTAGAGCGAGCTAGCTAGATTGCATAGAGAATTTGCCTCTACATCCTTGTGTCAAATAAATATCATGTATTAGCCCTACCCATGATGTATACATTTATATTTTGATAGATGCATAGATGTATGCATGCTAGAATGCATAACCTACTAATTTGTCACTACATAGGTGCATGAAAATTTATGCAAAATTCTAACGGCATATGATGCAATTTCAGAATCATTATGAAAGACGCCCATATCTATCGGGCCGCCTTCGATTTCGTTTGGATCTGCAGGGACCGTGGTCCTTGACTCTGTTAGCTTATAAGAAAACATAAAGACCTCATTTTGGTGAAGTTGTTGAACTAGACCTATTTCTATTAGAAGTGAGTATAGGCCCCACATCCTCCTTAGCTAACTTGGAAATTCTTCTTCAATTGCTGCATTGATCTTGTGATTTGTTAATCTTCATGTTGGGGTCGAGTGACTTTGGTGACTTCATTGGGTCGAACTTGAGTTGGCTGACTTCACTAGCATGTATAGGGTAGATTTAGATGCATGTCATACACTAATCTACTATTGTGTATGCTTGTATTTTCTGATTTTATAATTGTATGCATGTTATAGTGCATATCCTACCATTGTATTCTACATGAAATGCATGATGATAGATATAGAGACTATCCTATATCTTGCATGTAATGCAAGTACCCACCATATCTATCAAGCGACTTGTTTCAGCTGGATCTTCCAAGGGGTATGTGCATTAGATATACTCCTCCCACATAACATAAGTTTTGGTATCTGAGGCCTCATAATCATATGAAACTAAAATATATAACCATACTTAAATAAATCAATATAAGATATTGATTCATCTACTTGGAACTAAGAAATATAATAATTAAACCATATAAGTGTGGCATATTCTGTAAATTTTTGTTCAATAAAAAAAATTATATATATATATATAATTAAAATATTACTTTGACAAGAGTTATCCAATAATGATAAAAGATTGTGATATTAAGGGCCTATTTGGCCCCACTATTAATAGATTTATAATGGTGCTAAAAGTTTGTATCTTTAGGGGTTTTTTTTTTCCACCTTCTGTATAATACCATTACAGAAATTCTTTATATGCCTTTACTTAATCAATTTATTATAGAAAGTATGTTTAAATTATTCACTTGCGAAGGAGCGTTAGCAGGTACAGAGCTTTTCGAAGACACGATATGTTTTCTTTTCCATTTCTAGTTTGAGTGGAGTGGTTTAACATTCTCCTCTGTAGGATATTCTCACCAAGCGACTTTGATCATTCTCTTTATCGTTGTTCACTCTACAGTTTCAAAAACTTTTAAGTTCATAGAAGATGCTAGTGTTGTGATTTTTCTCCCATATCGTGGGATTTGTTCAAAAAAAGACTGGAACTCACTACAAATCTTGCTTATAAATCTCCAACACAATGCTTGACTTAACAAGGGGCGTGCAAAATGAAGTGAAGTCGCAGTTGTATGACGATTGCCAGGTTAGTGGAGCATGAATGATGAAGGTGCTGTTCTCTTATTAATGACAAGCAAATAATGGAAAGCTTGAGACCAGCTTGCTAAAGTGATTCCCATCTTAAATATGGTGGATTAGACAATGGTCATTAAGATTCGATAGGAACGTCCCCCTTAATATTTGAATTCAATCCATTACTTACCTCAGGCAGCAAACAGTGTTCCTTTTGATTGAAAAAGAAATTAGAGAATGCTGTTGAACACTAATCCTCTTTTGTTAAATGTACAAGGAAAAGACAATTTGCGCCATCTATTGCACAGAATCATTTCCCACAACCTTTCACCTGTTTAATTCTATCAAGCTACATCCAGTTGAACCCACTAAGGCTCTTTCCTTAATGCACCTCCTGATGTTAATGACTCCCTCCCAACGCTCCTTGCCTGCACAAATATCCACCAAGAGCTTGTACAAACCTGCAGCTAGCAAGTGTGACCCAACTAATCGCCCAAATACCTCTCCCATCTCTTCATGGCCATGAATTCTACATCCTGCGAGTAAAGCCCCAAGTGCACCACTATCTGGTTCGATCCTCATCTCTGATAAGAAATCAACTGCCTCATTTATGTATCCTCCTCGACCAAACAGATCAACTATGCTTCCACAATGCTCCTTACTAGGCTCAATGTCAAACTGTGATACCATGTAGTAGAACACCTTTCTGCCTTCTTTTATTAGGCCACAATGGCTGCAAGAAGCTAATAGAACCAGAAAACATATGCCATCAGGAGAAATCCCCCTCTTCAACATTTTGAAAAAGGCCATGAGTGCACCCCAGCCGTATCCATGCATGCCAAGTCCACGAATCATACAAGTCCATGAATTGACGTTTCCTTTAGGCAGGTCATTGAAGACAGCAGCAGCAGAGTACAACTCTCCACACTTGGAGTACATATCTATGAGAAGTCCCTTTACTGAAACATCTGTGCCGAAACCAAGCCTTGCAACATAGCCATGTACGCACCTTCCAATTTGGAGAACTGAAATACTAGTACATGCATGAAGCAGGAGAAATATGGTAGGAATGCTGGGTTTGATTCCTCTGAATCGCATCACATTGAAGAGCTTGAGCACCGAAACGGGTTGACCAAGTCGAGAGCTGCCAGTGATCATGGCATTCCAGCATATGGTGTCCTTGCGCACTATCTCATCAAAAATTTGCATTGAAGCATCAAGGTCTCCGCATCTGGAGTATGCGTCTAAAAGAGCAGTTGCTACCGTTGTTTCTTGAGACAAACCAACGGTGATGGCATGAGCATGAATGGATTTGCCTAGTGTCAAGGCTTTTACATGCCCTAGTATAGGAAGAACAATCTTTAAGCCCGCTTTATCTAATGCTAACCCTTCATGCCTCAGTGAGTTGCATAACTTGAAAGCTTCCGAGATATAACCAGACTTTCCATAGGTAGAAATCATCAAGTTCCAGGATACCAAGTTCCTGCGAGGCATATCATCGAACACCTGCCGAGCAGAGTTCACTGAGCTAAAATTGCAGTACATTTCTATCAAGGAATTCATGATAAATAAATTGTTTCCAAACCCACACTTTATGAGGTGGGAATGCGCCGACAAGGCTTCATCCAAGGCCGAGGCACCGACGCAGGACTTGAGAACACAAGTGAAGATGAATCTGTTGGGCTTTATACCGGAAACACGAAGGGTAGTGTAAACATGGAGGGCTTCCTCGTACAAACAAGCATCTGTGAGGTCCTTGATTTTGTGGCTTAGCAAGAGGAGCCTCGATTTCATGGATCTTGGTTGGAACTTACCTCAATTGATTCTAGCCATTGTCTCAACTCTAACTATATAATCATCGTTAGGCGGCAATCATTCCCCAGCTCACTTCAGACTCCTAACAGAATAAAGTCCCACAAAGTGACCAGAGTATTTAGAACACATTCCTAATCCATTGCGGAACTACCTTATGGATTAGACCTCCAAAACACCAGCTACTTGAGCCCCTACCCCAGTGTCACGTGGAAGTAACCCTAAGCTATAAAGATTTAAAATCCTAAAATTACATTCCAAGGTCTAGACATGATTTTATAATTTTTTTAAAAAGAAAATTATGAATTTTGAGAGTAATTATGAATTACTGAAAAAAAAATTATTAGTAAGCAATTAACCTACTAGTTACAATGTACCACCTGAGTTGTTGGCCTAAAACAACATTCATATAATAAACTAGACCAAGATATGTTAAGCTGGAATCATACCACTCAATGAACCTAAATTAGCCAGACTTATGCTTAATAAGTTGACCACAAAATTATTGTCATATTCATAAATTTAGGAGAGGGGTATCATGTCAAACACAATGTTAATTGTTATCGCCTCTAAACTAAGAAAACTTTACTATTGAAATGAGAGAAATTTTCTTCATTGCAATTCATCTAAAACTAGTGATCGTTAGAATTCTCCTTTCACACTCATTTGACAAACTCCTTCCTTTTTAGTTCCTAACATTTATGCAAGGAAGTCAGTGAGGATTTGTGCTCAAAGTCTATATTTCTATTGATTTAGAATACACTATTCATCACCTAGCTGAGTTGGTGCTTCAACTCGTCATCGACTATATCTTCTATAAAGAAGCACATGTGTACACCAGGTGCTACAAAATTTGATTTTCATCGTATTTTTTGACTCTTTAGTGTTGCTTTCATAGTCCTAAACCCTCCAAGTGTTTAGCAATTTAACACTTACAAGTATCTCTATTGATAAAGGTAAAAGATAATAACTTTATTACTCAAAATTTTTTTGACTTTGATAGTTAGTCAATTTAGGTACCCCAAATAAAATTTTTTACTCCTTACCTGGCATATTGTGAATTTTATGATCAAACCTACCACAATAAAAAATAATGAACACTGAAACAAATACAATATTTTTATCATTTAAAGATGCTAATTAGTATAATTGATAACAATCTTTGTTCATGATAACAAGATCATGAGATCAATTTCCACTCTCAATAATTACTTACTTATGAAAAAATATTTTTAGCATTTAAAGTATGAATTTTCGTTTTGTAACATCCGCAAATTACGGTACATAAATCTTAGCATGCAAGGAAGATTGTGGTTTATATTAATAAGAATTATAGTAATCATATTAGGAAAATTATTTAATCTCTTACTTATGTGGATATTAGACTAATCATATATTGTATAATACAGTATGTTTATTATGATAACTAAAGGAATATTTACTAAGTTTAACGTAGAAATGGTTGTCAATAGAAGAGTCAGTAATAGAAATATTTTTGAAGTAATTTTCCTTTTGTTTTTCCTATCAACATGAGCAAAAATACTTCAAATGCATTTAACTTTATGTTTAAACTTGAAACCTCATCACTCAATGCATTTACAAATTTCATATTCATGCACAGAATTTCATCATTCATTTTATCTTTTTTATTTTGAAAAGGAAAATATTTTTAGGCAATTCATCTCTTTCTTTTACAATTAAAAGATTTTTCTATTTCAGGGTTTTATATTTTGACTTAAATTGCCCAAATTCATAAAATAATTCATTATAAGCAAATTATAACTCATCCTTATTAATATTATTGTTCATTTATCTGTTTATCTTAATTAACAATTTGTGATTAATCATATATCTTTTCAGACGTACTATGATCAGCACTACATTAATTGAAAATTTTACTTAATAATCTAGAACTTAAGAACTAAGTAATAACCTAATTGTATAATTATTTAAATCATGTCTCTAATCTCGTCTTTGGATCAATTAACAATGTATGAAGTAGGTATAACATACACATTTCCAATAATATCCCAAATATCTAGATATTGAGATCGAATATGTTAGGTGTATATGCAGAAGCAATTTTGGTGGTCCTAATCGTCAAACATTATTTAAAGACATTTTCATCGTTGTATTTTAGTCACATCAGCATTATATGTGAGATTACATGATGATATTCCTAAAATTGAATTTAGTTATTCTCAAAGAGTCCCTACAAGTACATGATGATACGAAAATTCATAGTATATTTTGTGTCATTCGATAGATCTTTCTGTGTTATATTCATGCTTTTTTGCATAATTTTGAGTGATTTCTTTCTAGAATATTTTGCACGATCACGGTACTGCCGTGGTTGTTTTTATGGCACATGTTTATTCTAGAATTTTGACTTGAACATATTATGACACTGCCGTAATGGAAATCACGGCAATAATTGTATCCCAGATAGCCAATTTTTCCAGTCTTATCGAAGTCCGATTTTTGCACGGATGATTGAGGATGATTTAGACCACCAATTTAAGATCCGTAAAAAGTGGAATACTCGTTAGAACAAGGGGAAGATCAGCGCACCATAAGCCCCAATTTTGATCAGCATTTCAGTAAGAAATCGAGTTCTTCACCGCCACCCTAGGTTTTGCCACCGAGAAGCGTACAGAGCATCTCCAGCCGTGAAATTTTAGAGGAAGCTACACTTGAGGGAGAATAACATACACCAGAAGTTTCAGAGCAAAAGGAGACTGATCGAAGGATAAATCAATGAAAGAGGCACCGCCGGCACTATTTATACGAGAAATCACGGGCTGTAATTTGCATTACAGCCCTGTGTTTAGTAAAATCTCCCTTCTCTATTTCTGACTGTTATAAACTATGAAATATTGTAATTTCTTCATCATGCTAGCTTAAACACTTTTTGGGACAGAGAGTGTAATCCCCTTAATTTCATAATGACTAGATAATCTTTGTTTCTTCATAATACTCTTGTTATGATAATTCTACTCAAGTAATGATTGTCTTTAATCTCTTCTAGTTTCATATTGTCAACATGTATTGGAGTTTCTGTGATATGGACTGAAAGGTTACTTGCAAAAACTTGGAACCATAGAATCGTGATTTAGGAACTCATCGTAAGAAATTAGGTTTGTTCTTGTTTCTAGATTTTAGAAGTTTATTGACTTGTTGATAATTTGACCTAGGAGACATTAATGAGTTAAACATGAAGATATTGTAAGAAATTAAGTATCGGATCATTGAAGAACCTTAAGTAGAACCTGTGAATCTAAAGTATGAAAGTATTTAGTTTTCACTTGAAATGATTGACATAAAGATTGGATGCATGAAAGTGATCTTAAATCTTCTTGTCAATGATTTACTTATCTTTAGCATTGAATAAATCTTGTGCAAAAGTGAGGATTTGTTCTTTGTAAATTGTCTACACGAAAGCGAGATGATTTCTTTATTAAGTAAATTATATCTTTGTCATATTAAGAGTAAACTGACGATCATTTAATTATATGTAGTCATTGAAATTGAGCTGGATGAAACCCTAGTCCCAGCTTTTCTCTTTGATATTTCGTGTGATTTCTGTTTGCTGCTTACATCGTATTCGATTGCCTAGCTCATAAGAAATTAATTCTTTGGTACTTAACAAACAACGTCTCTATGGTTCGATATCTTTTATTACTTTGAATATCCGTGCACTTGCGGACACAATAAGTTTTTAGCGTCATTGCCGGGGACCTTGGTTTTTGTTAATATTGAAGTAATTGATAGTTTTGCTAGACTAGGCTTTGTTTTATTTTCTGTTTTTATTATTTTTCTTTAGGATTTTCTTTAGGAATTTTCTGAAGCTGAGATTAATTTTAGTTTCTCTACTTTTCTACATATTTTGAGTTTATTTGATCTATCTACTTGTGCATGCGCAGGAATCTTAGATCAAGACCTCTAGTTCCCTTATATCCTGAGATTAACAAAACTCTTAGACTGCGCAGGAAATTCAGATTTGAAGTATGGCAGGAAGAAGAAATAGTCATAGCAGACAGAAGATCACTTAGGGACTATGTAGCCCCTAATTCATAGGAGATACACTCTAGCATTGCTAGACCAGCAATAGAGGCTAATAACTTCGAAATTAAGCCTGCTTTCTTATCTATGATCCAGCAAAATTAGTTTGGAGGAACTCCACTTGAAGATCCTGATCAACATCTTGCTTTATTTCTTGAATTATGTGATACAGTTAAAATTAATGGTGTTTCCAGTGATGCATTAAAGCTTAGATTGTTTCCTTTTTCTCTCAGGGACCGAGCACATTCTTGGCTTCACTCTCAACCTACTGGTACTTTCACTACATGGGATTAATTGTCTAATGCTTTCTTGATGAAATACTTTCCGCCCAGCAAGACAATCCAATTAAGGAACTAGATTACTTGCTTTGTATAGCAGGATGGCGAGTCTTTTAGCAAGGCATGGGAGCGTTTCAATGTGTTACAACGGAAGTGACCTCACCATGGCCTTGAAAATTAGATTTTAATTCATACATTTTATAATGGTTTACTTTATAATACCCGTCCGACCGTTGATGCTGCTGCAGGAGGAGCCCTCATGAACAAGACCATTGATGATGGTTTCACCTTGCTTGAGGAGATGGCTTTGAACCACAACCAGTGGACTACAGAGAGAGGAGTGATATATCGGCCTCCTCATGGTAAGAATGAAAACGATAACTGACGCACCTTGGCTGAAAAGGTAGATTCTTTGTGCAATAGGTTTGATTCTTTTCAAATGCAAACTACTGTAGTTTCATCTTCTGTTATCTATGATATTTGTGGTAATCATGGACACTATTTTGAGGAGTGTAAAGTTATTACTGATCAAGGTATAGAACATGTGAATGCTATAGGGGGATATAATCAAGGTAGACATAATAATGACCCTTACTCTATACATATAACTCTAGATGGAGGAATCACCCAAATTTATTTTGGAAGAACAATAATAGTGCAATAAAGGGATAGGTTGAGGATAGAGGATACCAACAGAGACAACAAAATCAAAATCAGCCCCAGAACTCTAGTTTAGAATCTATAATTGAAAAACTCAGTAAGGATTTTTGAGATCTTAGATGAGAAATTAAACAACAAAGAGATGAGATTAATCAGCTTGCTTCTCAACTACGATCTTTAACAGCTCATAATAAAATTCTTGAAAATCAAATAACACAACAGGCTAGCACTTCTTATAGACCCCCAGGGAAATTACCATCTAAACCTGAACCAAACCCTAGGGATCATTGTAATGCTATAATTACTAGGAGTGGGAGGCAATTAGATGAACCTAGAGGGAGACTTGAGGATAATGAAGAAGATCCTACGATTGAACATAGTAGTAAACCAGTTTTAGAAAATCCCCTGTACATGAGCAATCCTATACTAGTTCACCACCTCACCAGTGTGATGAACCTAAAGGTGATGAGCCATTTCAGCTAGATATTCCTAGGCCTAGTTCACCTGCACCTTATAGGCCACCTATACCTTTTCCCCAAAGATTAGTTTAAGCAAAATTAGATAAGAAGTTTGGAAATTTTCTTAATGTTTTAAAGAAGCTTTATATTAATATCCCATTTACTGAAACTTTATCTCAAACGCCCACATATGCTAAGTTTTTTTTTTAAATTTTGTCAAGTAAAAGAAAGATAGAGGACTGTGGTACTGTGGCATTAACTGAGTGTAGTGCTATCATCCAAAACAAGTTGTCACCAAAATTAAAAGATCCAGGTAGTTTCTCTATTTCTTGTTCAATTAGGAGTATGGTTTTTCACCGAGCCTTATGTGATTTAGGTGCTAGTGTAAGCCTAATACCTTTATCTATTTGCAGAAAATTAGACATGGGAGAACTTAAACCAACTTCAATATCTTTGTAGCTCACTGATAGCTCAGTAAAGTATCCTGTTGGAATCTTAGAAAATGTTCCAATCAAAGTTGGTAAGTATTTTGTCCCAGGAGACTTTGTAGTGTTAGAAATAGAGGAAAGTACTAAAAATCTAATTATTCGTGGTAGACCATTTTTAGCCACTACAGGGGCGGTCATTGATGTTAAGAAAGGGAAACTCACACTAAATATTGGTGAAAACATAATTGAGTTTGAATTGGCAGATTCATTGAAAAAATCATCATATCCAGGATCATGTTGTAGTGTTGATGTAGTGGATAGTGTTGTTAATGATTTACATATGTTATTTGATGAACCTTCTAATTTTGAAAGTGATACTTCTGTTAAGGGTGTAAATAGAGAATTTCAGGAAAAGACTGATTTAAATTCAAAAAAAAAAATAAAGAAGAGACAGAAGAGAAATGAAAGATTGAAACTGCTTATCAAAGGAAGAAAGTTCTGAAGCAAAGTTAGGCATTGTTTCTTAAATGAGCCTTATGTATTCAGAAGTGATGAACAAAATAAAGAAAAATCTGAATGGCGACTGAAGGAACCACAACCAAACCTGAGTGCAGAATGGTCAAGCTAATGACCTTTAAATTATCGCTTATTGGGAGGCAACCCAAGCACTCTTACTCTAGTTTATTTTCTTTAATTTTATTTTAGTTTATTTTTACAACTAATTTTTCTTTTCTTTTTGTAGAAAAAAAATTGAATTTTTCCCAAAATACGGCAGGGCCATAATGCACATTATGGGCCGTAATATTGGTTCGTTTTCGACCAGAAACTTCTGAGAATTTTACGGCAGTACTGTAAGAAATTTTATGTGCCATAATTTGGGGTAATTTCTATATAGAAAGTTTTATGGTTTTTACGGCACGACCATAATATTTTATACAGGCCGTATTTTTGATTCATTTCTGTCCAGAAAGTTTTTGTTTTTTCTTTAAAAATAAGGCACTACCGTAATATATATTGCTGGCCGTAATTATAATCTGAATTTTTACCGAAAGTTTTCTAGATATTACAGGGGTGCCATAAGCGTTTTCACAACCCGTATTTTTGAGTGATCTTGACCCAGAACACATTATGGTAGTGCCGTAATGAAAATTATAGCCGTAATCTCATTCGTCTTTATGATTCTGCAGTCGTTTTTAGGGTTTTCACCTGTGTTTTTGCCCGTTCTTGCACCGACTGGTCTGCCCTTACCATCAAAGCCTTTCGGCGATCCTTTTCGCCCATCCCCAAGCTTCGATTTGGTGCTTTCCAGTGAGATTTAGTTGTTTCTGATTCGGTTTCAAGGACATCAGGAGAGGTGGAGATTATGGAGCAGATTATGATGGAGGCTAGGGGGGACAGCACGATGATCCTATGGATGCAGCCCCTAAGGACACTAAAGAGATTGGATCTGATGATGATCATTAGAGCTCTGTGAGTATTTTTTTTTCCTACCAATTCCTTGTTGATCTTATATTGCTATTGATGTTTCATATTTTTATAGGGAATGATGACTTGGATTGGTCAAACTTCTTGTGTCCGCTGTTGCTATTATATACTGCTTGTCTTGACTCTCTGAATTTTAAAATTTGATTTGGTTGTATCACTATGATTCTGAATTTGTCATTGTGATATTGAATTCGATTTGGTTTCATGATATTTGATATTTTGTTGATATTGAGCACCTTGTGTCGATGCATACAAATGCATGATTGTATAAACCTTGGCGCTCTGATACCAATTGAAAGTCCCTAATAAAGGGGGAAAACCCTAAACATGCGCATATGAAACCTTTTGCAAGGGCGGAAACTAGGGCTTCCTAGGATCGCATGCGTCATATATGATCAACTTAAAATTGCATAGATCTTAGATGGAATCATACCATAGCCATTACTTGGATGGCGGCTTGGAAGAAGAAGGCGATATGGCTTTCCTCCAAAGATGACGCACACAAATTGAGTGGTCGGCTACTCCTTGTCGCTCCTTGTGCTAGCAAGGATCTCCAAGTGTCCTTTGTGTGTGGAAGAGAAGAGATGAATCTTCTATGCTGATTGAACCTTCTCCTTTGGCGTGAAGATCACCCAAGACGAGCGCAAGAGAACAAGTCGGCAAGAGAGAGCGAGAGAGTAACCCCCACTTTCGAAAACGTTGGGAATTAACCAAAGGAGGAAAAACGCCTTTCTAAAAATAGAAAGCACTAAGTCCTCATTCAATCCCACGTTACCTTCGAACGTCTCCCATTCGAA
>CM050440.1:37849817-37863696 GCA_027562315.1 Costus pulverulentus | reverse complement strand
TCGACTAAGGACAAAACTGCATGTCAGCCAAGCTGAACAGCATTGAGACATCATTCAGAAGTATACATATTGCAGCAGATGATGTAACAACCTGAATAACAACCATTTGCCTTTATAAACATAGAGTTTATACATGATACTGATATAATCCCAAGGCTTCAAACATTAGCCTTAAGGGCATACCCCAACACTCCCTTACTTGGCACTGTGCAAAATTGGCAGTGGTACCAAAGACATGGGTTGAAGTCAAAATAAAAATTTATGAATGACTCCTCGTCTTGGCACCGTGTTGATTTGCAGTGGTACCAAAGTTAAGAGTTGAAGTCTAAACAAAAAAAAAGTATGTATCTATGTGGGTACATGCTATAAAGAGAAATTGTTTCACATTAACTCCGCTATCTCGTGTAAGATTCTTCCTACCCAAGAGATATGAGTTCTATTGCATTGGTTATGTGATCAATGTACTCAAAATTCGTCACCAGAAAAAGATGTGGTAATTGAATTGGAGAATGTGCATGATACAAAAAAGGGAGAAACTAAAAAATTCTGAGGGGAAAAAGATCTTGGAAATCTTATTCCTGTAAACAAAAGTATGATGGATTTGAACTAAACTGGGTGAAATCTTGAGATTGAATTTCTATTTTTTTATACAAGTTATGAAATTTTATTTGATTAAGTAGTAGATCTTGAGGATTGAATTCAAAAGATGATATGTTTATTTGAAATTCTATGTAGCATTTGGTGAGACTTTTCATTAGTGACTATATTTTAGAAATTCATTCTTCATAAGAAAGTTTAATCTTTTTAATCAGTTTTTGATTTTGCTTAAGGACAAGCAAAGTTTGAGCTTTTTGTATTTGATGACATGAAAATTCATAGTATATTTTGTGTCATTCGATAGATCTTTTTGTGTCATATTCATGCTCTTTGCTTATTTTTATGTCTTATTTATCAAATATTGCGGAATCTACATCATTTTGTGTTTTTGATCATTTTCAGGTAAAAATATATTATTTTAAGGCATTTTCAAGCAATCCAAATGTATAGATAAATTCTCATCATCAAGAGAAGATTACCTGTCAAATTTTACGCAAATCAAAGCATTAGACCAAATTATGGCAAGGCCATAATCAATATTACGGTACCGTGGTTTTACTGAACCTACAGAATAAACTATGGCACTGTCATAATCTATTTGTTCTACCATAATTTCGGTTGATTTCTATCTAGAAAGATTTGCAGATATTACGGTATGGCCGTGTTGTGATCCAAAAGGACACACTTTTAAATACAAGCAGGTAGACTCGTTTCAGGGGTCGCGACCAAAGGTATTGGCGTACAGGGCTATTGTCACTCCCTGGCACGGCTCCAAAAACTTGTTGTCCCTAACTTGTAGTGTCCGCAAGTACACGGATACTCGAAGTAATAAAGAAGATATTGAACCCACAGAGACCTATGTTGTCAAGTACTGATCAATTGATTTCTTACTATCAGGTAGTCGAATGAAAGTCAAGCAAATATCGCAAACAAACGGAAGAATACTGTCGGAGAGAAAACTGGGACTAGGGTTTCATTCACTATAATTTCTATGACTAGACATGAATAAAGAATTCGTCAGTTTAATTTTATCATGATGAAGATGCAAATTACTTAATAAAAGGATTGTTTCACTCTCGTGCTAACAACCATGCAGGGATTAATCTTCGCTATCGCGCAAGATTCATCCCAACACTGAAGATAAGTAAATCATCTATCAATGAACTCAAAGATCACTTTCGTGCATCCGAATTCTAGGTTGATAATCTCTAGTGGAATCTCAAGGATCACTTTTGTGCATTCGAGCCTCAACACTAGTTTTACTCATGGATCTCCAACGTTCCGATCCTCACTTTCGTGCAAGATCTCCACGTTTGACAATTAGACTCGATCTATAGATTCATGTTATTATCATGGCAATTAAGCTACTAGAACTGAACAAATTGGATCTAACCTAAGGAAGGGTTCCTAACATGCAATTCTAGGGTTCTGAATTCTCAAGCAATTACCTTTCAGTCAATAGTGAAAATTCTAAAAAAGATGATTAGTAACATGGATCTATAGAGAGTCTAAGCACAAATATCACATGAGCAAAATCATCATGCTAAGATTAAATGCACCGAAATAGTGAAACAAAAATAGTAATCTAGTCATTAAAAATCAAGCGAATTACTCTCCCATGTCCCAAAAGTAGTTTAAGCTAGCATGGTGGAGAAAATACAATATTCCATAATTTTAGAAGTTCAAAAATCAGTAAAAGAAGAGTTTTGGGAAAATACAGGACGGTTGTGATGTATTTCACGACCGTAATTTCAAAAGCTCTCGGTGAATAGTGGTTGTCCTTCTTCTTTCCTCGATTCCTCTTTAAATTGATCTCCTTCTCTTTTGAAACTTCTGGTACGTTGTCTCCTCCTCTAGACGAAGCTTTAGTATGAAAATCGCAACCAGAGGTGGTCTAGATTTGTCGCAGTGGCAGAACCCTAGGCGGCGGCGTGAATCGTGATTTCTCCCTCGACAGTCGATGAAAATTGGGGCT
The DNA here is from genome assembly GCA_027562315.1 of Costus pulverulentus. NCBI lineage: Eukaryota > Viridiplantae > Streptophyta > Magnoliopsida > Zingiberales > Costaceae > Costus > Costus pulverulentus. The sequence continues at coordinate 37,861,124 of CM050440.1, read as the reverse complement.
TTCAGTGTGTGTGTGTAATCCTCTCGTCAAAGCTCCCCTATTGCTTCTTACGGCTTCGAATATAAACCTCTAGTTCGCCCACAATCTTCTTCGCAATAATCGGACTTCAGAATTGACCTGGAAATCGCATTTAACAACAGAAATACGGAAGTATAATTGTTTACGGCACAGCCGTAAAATCGGTCGAATTTTCTGGTCTGATGTTGTCTAGGCAATACGACACTGTAATCTGGTTTACGGTACTGCTGTAAAATCGGCTGAACTCTCTATTCGGAAGTGATTGGAAAATACGTCCCATGTAATCCTTTACGGCGGTGCCGTAAAATCAAGCAAAGTTTCTGTTCTGAAGCGCTCTGAAATACGGTACCATAATCTGGTTTATGGTACTGCCATAAAATTCGAAAAACCTTCTGTTAGGAAACTCCTCAAAATACAGCAGTGGCTTGGATTTTACGGTAGCGTATGAAAATACAGTACCGTAAAATAGGTTACGATACTGCCATAATTTGCTGAGTTGCTCCGTTTTACGTGAAATTTTTTAGGTGATCTCCTCTTGATGATGGTAACTCTTCTATGTGTTTGATTTTGCTTGAAAACTCCTTGAAATAATGCCTTTTTATCTAAAAATCATGAAAAACCAAAATAGAAGTAGACTTTGCAATATTCGATGAATTTAGCATGAAAACAAGTAATAAGATCCTCAATTTAGCATGAAAAGATATCTAAAATGATACAAAATATACTATATATTTTGATGTCATCAAAATACATATGGCTCAAACTTTGCTTGTCCTCAAGCAAAAATCAAATTTGAAATCAAAATTTGATCAAAAGAATAACCTTTTCATGCTCAATAAATTTCTAAAATACAACGCATCGATGAAAAATTCTATCAATTGATTTATAAAACTTCAAATAAACATATCATCCTTATAACTCAACTCTCTAGATCCACAATTCAATCAAATAAAACTTTGCAACTTGTATAATAAATAGAATTTTCAATCTCAAGACTTCACCCAATTTCAGTTCAATCTATCATGCTTTTGTTTATAGGAATTAGGTTTCCAAGATCTTTTTCCACACACACACATATATATATATATATATATTTTTTCTTTTTCATGCATTTTGTTTTACCATGTATTTTGTTGTTTTTGCATGGATGGCATGTACCCACATAGATACATGCTTTTTTTATTTTGACTTCAACTCTTTTTTTAGGTACCACTATCAATTTTACACAGTTCTAAGTAGAGGAGTCTTATTCTTTTCCACTCTCATCAATTTTTTATAGACTTCAACCCATGTCTTAGGTACCAATATCAATTTTTCATAGTGCCAAGTAGGGGAGTCTCTCACTGTTTTTGTGGACCTTGGATTCTTCCTTCCCAACAAATAGCAAAATAGACTAAACATCTACTAGGTTGATCAATTGATCTCAATTCACAAATCATACTCATATACTCATTTTATTCGAAAGAAAAGTTTCACTTTTAGATTTTATTCTTCAAACAATACATCTATCCAAAATTTCATGCATCAACTAATGTCATATTTCAATAGACAAATATGTATTGAAGAAATAAATTTAACATGATAGGGCTATATCTCTAATCATGAATTTGATTTCTTTCATCATCAAAATTTATCAACACATCTCAAAACATGACCATATATCAAAATATTTTCAACATCACATCATATCAAAAAGAAATAATATCATCATCATGTAGTAGTACAACCATATCGAAAAGTAAATCAGAATATCAATATTTATCATACAACCACATTGAAAAAATAAAAATAAGTGTGTCAAGCAGAGTAGCAGTGGTGGTGGCTGTGAAGCATCATCCTTCCCTTTAAATCATAAGACATTAATAAGATAAGATAAGATAAACAAAATAGTAAGAAGTAAGGGAAGATGACACTCACAAAGCATCTACTCGTCGCCATCTGACTGTGTAGCCTCAGAATATCTAGCAGCAGCCTCCATGGGATCATAATATGGTGTCCCTCCTTGATCACCTTGATATCCATAATCTCTGTGATCTGCATAACCGAAACAGTCATTAGGAAGTTGCCTATGTCTTCCATATGATTACACAATCTCTCCATATCCCTTTGGATGTGCCCTAGAGTCTCTTCCATCCTCTCCTGGCGGCGTTCTTGGTTGTACATCTGTGTTGTAAGTGCCTGAAAGCCTAGATCGTGATGGCTAGCAAATCTAGCCCTGAATCTTTGTGAAGAAGTCCCAGCAGCCCGCGAAGAATCAGGAGGAGGTGACTCCATCCCATAAGGCTCACTCCTTCCACCCCAGGTGGGTGGCGGTGGAATTGTGTCTAGTGGTGGAGTAAAGGCTGCTTCTGCTGCACTAGGAGATAATTTCCAGTTGGCTCTTTCTCTGACCGTAGTCTTCTCAACGTGAGGTAGAGGTAGAGGAGGGATATTTGGTCCAAGGACCAAACAAAAAGTGTCTCCCTCTCTAACAATCATTTTCATTGCTATGCAAGACTCAATGTCAAGTTTTGCCTTTCCTCTTGCCAACTCAACTCCATAGGGCTCAATCCCAAAATATCTAGCTATAGGAGTAATCAAACCTCCTATCACTACAGATCCTCTAGTCGCTCTGGCCAGCTTATCCATGTGCTTGATCATGAAGTAAGCAACATCGACTGCGAATCCACTGAGCATCCCCCAAAGAAAATAGAGTTCATGCTGATGGACCATGCCGTCACTATCTCCTCTACCGAATACTATGTGTGCCAGAACCCTGTGAGCATACTTGATACAAGGGTTCATGATTTTTGAGGCTCTGGCAGAGACAACATAAAAGTGGTTCTCATTTGTGATCTAGTTCCAAAATATGTTCTCCACGAATCCTAGGGGTATCTCAGTGTACCCTCCTGTGCTCAGTCCAAATATGTCCCTGATTTCTTGTAGTGTAAGTTTCCTTTCCTCATTTGCTAATCTGAATGTGATTTCCCCATCAGCAGGGCCATTGGAATACTCTTTTAAGTCTATGGTCAAACTGCTCAAGAATTCCAAAACAAGTGGAAGATAGGTATGCGGAGTCATTTGGAAGAACTTCCTGGCTTGGATTCTCTCAAACATCCAAAGCACATCATCATAAAGCCCCAAAGCTTCAAGAGTCCTCTGATCAGCATACTTGGTATTGACGATTCTTCTTTCCAACAGTTTATTGTATCTAGATTCTTGCATTTCATTCCTGAATATGATTCCATCGGGGTTTTGTGGCTGAGATGGCTCTGCAGGGGCTTTCCCTTTCCTCCTTGGAAAAATTATCTTTGTCCTTGGTGCCATGAGTGTATACACAAACTACAAACTCATAATTTAATGACAACATAACAATATAACAGTTCAAATCAAGCCAATGGCTATTCAATTACCATGCTCTTCAAGTATCATAAACATAAATATAGAGTAAAAACAGAGTGAGTAATCTCAATCTCAACTCAATATGGCAAGCATGAATCATAGGTTCTACATCATCAGAAACATTTATCAAGTATATGGGAAATGAAAATCAACTTAGAACTCAAGCTAAAACTCAACGAATCGACAAAAACGATAGTGAACAGTAATCATGCTGCGTTTTGATATGGTTCAGCTCAAATTGCCCACGAAATCGGTCCGAACATTTTCCAAACAGCACAAAATCGAAAGATTATCCCCTAATGAGTGAATAGGAACAAGAATTATGCAAAATGGTTGAGAATCGAGTGAAAATGAGTGAAAGGGGTGAAAACTGAGTAAAAACTTGTTAAAGCGGTAAAACCAGTGAATCGAGTACCTAATAGATGGCAAGAGTTGAACGGGAAAGGTCGCCGACGTCCGCAGATGGTCGAAGATGATCAGAAATTCAAGAGTGGCACGAGAGCGAGTGAGAACGAGGGCAAAACCCTAAAAATGGCTCGGTAGAAACCCTAAATACGGCACAGGACTCGCGTGCCAGAAAATAGATTACGGCAGTGTAATGTCTTACAGCACTGCCATAAAATCTCGACTGCTCTCGGGTTGAAACTGGTTTGGAAATACGGTACCGTAAAACAGTTTACGGTACTACCGTAAAATCTCGGCAATCTTCTGATAAAAAATGACGCGAAAATACGGTACTGTAAAGAGGTTTACGGTACCGCCGTAAAAATCAAATAGCTATTTTTCTTTTTTGAAAATCTGAAAACTCAAATTACGGCTCGTAAAATAACTTACGGCACTGCCATAAAAATGACAGAACTCTCGGGCGATTTTTGACGACAAAATATGGTACTGTGTAAACGTATACGGTAGTGCCGTAATTTCGCCGCAGCTCTCTGATCAAAAGCCAATCGAAAATACAGTACAGTAATCCACTTTACAGCAGTGCCGTATTTTGCATCAAATCTCAATTTTCCTGCAAAAATAAAAAAAAATAGTATTAAGCTAAAATTAAGTTAAAGAAAACAAAATAGAGGTTAGAAAGCTTGGGTTGCCTCCCAAGAAGCGCTAATTAAAAGGTCATTAGCTTGACCCTTTAACACTCGGATTTGATTGTGAACTCCTGAATTGCCCTCCTGATTTTTCAACATAAAGCTCAATTTTGAAACAGTATCCAAATTTTCTCAGAATTCTTTCTATTTTGTCAATCAATCTAGAGCTTCCTCTTCTTCTCTTCCTCCTTGTCTTTTTCTTCTGCAATTTCTTATCAATACCTTCAGAAAGATTGTTAGATTCATTATTTGAGGTTTCATCAAACAAACTTGAAACATCATAAATATCATCATTAAATATCTCAAAACTACAATAAGATCCTGAGTATGAAAGCTTGTTCAATGAATCATTAAGATTAAATTCAATCTTGTTGTCACATATATCAAAAGTAATCTTTCCTTCTTTCACATCTATGTTTGCCTTAGCAGTGGCCAATAGTGGTCTACCAAGAATTATAGGATTTCTAGAATTTTCCTCCATGTATAACACTATAAAATCTGCAGGAATGATAAACTTACCAATTTGTACAGGAACATTCTCTAATATACCTACAGGATACTTTACCGATGAATCCGCGAGCTGTAAGGATATGGATGTATGCTTTAGCTCTCCAAGATTTAGTTTCCTGTAAGTAGAAAGAGGCATTAGACTCACACTGGCACCTAGGTCACATAAGGCTCGGTCAAAAGCCATAGTGCCTATTGAACAAGGTATAGAAAAACCACCTGGATCCTTCAGTTTAGGTGGCAGTTTGTTCTGTATGATAGCATTACAATCTTCAGTTAAAGTAACAGTGCATGTGCCATAATCATCTAATTTCCTTTTGTTAGACAAAATCTCTTTTAAAACTTGGCATAAGATGACATTTCAGAAATAGCTTATGTAAATGGAATGTTAACATAAAGCTTTTTCAGGACTTCAAGGAATTTGCCAAACTTTTTGTCTAATTCATTCTGAACTAACCTTTGAGGAAAAGGTATAGGTGGCTGGTAAGGAGCAGGCAAATTAGGTTTAGGATTGTCTTTTTCACATGATTCATCTCCTTTAGGTTTATCACCCTTTTGTTTGGGGTTCCTCATGTGAAGAGGATTCTCCTAACTCTACTTCCTCTTCATTGTCATCAAGCCTTTTTTCAGTGTTTTCAAACCTCCCTCTAGGTTCTCCTAGTTGTTTCCCACTTCTAGTCATGATGGCATTACAGTGCTCCCTAGGGTTTATCTCAGGTTTTGGAGGCAATTTCCTAGGGGGTCTGTAAGGTGCACTAGCTTGCTGGGCAATTTGATTTTCAAGAATTTTGTTGTGGGCTTCTACTCTTTCCAATCTGGAGTTGATTTGATGAAAACTTTCCTTAAACTCTTCAATTTGTCTATTTTGATTTGACATGAGTTGGTCTTGCTTAGACATAAGCTCTCCAATTTATCTATTTTGATTTGACATGAACTGATTTTGACTGGCCATAATTTTTTCAAGGATGGATTCTATATTTGAATTCTGATTTTGATTTTGATTTTGATTAAAATTCTGATTTGGTTTTTGATATCCTTTATTCTCGGTGTTTTCCCCAACATTGTTATTGTTTTTCCATGAAAGGTTGGGGTGATTTCTCCATCCAGGGTTATATGTACTAGAATAGGGATCATTAGATCTACTTTGATTATAGTTCCCTATAGCATTCACATGTTCATTACCCTGATCAGCAACTATTCTACAATTTTCAGAAGTATGACCATCATTGCCACAAATTTCACAAATGATAGAAGAAATAGAAGCAGTCTGCATAGAATTAAACTTATTGCACAAAAAGTCTACCTTCTCTGCTAAGGATCGCCATCCATCACCATCACTCTTACCTTGAGAAGGCTTGTAAAGTATTCCGCTCTCAGCAGTCCATTGATTGTGATTCAATGCCATCTCCTCTAGCAGTCTGAAGGCAGCATCTGATGTTTTGCTCATAAGAGCTCCACCTGCAGCAGCATCCACAGTTAATTTGATATTATTTGATAATCCATAGTAAAAATTTTGCAGTAAAACCCAATCTTCAATGCCATGGTGAGGACACTTCCACTGTAGTTCTTTGAATCTCTCCCAGGCCTCGCTGAATGACTCCCCATCTTTTTGTGAAAAGTTTGTTATTTAATTTCTCAATTGAAGTGTCTTGCTTGGGGGGAAGTATTTCGTCAAGAAGGAATTTGACAGTTGATTCTAAGTTGTGAAGGTACCGGTTGGATGAGAATGAAGCCATGTCTTTGCCCGGTCCCTAAGAGAAAAAAGAAAAAGTCTTAATCTTAAAGCATCATTAGAAACACCATTTATTTTGATAGTATCGCATAATTCCAAAAATAAAAACAAGAGTTGGTTGGGATCTTTCAGAGGAGATCCTCCAAACTGGTTCTGTTGAATCATTGAAATAAAAGCAGGCTTAATCTCGAAGTTATTAGCCTCTATTGCTGGTCTACCAATGCTTGAACGAATTTCTTCGGGATTAGGGGCTGCATAGTCCCTAAGTGTTCTCTGATTATCCCCCATCTCTGCAATTTCTTCTGGTGATGTCGCTTGAGATATCTCTTGTTAGTCTTCTGGTGATGTCTCTTCTAATCTCAATTTCCTGCACGCTCTAAGTGTTCTATTGATTTCAGGATCCAATGGAACAAGTGGTCCAGACCTAAGACTTCTGCGCATGCAAAGTAATCAAATCAAGTGATTTCAAGAAAAACAGAAAATACAGAAATAAAAAACAGTAAATAAAAACCAAGTCTAGCAATAATCTCAATGTCTTCAATATTGACAAAACTAAGGTCCCCGGCAACGGTGCCAAAAACTTGTTGTGAACCGAAAGGACACACTTTTAAATACAAGCAAGTAGACTCGTTTCAGGGGTCGCGGCCAAAGGTATTGGCGTACAGGGCTATTGTCACTCCCTGGCACGGCTCCAAAAACTTGTTGTCCCTAACTTGTAATGTCCGCAAATGCACGGATACTCGAAGTAATAAAGAAGATATCGAACCCACAGAGACCTATGTTGTTAAGTACTGATCAATTGATTTCTTACTATCTAGGTAGTCGAATGAAAGTCAAGCAAATGTCGCAAACACACGGAAGAATACGGTCGGAGAGAAAACTGGGACTAGGGTTTCATTCACTATAATTTCAATGACTAGACATGAATAAATAATTCGTCAGTTTAATTTTATCATGATAATGATGCAAATTACTTAATAAAAGGATTGTTTCACTCTCATGCTAACAACCATGCAGGGATTAATCTTCGCTTTCGTGCAAGATTCGTCCCAACACTGAAGATAAGTAAATCATCAATCAATGAACTCAAAGATCACTTTTGTGCATCCGAATTCTAGGTTGATAATTGTTGGAGTATATGCCCTAGGACCTAGTTTTGGTCCATTATTTGTACTACTTAACATTGATATATATCATTCTGGCATTGTCATTATCATTATTTGTTTACATCTGCGAACATGTACTTATATGATAATGTCCCTGGAGACAGATTGGATCTGTGCTCAAATGATTGTCCCCAATCGATGGACCTGAGTGGATATGGGACAACTCTGGTACTTGTGAGACTGCATATGGGCTGGTTAGGCACGAGGCGCTAACGCAGACATATAGGTATATCAGTGGTGGATATATTGGAACGACCCGCTGTGAGGCAATGACTTGGTGTCACAATTTATCCTCACAAGTGATAGGAGATGCATTGATCCCTTGACTTGAGGTCATTGGCCATTCTATATGGTTAGGGACATGCTTTGATACAACCTAACACCTCACCGTAGTTGGGGGGTAATAACGGTTGTCATTGTATGAGAAGGTCAATAGACAGACATAGGATTTGCCCCTTCCTAAGGGAAGCTTGATATCCATGGAGCTCCTCTATGGATCTATGACTGAAAGTGTATGGCCATACACAGGTTAGACCTGATTTAGTCATAGCCATAAGATTGGATGAAAAACAAGTGGTGACACACTTGTCCAATTGGATATCAGTACGGCAAAGAGATTGTAATGCATCAGTACCTACTTGCGATAATGGGGAACTCGATGTCGATATCCATTCCGATGACTTGGGTAGCAGCGATGCACTGCTAGGTGCCACTCACTGCTTGTGATGACCTTAGGTCAGCGCTGCCAATGTCAGAGGAACCTACAGGGTCGCACACCTTGATACTCGAGTTCTCGTATTGATCGAGAAGCCTTATGATCGAGTTATTAGATAACTCGGATCTATTTTGGAGATTCCATTAGTGCCAATGGGCCTGATTAGATGGAAGAGATTTATTGGAGCCAACTTCCATTTATGGCATATTAACCATGGTTAGCCCAGTTTGACCTCGGGTTAAATTGGATTGGATCCAAGGGCTTGGTTAATATGCATAATGGACATTCGGCTGGGCCCATTGAAAAGTTGGGCTTAATGGGCTTAAGGAGAATGATGTGTAGGCGCATAGTTAACCCTAGTTAGACTAGGGTTGGCACCTACGGCCCATATGGTTAATATAATTTGATATTAATTATTTGTGGGTTATTTAATTAATTTAAATAATTGTATGGAGTCCTATTTAATAGGGCTGATTATTTAAATTATTAATTAGAGTCCTAATTGGATTAGTACCTGATTATTTAAATAATTAATTAGAATCCTAATTGGATTAGGACTTAATTAAATTATTAAAATAATCATATTCCTACTTCTCCTAGCCACTACTCTAACCGCCCCTTGCTCTATATAATGAGCCCTAGCCGCCCCCTCTCATGACACACAACATATTGAAGGCGTGAGAACAAGAGGAGGGGCGAGAGCAAGAGAATCAAGAGGAGTTGGCGCATCTCTTCATCAACCAAGCCACAAGCACTTCTTCTTCTTCATCCTTGGAGCTTCTTCTATTGAAGGTGGTGCAAGTGTGACTTGTGCTTGGCGGCATCTCCCTCTTCCTTCTTCAACCTTGGCGCATATACCTTGGAGGTGGCGCAAGTTAAGAAGAAGGTGACCTAAGGCTTGGATCTTCTTCCCGAGGCTAGCACCGGTCGTGGAAGAAGAGGACTCAAGGTGATCCGTGTGTGTGAGACTGTAGAGGGCGCACACTTGGGTGCCTACTACGACATCAGCCTCGCATCGCTCATAAGGTATTTTCTATCTCATCGTGTCGATTCCCTCGCATGCGATCTTCACTGGGTTTTTGGGATGGCCTATTTCGGGGGTATTCTTCCGCTGCGCAATGTATGAAATTTTGGTAAAATATCCCCAGGGTTTCTCAACAGTGGTATCAGAGCGACTTGTGAGACTCGAACGATGTATTTTCATGCTTTTCCATGCTCACATGCCATATTTACAATTTTCGCAAATTGCATATTGTTATGGCAAACGATTTTTCTAAAGTAGGAAAAATTAGGGTTTCTTGTTCCTATCATCTTTTCAATTTCTTTTGGATCTTTGGATTATTTTTCTAGCATGATTTAAGGATCAAAGGCGCACGTGATTTTGTCAAGTAGGACGGGCATTGTGTCTTCGGACTGGCCGGGTCTCTTGATCTGACAAAATTACCAGCCGAGAGGATCTTTGAAATCATCATAAAAATTAATTACAAATAGCCAAAAGATTTATGAAAAGAAGATGAGGAAAAGAGACTAGTTTTATGAAAAAGTAAAATTTCAGATTTTATGTTTTTCATGAGCATGTAGAACTGCATGTGTAGATACCTTGCTTGTGCATAATGTTGTGATCATGAGTCAAGCCCCTTTGCATGCCTGTGATGTATCTTTGTGAGGCCTGCGTGCCGCTTTTCTTTTCTTTTGTTTTTGAAGAAGATTAGGGGTGCAATCACATGGAACCCTGGCGCATGCATGCTTGATGGCGCATGGAGGAGAGGCGCAAGATGGCATGGCCGAACCCTAGGGTTTGAGAGCTAGCCATCTTGGCTCCTTGCATAGTGGCGCATCATCTATGGAGAAAGACCCATGGCATTAGCCGAACCCATGAGGGACACCTCTAGGGTTTGAGAGCTAAACCATAGTAAGTAGGACCTTGGAGCCAACCTTAAAGATCAAATTAGTGGTCGGCTAGGTTAGGTCTTGTCTTTGGGGCTTGAGTCTTAGGTCAAGAGTTGAACCTCCTTGTGTGGGTTGGTTCAATATCTTGAATAGGCTATGATCACATCATTCATTTACTGCTTTCCATATCTGCTAAAGCATGCTTGTTTTATTGTTATGTTATCACTATAGGATTGCATGCCTATAATGTTAGACATAAGATAAAACTGATGAGACCTCAAAAACCCTAGTAAATAAATATCAAGTCTAGTAGCCTTCTAACGCGTAGCCCTCACTAAGCTATCGATCAGTGGCATTGTGAACTATTTCCCACCCTCGTGGGACACACCCACTTATCTTTAGAAAGTGCATGGTGGCAATGGTTTCCCCAATCCGTTTTAATCGGGTGCGCCTTCGCAAGGAAACTCGTTGGCCCTGGGCATAACGGTTAGGAATGGACTTGACTAGAAGTTCATATGTTCTGGGCACATGATGAAAGTCTAGAGGCATCGTTGAAAGGTTAGGGTTTCATACTGCATCCAGCCCTCGCCGGACATGAAATGCCTAGACTGTTTCAATAAGGGAAATTGCTTGGAGCAATCGGCCGGCGTGCCCACCTTAGGAAGCATGAGTTACTTTGTGCATCTCATCCCACCCTCGTGGTGTCACATCCCGTTATCTTAACCCCAAACAAGGATCATGAGTCATGAAAGATACCGGATGTTATCATACAAGATCGATGCACATGCTAGGTAAAACCAAGTTCAA
>CM050440.1:37831280-37846569 GCA_027562315.1 Costus pulverulentus | reverse complement strand
CACAGATCCAATCTGTCTCCAGGGACATTATCATGTTAGTACATATGCGCAGATGTAAACAAACATAGATAATGACAATACCAGAATGATATAAATATCAAGGTCAAGTAGTACATAAGTGGACCAAAACACGGTCCTAGGGCATATACACCAACACCTGGTCTATGGGGGACAAGAAGAGCTCAGTATGCAAGGCTACACTGATGCGTCATTCCAGTCTGACCCTGATGACTTTAGATCGCAAGCCGGCTATGTGTTCAAAATGAATGGAGGCGCTATATGCTGGAAGAGCTTCAAGCAATCCACCATCGCCGATTCTACAACCAAAGCTGAGTATGTGGCCGCTTCTGAGGCAGCCAAAGAAGCTATTTGGATAAGGAAGTTCATTTCTGAACTTCAAGTGGTTCCCAGTGCAGTGGATCCCATTAAAATCTACTGTGATAACAATGGAGCAATTGCACAAGCCAAAGAACCACGGTCTCATCAAAGATCCAAACACATACTCAGGAGATTTCACCTGATCAGAGAGATCATAGATAGAGGTGATGTCAAGATTAGCAGAGTTGACACAGAGAACAATCTGGCAGACCCATTGACCAAGGCTTTGGTGCAGCAGAAGCATGATGGTCATGCTAGAGATATGGGGTTGAGGTTCCTCAACCTCTAGGACTTAGTGCAAGTGGGAGATTGTTGGTATATATGCCCTAGGACCTAGTTTTGGTCCATTATTTGTACCACTTAACATTGATATATATATCATTCTGGCATTGTCGTTATCATTATTTGTTTACATCTGCGAACATGTACTTATATGATAATGTCCCTGGAGACAGATTGGATCTGTGCTCAAACGATTGTCCCCAGTCGAGGTACCTGAGTGGATATGGGACAACTCTGGTACTTGTGAGACTGGTATATGGGCTGGTTAGGCATGAGGTGCTAACGCAGACATATAGCTATATCAATGGTGGATATACTGGACCAACCCGCTATGAGGCAATGACTTGGTGTCACAAGTTATCCTCACAAGTGATAGGAGATGCATTGATCACTTGACTTGAGGTCATTGGCCATTCTATATGGTTAGGGACATGCTTTGATACAACCTAACACCTCACCGTAGTTAGGGGGTAATAACGGTTGTCATTGAGCATGTCATGACCCATATGAGAAGGTCAATAGACAGACATAGGATTTGCCCCTTCCTAAGGGAAGCTTGATATCCATGGAGCTCCTCTATGGATCTATGACTGAAAGTGTATGGCCATACCCCAGGTTAGACCTGATTTAGTCATAGCCATGAGATTGGATGAAAAATAAGTGGTGACACACTTGTCCAATCAGATATCAGTACGGCAAAGAGACTGTAATGCATCGGTACCTACTTGCGATAATGGGGATCTCGATGTCAATATCCATTCCGATGACTTGGGTAGCAGCGATGCACTGCTAGGTGCCACTCACTGCTTGTGATGACCTTAGGTCAGCACTGCCAACGTCAGAGGAGCCTACAGGGTCGCACACCTTGATACTCGAGTTCTCGTATTGATCGAGAAGCCTTATGATCGAGTTATTGGATAACTCGGATCTATTTTGGAGATTCCATCAGGGCCAATGGGCCTGATGAGATGGAAGAGATTTATTGGAGCCAACTTCCATTTACAGCATATTAACCATGGTTAGCCCAGTTTGACCTCGGGTTAAATTGGATTGGATCCAAGGGCTTGGTTAATATGCATAATGGACATTGGGCTGCGCCCATTGAAGAGTTAGGCTTAATGGGCCTAAGGAGAAGGATGTGTAGGCGCATGGTTAACCCTAGTTAGACTAGGGTTGGCGCCTATGGCACATATGGTTAATATAATTTGATATTAATTATTTGTGGGTTATTTAATTAATTAATTTAAATAATTGTATGGAGTCCTATTTAATAGGGCTGATTATTTAAATTATTAATTAGAGTCCTAATTGGATTAGGACTTGATTATTTAAATGATTAATTAGAATACTAATTGGATTAGGACTTAATTAAATCATTAAAATAATCATATTCCTACTTCTTCTCCTAGCCACTACTCTAACCGCCCCTTGCTCTATATAATGAGCCCTAGCCCCCCCTCTCATGACAAACAACTTATTGAAGGCGTGAGAACAAGAGGAGGGGCGAGAGCAAGAGGATCAAGAGGAGTTGGCACATCTCTTCATCAACCAAGCCGCAAGCACTTCTTCTTCTTCATCCTTGGCGCTTCTTCTATTGAAGGTGGTGCAAGTGTGACTTGTGCTTGGCGGCATCTCCCTCTTCCTTCTTCAACCTTGGCGCATATACCTTGGAGGTGGCGCAAGTTGAGAAGAAGGTGACCTAAGGCTTGGATCTTCTTCCCGAGGCTAGTACCGGGCATGGAAGAAGAGGACTCGAGGTGATCCGTGTGTGTGAGACTGCAGAGGGCGCACGCTTGGGCGCCTACTATGACATTAGCCTCGCATCGCTCATAAGGTATTTTCTATCTCATCGTGTCGATTCCCTCGCATGCGATCTTCACTGGGTTTTTGGGACTGGCCTGTTTCGGGGGTATTCTTCTGCTGCGCAATGTTGCATCTCTGAAATTTTGTAAAATATCCCCGGGGTTTCCCAACAATAATCTCTAGTGGAATCTCAACGATCACTTTAGTGCATCCGAGCCTCAACACTAGTTTTACTCATGAATCTCTAACATTCTGATCCTCACTTTCGTGCAAGATCTCCACATTTGATAATTAGACTCGATCTATAGATTCATGTAATTATCATGGCAATTAATCTACTAGAACTAAACAAATTGGATCTAACCTAAGGAAGGGTTCCTAACATGCAATTCTAGGGTTCTGAATTCTTAAGCAATTACCTTTCAGCCAATAGCGAAAATTCTAAAAAACATGATTAGTAACATAGATCTATAGAGAGTCTAAGCACAAATATCACATGAGCAAAATCATCATGCTAAGATTAAATGCAACGAAATAGTGAAACAAAAATAGTCATCTAGTCATTAAAAATAATGTGAATTACTCCCCCATGTCCCAAAAGTAGTTTAAGCTAGCATGGTGGAGAAAATACAATATTCCATAATTTCAGAAGTTCAAAAATCAGCAAAAGAAGAGTTTTGGAAAAATACAAGACGGCTGTGAAGTATTTCACGGCTGTAATTTCAAAAGCTCTCAGTGAACAGTGGCTGTCCTTCTTCATTCCTCGATTCCTCTTCCAATTGATCTCCTTCTCTTTTGAAACTTCTGGTACGTTGTCTCCTCCTCCAGATGAAGCTTCAATATGAAAATCGCGGCCGGAGGTGGTCTGGATTGGTCGCGGTGGCGGAACCCAAGGCGGCGGCGTGAATCGTGATTTCTCCCTCGACAGTCGATGAAAATTGGGGCTTTCGGTGTGTGTGTGTAATCCTCTCATCAAAGCTCCCCTATTGCTTCTTACGGCTTCAAATATAAACCTCTAGTTCGCCCGCAATCGTCTTCACAAGAATCGGACTTCAGAATTGACCTGGAAATCGCGTTTAACAACAGAAATACGACAGTGCAATAGTTTACGGCATTGCCGTAAAATCGGTCAAATTTTCTGGTTTGATGTTGTCTAGGCAATCCGACACCGTAATTTGGTTTACAGTACTGCCATAAAATCGGCTGAACTTTCTGTTCGGAAGTGAATGAAAAATACGGCCCGTGTAATCCTTTACAGCGGTGCCATAAAATCAAGCAAAGTTTCTGTTCTGAAGCGCTCTGAAATACAGTACCGTAATCTGGTTTACGGTACTACCGTAAAATCTGAAAAACCTTCTGTTCGGAAACTCCTCAAAATACGGTAGTGGCTCGGATTTTACGGTAGCATATGAAAATACGGTACCGTAAAATAGGTTACGGTACTGCCGTAATTTGCTGAGTTGCTCTATTTTGCATGAAATTTCTTGGGTGATCTCCTCTTGATGATGGTAACTCTTCTATGTGTTTGATTTTGCTTGAAAACTCCTTGAAATAACGCCATTTTATCTAGGGGTGGCAATTCGTGTTTCACGTGTCATAACGTGTCGTGTCATACTTGACACGTGACACGATTGTGCTTGACACGAACACGACCCGTTTATGTATACGTGTCAATATACGAAACACAAA
The DNA here is from genome assembly GCA_027562315.1 of Costus pulverulentus. Taxonomy (NCBI): domain Eukaryota; kingdom Viridiplantae; phylum Streptophyta; class Magnoliopsida; order Zingiberales; family Costaceae; genus Costus; species Costus pulverulentus. Next base: position 37,842,417 of record CM050440.1, on the reverse strand, counting down.
CACGACCCGCTTATTTCACAGGTGACACGATACGACACGATTAACTCGTTTAATAAATAGGTCGTGTCACATAACACGACACGACACGGCACGATTGACACAATTTATAATGTAAAGTTATTAGAAAACACAACACGACACGATTGACACGACACGACATGAATAACCTGTTTAACTCACTATATTAAAATTATCTATAAATTATTAATTTTATATAATATATATTATATATGGGTTAGACGGGTCAACCCGCGATACGACACGACACGACACGAATTTTAGCGTGTCATAAACGGGTCGACACGATAATGACACGAAACACGATTATGTTAAACCTAAACCCACGAAAACTCGTGTCGTGTCATGTCGTGTTGGCGGGTCGTATAATTTTTTGCCAGGCCTAATTTTAGCATAAGATCCTTTACAATATTCGATGAATTTAGCATTAAAACAAGTAATAAGATCCTCAATTTAGCATGAAAAGATATCTAAAATGATACAAAATATACTATATATTTTGGTGTCATCAGGCCGTAACGAGTATTATGGGACGTAATTTCGAGTGATTTCTTTACAAAAGATTTTGCGCGATCATGGTACAGCCGTGGTTGTTTTTATAGCATGTGTTTATTCCATAATTTTCACCTTAACACATTACGGCACTGCCGTAATGGAAATCACAGCCGTAATTGTATCCCAAATAGCCGATTTTCCAGGTCTTATCGAAGTCCAATTTTTGCACGAATGATTGCGGATGAGTTAGACCACCAATTTAAGATCCGTAAAAAAGGAGAATACTCGTCAGAACAAGGGGAAGATCAGTGCACCAAAAGCCGTAATTTTGATCAACGTTTTAGAGAGAAATTGAGTTTTTCATTGCCACACTAGGTTTCACCATCGGGAAGCGTACAGAGCATCTCTGACGCAGGGCGGAAGTTGGGAAGAGAAGAGATGAGGAAGAAGAGAAGTGAAGCTTCCAAATCCATGGAAGTTCAGGGAAGAAGAGAAGAGAAAGAGGGGTCAGTGGCTAATCCTCAAGAAGAGAAAGAGGAGCCAACGGCTCACCCTCAAGAAAATACTAGGGGCCATCAGCTCATCCTAACCTCACAAGGAGGAAGACAACACACCAACCAACAGGTTTCCAAAAATAATATTCTAACTTCACTAATCAAAACATGAGAATTACATCAGTTTTTAAAGCCCTTTCACCCTCAACGTTAACTTAATCCCTCAACATATCTAAGGGCTGTCAATCTTTACTTTCAAATGGAGGGTGAGGATTAGTTAGTCTCTTAGGCTCCTCCTTGAAAAGCTGGAAGCTAGCTGGAAATAGTCGGTTGAAGCTTGCTGGCGCGTGCATGAGATACTCGATTATTGCAGGCCTCGCAGGCTGTGAATTGATTAGCGCATCTAGCTTTGCTGGGTCCTTTAATTTGATTGGTTGAATTGAGAGGCTGCCGCTGAGTGAAGATTTGAAGCGTCAGGTTGTTGAAGATTGGCGTGGAAAATTCTGCTGAAGATCAATTTGTCTTGGCTGCCGATTGGTTGATTTCCATGTTTGATTTATTGAATGCACTCGCCGAGAGTTATTTGCTGGGTCCTTTAATTTGATGAAGATTGCATGTTGATTTGGTCTTTTCAATTGCCAGCCGAGAGTTAGACTTATTTGATTGGAGATGGAAGCTGGCTATCACATGGAGCTATCCATACCCTTTGGAGCTTGAAGTTGCAAATAACGTTGCAAGTTGACTTAGATTGACTTGAATTGACTTTGACGCTTGACCTTGATGTTGACATGGTTGTTGTGATAATCTTTGACTTATGCTAATCCTAATTAAACAAGGGGAATTTAGAGTGCTAACTAATTGAACCTAATACATTTACTAGTAATTTAAAATGCTTAGAAAATTAAACCTAAGCTAATTCTAATTATAATAAAACAAGTAAACACTATATTAAAACATAATTAAGCATCTAAAGATGCTCCTGCATCAGATTTCCCCTCTTTGAAAACTTCACCTCCTGGTGAACTAATTTGAAGCCTGCAAGTCAAAATAGTCAAACCTATTTTTTTTTCAGATTTTACTCAGCTTTTTTTTTCAATTTTTTTTTGTTTTTTCTTTCTTCTTTTTTTTCTTTTTTTTTCACAGTCATTTTTTTTTTCTAAAACATCATTTTTTTTTCTCAGATTTTTTTTTTACAGCTATTTTTTTTTTTGGAAACATACATGCAAACGCAGTTCGGCCCACGCGTGACGCTTCGTTTCCGTGCGTCATGCATGCGAATGCGCTCGTCAAAGGCGATGCTGATCTGCCGTGTTCGTCAACGGCGGACGTTGGAGCAGTGGCGAACTCCCTTTTGGTGCTGGCGGAGGAAGGAAACGGTGAGGAGTGGTGGGCTGTGGCGGCGAAGGAGATCGAGGATGATGAACCAGCGAAGCAGAGCACGGTGAAGCGGAACAGGGGATGTTGAAGCAGAGCAGGGCACCATCAAAATTTGCTGATTCTGGCGATCGAACGGTCCAATGAACAGAAGCTTTTGGACATGGGATCGACTACTGAAGGAGATGGCGTGGATAGATTTTGAGGTCGATCGGCCTTCTGGATGGTGATTCTCAGAGTTGGGTGATGATGAGTTTTAACTCGTGTCGTCCGCGAGTTCTGAAAAGAACCAAGCAGATGACTAGGCGTGGGAAGATGAGGCTGAGGCCGGTTATCAGCTGCAAGGTCGGAGAAGGAGCTTGTGGTCGCCGGCGACAAGGCTGGGCGTCGATGGAGGTGCCGCTAATGAGATTTGGCACAGCTCGTTTCTCGATCGTGAGATGGTGGCCGAAACAGAGGGCTGTGGTGGAAGGGAATATCCGATTATCCGTAACCTGTGTCGTCCGCGGGTTCTGAAAAGAACTAAGCAGACGACGAGGCTTGGGAGACAGTATCGGCGCCAGTTGTCAACTGTCTTGCTCAACGCTGGAAGATGGAGTGACTTTGTAGCTCCAAGAGACGAAACCCATGAGATCTGGCGCCGCTTATCCTCCTTCATTGCTGAGTTGTGGGTTCTGAAAAGAACCAGGCGACCACAGCTCGGGGGATGAATCCTGGCAGCGACGAGCATGATGATTACCGTGGTTGAGCTTGGAGGCGAGGCTCAACGAATTTGCTTTAGGAGGCGACAAGGCCGGGGAGCATCATCATCGTTCCTGTGTGTAGAGACAGCCCGTGAAGAAATCGAGGTGAAAACATGAATGACGAGGTTCTGTTGTTGACGAAAGAAGATGATGCGCACGGTGTAGGCTTCCCTTCATCGTTAACCATGGTTTCGGAAAAGTACCAGGCAGCTAACTCCGGTGGTGAAACATGGAGATGGATCGACATGGGCAGACAAGAGTTGCCCACATGGTGCTCTGATACCACTGACGCAGGGCGGAAGTTGGGAAGAGAAGAGATGAGGAAGAAGAGAAGTGAAGCTTCCAAATCCATGGAAGTTCAGGGAAGAAGAGAAGAGAAAGAGGGGCCAGTGGCTAATCCTCAAGAAGAGAAAGAGGAGCCAACGGCTCACCCTCAAGAAAATACTAGGGGCCATCGGCTCATCCTAACCTCACAAGGAGGAAGACAACACACCAACCAACAGGTTTCCAAAAATAATATTCTAACTTCACTAATCAAAACATGAGAATTACATCAGTTTTTAAAGCCCTTTCACCCTCAACGTTAACTTAATCTCTCAACATATCTAAGGGCTGTCAATCTTTACTTTCAAATGGAGGGTGAGGATTAGTTAGTCTCTTGGGCTCCTCCTTGAAAAGCTGGAAGCTGGCTGGAAATAGTCGGTTGAAGCTTGCTGGCGCGTGCATGAGATACTCGATTGTTGTAGGCCTCGCAGGCTGTCAATTGATTACCGCATCTGGCTTTGCTCGGTCCTTTAATTTGTTTGGTTGAATTGAGAGGCTACCGCTGAGTGAAGATTTGAAGCGTCAGGTTGTTGAAGATTGGCGTGGAAAATTCTGTTGAAGATCAATTTGTCTTGGCTGCCGATTGGTTGATTTCCATGTTTGATTTATTGAATGCACTCGCCGAGAGTTATTTGCTGGGTCCTTTAATTTGATGAAGATTGCATGTTGATTTGGTCTTTTCAATTGCTAGCCGAGAGTTAGACTTATTTGATTGGAGATGGAAGCTAGCTGTCACATGGCGCTATCCATACCCTTTGGAGCTTGAAGTTGCAAATAACGTTGTAAGTTGACTTAGCTTGACTTGAATTGACTTTGATGCTTGACCTTGATGTTGACATGGTTGTTGTGATAATCTTTGACTTATGCTAATCCTAATTAAACAAAGGGAATTTAGAGTGCTAACTAATTGAACCTAATACATTAACTAGTAATTTAAAATGCTTAGAAAATTAAACCTAAGCTAATTCTAATTATAATAAAACAAGTAAACACTATATTAAAACATAATTAAGTGTCTAAAGATGCTCCTGCATCAATCTCTAGCCGTGAAATTTGAAGGGAAGCTACGCTTGAGGAAGAAGAACATACACCAGAAGTTTTAGAGCGAAAGGAGACTGATCAAAGGAGAAATCAACGAAAGAGGCGCCACCGGCACTGTTCATTCGAGAAATCACGGGCTGTAATTTCCATTATAGCCCTGTGTTTATTAAATTCTCTTTTCTTCTCAATTTTTGATCGTTCTAAATTATGGCATATTGTAATTTCTTCACCATGCTAGCTTAAACACTTTTTGGGACAGGGGGTATAATCCCCTTAATTTCATAATGACTAGATGATCTTTATTTCATCAGAATACTCTCACTATGATAATTATACTTAAGTGATGATTGTCTTTAATCTCTTCTAGTTTCATATTGTCAACATGTATTGGCGTTTCTGTGATATGGACTAAAAGGTGACGTGCAAAATCTTGGAATCTTAGAATCATGATTTAGGAACTCATCGTAAGAAATTAGGTTTGTTCTTATTTCAAGATTTTAAAAGTTTATTGACTTGTTGATAATTTGACCTAGGAGACATTAATGAGTTAAACATGAAGATATTGTAAGAAATTAAGTATCGGATCATTGGAGAACCTTAAGTAGAACCTATGAATCTAAAGTATGAAAGTATTTAGTTTTCACTTGAGATGATTGACATAAAGATTGGATGCATGAAAGTGATCTTAAATATTCTTGTCAATGATTTATTTATCTTTAGCATTGAATAAATCTTGTGTGAAAGTGAGGATTTGTTCTTTTTAAATTGTCTGCGCGAAAGCGAGATGATTTCTTTATTAAGTAAATTATATCTTTATCATATTAAGAGTAAACTGACGATCATTTAATTATATATAGTCATTGAAATTGAGGTGGATGAAACCCTAGTCTAGCTTTTCTCTCTGATATTTCGTGTGATTTTCGTTTGCTGCTTACATCGTATTCGATTGTCTAGCTAATAAGAAATTAATTCTTTGGTACTTAACAAACAAGGTCTCTGTGGTTCGATATCTTTTATTACTTCAAGTATTCGTGCATTTGCAGACACAATAGCACCCTAGTGGATAAGCCTCTTCGGTGTATGTGAGAGTAGTATATGAGCTAGTTGAGTGTATGACATCAAAGCAAACATATGGGTACACTAATAATAGGTATACTGGGCCAACACACCATGAGTCATTAACTTGGGTCTCACAATTTAATCTCACAAGTGATAGAAGTGCATTAATCGTTTGATCTATTTTGATACAACTAAACAACTTAACATGGCAAGGCGATCATAACGGCTATCATTAGTTATATCATAGGCTATCTGTAAAGTAAGAGAAAGTAATTTTTCTTTTTGCCAAAGGTAAGTAAATATTTTATATTATCAATTAATAGTGTACATCAATTAAGTTACATGACACTGATAAAACAATGACATCAAAAGGCCATGTTACCTCCAAGACTAATGCATGGAGCTATACAGACACACGAGTACATGCTAGCCACAAAATATAAAACATATAACTATATCTACACATCCAACCATCCCAAGAATACATTAGGCAACTAAAGGGAACCAAGCATGCCAAGAATGATCATTCTTACCATTAATCCAATTTCGCGCACTTTTGACTAATCGTATGACAAGTATCAACATCTAAACGAGATCTCTCACACATCCACGATGCACAAAAAAACTAGAAAATTATTTTCTAGGTTAGCTACTCATTTGACTCGATTGACAAGGAAAAGTGTGAAATTCTTTTCAGATAAATCTTGTGAAATTAACTTTTAAGAACTTCAGAGCATGTTAGTCAGTGCCCTAGTTTTAGTACTCCCTATGGGTGATGATGGATATACAGTGTATACTAATGTCTCGATTTAGGGATTGGGTGATGTTCTCATGCAGCATGGCAAAGTTATTGCTTATGCTTCTAGGCAACTTAAAAAACATAAAAAGAATTACCTTATTCATGACTTAGAATTGGTAGTAGTTATCTTTGCTTTGAAAATTTAGAGGCATTATTTATATGGAGTCACATTTGAGATTTTCACTGGTCATAAGAGTCTCAAGTATCTATGATGTGCATTTTGATAAGTATGACATGGCTTGACATTTACATTAGTTGCTTTGTTAAAACATCTATGATGATAATTTCAATACCTTTGTGTATGCTTGATGTCGTGGCATTGACTGATCTTATGATGGGTTATATTATACTAGCTAGACCACTATGGACTCTATAGTGCCGAGTATGGATTGGCTATAGAGGTGCTAACTAGAGGTCGCTTGATAGGAAGTCATTAGACTAACTAGGGTGGATGTTGGACCCAATATCTTATGAGCTGTCTGAGGGCAGTTGTTCCATCAGTTGAGCAACAATGGAAACACTATAACAAAGAGTGCGAACTCGAGAGTGAGGTTATATTGTAGTTATGCTCTTGATTTACATGACTGTAGGGACATGATGTTTACCATGTAGAATAGTAAAGTTACATTAATCAACTTTCTATGTTGCATGCATTTTGTGATTCCTACTTGGCTCTTCTAGCTAACTCCCTTTGTTTTGCCTCCATGTTCAGATTTAGTTCAACCTCAAAATGAATAGCTAGATAGAAGTTGCAGTCTTGGGAAAAATAAGTGGCTAAGCTTTGTTTTTGTTGAGTTGTTACATTTGTAATTTGGCATTGTTGCCAAACTTTGAGTTTTATTGAAAGATGTTGTAATATGCATACTTTGGTATGTTTTTGCATGGTTCGTAAGTTTTGAAAACTTCATTCAAACTTTTGAGAACAAAAATTATGTTGTGGTTTAGTGTGTGAATTGTAATTGTGTTGGTTTGTATCTTTTGAACTCTTATGTCTTTGGTGAAGTCTTTCACCGGGGTGTGACACAAGTAGGGGTAACAATGCTCACTATCAATTGGTGAGATTGGACTCTCTAAGCTTTGCTAACACGTAAGAGAGAGTAATATAAAATTTTCTCTTCTATAAAGGAAGTATGATATATAGGGAACTCACCTTTTTGGAGACATGATTGAGAGTGCATGCCTATACTCAAGTATTTACCTAACTAAGTTATACCCACTTGATTGGGGTAAATAAGTATAAAACACTTGTCAAATAGGCAATGGGAATATAATGTATAGAGGCTTTGCCACTAGTTAGGGGATATTGGCCGACGATATACTTCTTATATTTTTTGTAGCAATGATATATTGCTAGGTACCTCTCACTACTTATGGTAATCTATCTTATGATCATCATTGTTAGTTTTATATGAAACCCATAGGGTTGCACATGTAGACACTTGAGATCATAAGTTGATCAGATAGCCTTGGATTGAATAATTTGAGTCCATTTAAGAGTTAGATGGATATAGATCAAAGCATGAACTAGATTGATTAGATAAAAGGTTCATATCAATTAATCTGCAAGGAGATTAGGGCTAGATGCATGATCTAGATTATTTGGATCAGTTTATTGGGTTTTGGCCTATTTGTTAGTGTGTGCACCTTGAAGACTGATGTCTTGCATTTTAATAGTAATTTTTCTTAATATTTCATGATGAATCTAGGCTTGTTTTGATATTTTCACACTCTTTTAAGACTTATTTACTTGAAAGATTCGGAATCTTCACTTTTTTTCTTGCTTTTGTGGAATTTCAGGTAAAATCACCCAATTTTGATGTCTTTTGAAGATTCTAAGACCATGAGGTGATTTTTTTCTATGAAGCGAAGCTGCCCATCAAATTTGGGCTCAATCAGAGTTAGCCTCGAAAATACGGCCAGGTGAACCCCATGGGGTTCACCGGTTCTTTCGCCAGACAATAGGATACTTCACAGAGAGCTTCCCGGGGAGGTGAACCCAGCGGGGTTCACCCATGATTCTCTCTGTTGCGCAGCGCTCAAAGTGGCCAGAACATATCACAGGCAGGTGAACCCGGTGGGGTTCACCCATGCTTCTTTCGGCCAAAACAATCCAGAACACATCACGGCCAGGTAAACCCGGCGGGGTTCACCCGTGATTTCAACCCAGGCGAACGTGAACCCGAGTCCAACTCGGATTCTCTCTGATTTCCAACCCCTTTGAAGTCCAAATTTAGCAAGGAAGGGTTCTTTGGAAAGCTTATTCGAAAGAGAACGCGTGAAATATAAAAGCCCTAATTTTCATGCCCTAGACATCGAGGAATCACGTGACGAAGCGGCTAGGGCGGAAGAACACGATGAAGAGGAGTTTCGGAGGAGATTTTCAGAGATTGAGACGTCAGATCATCACAATTTCTTGAGAATACTTTCGGTTTAGCATCTCCTTCCTCTTAGATTCACTTCCTTGTAGTTTTCTTTCCCTTTAAAGATAGATTTTGAACGTTCCAATGATGATTGTAGCGTAAAACCTTTTTCGGGGCTCGGTTGAAGCCCGTTGACGATTCTTAATTGCAATTCTTGTTTCAATTTAGTTGTTTGAATTATATTGTGAGCATATTTTACTTTGATATGCATATCTCATGATTTACCTTGGCCGAGTATTTTCATGTTTTAGTCGTTATGATTCATACCGTGAGGAGGATCGTAAAGACGGATCTTCATAGTAAAACTTACGAGACCTCGACACGAGAGTGCTTGGTCATCGCTTGAGGGTTTAACAATCTTCTATAGAACTCATTGGGTTTGTCTGAAATGATCCACCGTGAGAGTAGGAGATCGTCTTAGTCAAATACTGGGGTGTACACTCGAGAGAGGACACCTTGTACCCTAGGGATAGATTCCTTGTGTAATATCATAAATCCAGATAACTGATATTATTAAGCGCGATTAAGATCATCAATGTGGTGGAAACCATAGCCCTGATATCTCTCTCATATTTATTCTCTACTGATATAGCTTTGATTTCTTGTTTTCGATTTAAGTTCTCAAAACCCCATTTCGATTCGCCTACCTATTGAAACTTGGATCTTCTATTACTCAACCTTGTTCCCTGTGGGACTCGACATTTTTTATATTACTTCGACATAACCGTGCACTTGCGGGACGTGTCAACTTTTTGGCGCCATTGCCGGGGAACAATGGTTGATATTAGTATATTTCTGAGAATTGGTAGACTAGGCCATAGTTAGTTTTTCTACGCTTCTGCATTGCTACTTTCTTTTTCATTCTATTTGCCCGTTTCTTAGAACTTTGAAATTTAGACTAACCCCTTTTATGTAAGAAGTTCTAGGGCAGGAGCATTCTTTGACATTGATCCAGAGATCGAGCGCACGTTCCGGATTAGAAGAAAGCAAAACCAAATTCAGAAAAAGGAAGACATGAATCATCCGGGCACGGAAAATCAAATGGAGCACATTCAGCTTGATGTGAACAATGATCGAGTACCTCAACCAATGGGGAACAACTACAACAATAGGACGTTGAAAGACTATTCTGCTCCCTACGCACATGGTTTACAATCAGGAATAGCGAGACCCATAGTTGAGGCCAGTAATTTTGAAATAAAACCTGCTCTACTTTCTATGGTGCAACAAAACCAATTTGGTGGTTCTCCTCTTGAGGACCCCAACATGCACCTCTCTAATTTTCAAGAATATTGTGATATGTTGAAAATTAACGGTGTTTCTGCTGATGCTATCAAGTTGCGATTGTTTTCCTTCTCTTTAAGGGACAGAGCGAGAGCTTAGCTTCACATATTGCCTTCGGCTTCAATAAGAACATGGGCGGAGCTATCTCAAGACTTTCTCTCCAAATATTTTTCTCCATCCAAGACAATTCAGTTGCGGAATCAGATTACGAGTTTCATGCGGAATCAGATTACGAGTTTCATGCAGAAGGATGGAGAATCCTTATATGAGTCTTGGGAGAGGTTTAAAAAGCTCCAAAGGATGTGTCCACATCACGGAATTGAGACTTGGGTCTTAATCCAAATGTTCTACAGCGGGTTGGATTACAACACAAGACTCGTAGTGGATGCTGCAGCAGGAGGCGCTTTGATGAATAGACCGGTTGAAGATACAATGAACCTCCTCGAGGACATGACGATCAACCATCACCAATGGACATCTGTGAGAGGTACATCTAGCAAGAAGTCAAGTAAGTATGACCTAGACACTCTTACTGCTATTACAGCTAAGGTGGATAATTTAACTAGAAAGATTGATTCTTGGTTTGTGAATTCAATGGATGTTAACTCTAAATCTTGTGAGGTCTATGGAGTTGCAGGTCATGTAGGGGCAGATAATCAAGTAAGAGATGGGCGGATGGCTGCGAATCACTCTAAGCAATTGAATGCCATTGGAAACTTCAATCCCAACAACAACCCATATTCCAGCACATACAACCCAGGATGGCGTAACCACCCAAACTTCTCATATTGAACAACTCAGCCAATGCAACCTGGACAAGCGCCTTCACAACAAACCCAACCCCCACAAGGAAATTTTAGGCAGCCTCCACAAGGCGACTACAGACAACCACCAGGATTCCAGAACAGAAACTTCAACCCACAGCCATGGCAAAACAATGATTCACAGTTGAGCAAGCAACTTGAAGGATTGACCGACATTGGTCACATTTGAATTAGGGTTGCATTGGATTGGATCCAATGGCTTAATCAACCCATGCCATGAAGTTTGGGCTAGCTCATTATCCAATGAGGCCCAATAATAAGT
>CM050440.1:37809415-37821209 GCA_027562315.1 Costus pulverulentus | reverse complement strand
AAGTACACAATCGCAGGTGTAGACAGACAATGATAACGACAATGCCAGAATGATATATAAATATCAATGTCAAGTAGTACATAAGTTGACCAAAACTAGGTCATAGGGTATATACAGCAACAAAACCCTCCACGGCGGCGTGGATCGCTATTTCTCCCTCCACCGTCAATCAAAATTGGGGCCTTTTGTCTCTCTGTAATCCTCTCGTGAAAAGCTATCCTTTTACTTCTTACGACATCGAATATAAACTTCTGGATCGTCCGCAATCATCTCCGCAAGGATCGGGCGGGAACATTGACCTGAGAATCGCGTTCAAACACCGGAATACGGCAGTGTAATATCTTACGACACTACCGTAAAATCCATTGATTATTCTGTTATGAAATTGCTAGAACAATACGGCAGCGTAATTTCGTTTACGGCAACACCGTAAAATCGGCTGAACTCTCTAGTCGAATTCGTCTAGAAAATACGGCCCGTAAACTGGTTTACGACATTGTCGTAATTTCAGGGCAACTTTTTGTTCTGTAGACGTCTGGAAAATATGGCCCGTAAACTAGTTTACGGCAGTGCCGTAATTTCAGCGAAGGTCTCTGTTCCGAAAGCGCCCCAAAATACAGCCGTGTAAATTCTTACGGTGGTGCCGTAATTTCGCGAAAGCCTTCTGTTCGGTAAATCACCAAAATACGGCTGTGATCTCGATAATACGGTAGCCGTGTAAAATACGGTACCGTAAAATCCTTTACGGCACTACCGTATTTTGGGTTCTTTGCCTCGATTTGCTTGAAAATTCTTGGGTGACTTCTTCTTGATGATGAGAACTCTTCCATGTATTTGATTTTTGCTTGAAAACGCCTATAATAGTGCTTTTTTGCCTGAAAAACATGAAAAACCAAAATAGAAGTAGACTTTGCAATATTTAATGGATTCAGCATAAAAACAAGTAAAAAGATCCTCAATTTAGCATGAAAAGGTATCTAAAATGATACAAAATATACTACATATTTTGGTGTCATCAAGAGTCAGCTAGCCCAACAAGCTAGCTCATCCTCCAAGGCACTAGGCAAGCTACCATCCCAGCTAGAAGTAAACCCAAGGGAGCATTACAATGCAATCTCCACTCGGAAAGGCAAGCAACTTGAGGATCCAAAAATGCCAACCAATGACAAAAGAGATGATGTGACTCCTGAGTCTGTGGAACCGCATTCAGATGCAATGCCAGCAGCACCAGAACCAGCTGAAGAACAGCGGCCCTATGTGGGACCCCTTGCATATAAGCCACCGATCCCTTTTCCATAGAGGCTTGTCAAGGCTAAATTGGACAAGCAGTTTGGTAAGTTTTTAGAAGTTTTGAAGAAACTTTATATTAACAGCCCTTTCGTTGATGCTCTTTCGCAGATGCCGACTTGTGCAAAATTTTTGAAAGACATCTTATCAAACAAGAGGAAGCTGGAAGATCAGGGCACCATTGCACTTACTGAGGGGTGCAGCGCTATCATTCAGAACAAGCTTCCTCAGAAGCTTAAGGACCCAGGCAGTTTCTCCATACCCTGCCAGATTGGGGAGATGTCCTTTCAGAGAGCTCTGTGCGACCTAGGAGCAAGCGTTAGCCTCATGCCTTTGTCACTTTGTAAAAGGCTAGACTTAGGAGATTTACAACCCACTAATATTTCAATACAACTTGTAGACAGATCAGTGCGCTAACCAGTTGGTATTCTAGAGGACGTACCGGTTAAAGTAGGAGATTGCTTTATTCCTGCTGATTTTGTTATTTTGGAGATTGATGAGGATGACAGGCTCCCTATCATTCTAGGGAGACCTTTTCTTGCTACTGCTGGCGCTGTCATGGATGTCAAGAATGGGAAACTATCCTTGAACATCTGTGGCAACATTATTCAATTTGATCTGGCTGACAGCTTAAAAAAACCCTCTCTTGCAGGCACATGCTATAGCGTGAACATTGTGGAAAAAGCCACACATCGTGCTGAGCCCTTTAGGAAAGACGTGGACCCATTGGAACTTACCCTGACAAATTTTGACTTCACAAACGCCAGTGAAAGGAGGAAGCTACAACTTGATGAGTAGGAAGAGATGCACCATTTCGCCTATGGGAATGCTAAGATCTACAAAGCACGCACCAAGTTTTGGCATGACAAGCACATAGTAAAGAAAGAATTTCATAAAGGGGATAAAGTGCTTCTCTTTAATTCAAGACTTCGGTTATTTTCAGGAAAGCTCTGCACGAGGTGGTCCGGTCCTTTTACAGTTCATAAAGTTCAACTGTACAGTGCCATCACAATTTGACAGAACGAACTGAAAGTTTCACAGTTAACGGGCACCGTCTTATGCACTACTTTGAAGATGAGTGGGTCGAAAAAGAGGAAGTTTTTGCTCTTTCAGACCCCACAAATTTGACACTCTGATAACTCTTATGGTCGAGCTACCGACCTTATACTAGCACTCTTGGGAGGCAGCCCAAGTTTTTAATTATTTTTAGTTTTCATGCATTATTTCTCTGCGTTGTTAGACAATTTTCTAGGCTGTTAATTTCTTTTTCATTTAATTTTAGGTTTTCTAATAGGGATTGTTACTGATTTTATGTCTTTTTATGATGTAGGACAAAGAAGGGGCACATGGCAAATTTTTCTAGAATTTTTTGGGCTTTTCAGTGCACTTCACCACCTGGTGAACCCCACAGGGTTCACCTATGCAGTCCACTGTATCAGCATTACCCAAGGTGATGACTAGGAAGCCTGCAGGGAACCTTCTAGTGTGCTTAACGGCCTGGTGAACCCCAGCGGGTTCACCCATGTTTCTGTAACAACAACTCCCACCAGTGAACTTCACGGACAGGTGAACCCGGGCGGGTTCACCCGTATTTCCAACTGGTTTTCACCCGACCGAGAGGCACTGCGACTAGGGTTTCCACTGCCGCCTCCATATCTTGAAGAATTCGACCCGATCGCACCGCTCTTCCCTCCTCTCTGCACTCAAAGGCAACCTCCACGGTTCCGATCCACGTTTCCCTGCAAATCTGGACAAGTTTCCTCCCTAATCGACTTCGAATTTCAGTTTCGCCTGTTCTTCGAGTCCTTTTTCGCCGATTCGCCGCCGCCTTCTCTCTTTTCCTGTATTTCTGGCTGGATTCTCCTATCCAAGATCACTAGTTGATCCCGATCCTCTCTAGCACCATGCCTCCGAGAACCAAAGCTATGGCTTCCAAGCAGACAACGCGACCTCAGCAGGCATTTTTTGACTCGTTAGCCACAGACGATAAGGAGTACACGCCGACTCCTCCATCTTACTAGCCACCGTCGGCCACACCAGGATCTTCATCCTCTAGGCAAGGATGCACATCTGCCAGCTGGCCGCAGCCATACGTCTCTCCCCCGAATGAGTTCGAAATTATCTTTCGCAATGCCAGCCAAGAAGAACGATATCAAACATTGCATCAACGCCGAGTTCTCAACACAAGATATCTTGATAGAGCCACATTGCAACTGCTCGGGCTGAGGGAAGATGTTGATATGATGTATGTCGCCATAGGTTGGGAGCAATTCCAGCAGCTCTTTTCTCCCACGTACGTTGGTGTTATGCTGGAGTTTCTGAGCTCCTTGGAGGTTAAGGCAGATCCGGTTATAGAGGATGACCCTGACCGTTTGACCTTCCATTTGGGTAACATCGAGCATACTCTTACTCTATCTTAGTTACGAAGTATTTATGGGTTTCCTAAGTCATGTGCCCCCAACGTCCCCACTGAATATAGTGAGCAAGGTTTCTGGGGCGCAATTGCTAATGAGCACGTCTACTCTGCTCACGTGACTGGTGCCTCCAGCCGATGCAACCCAGTCATCAAGTATTTTCACCGCGAGTTAGCTCATACCATATTTGGCCGTGGTGAGAGTGACGGTATGGTTCGACAGACCGAGTTGTTTTATCTCTAGTGCATGCTTCATAGTTTCAGGGTGGATTCTCGGTACTATCTTGCAAAGCAGTTTAGCCATGTCGCCCGCTCGTTGAAAGGGGCGATTGTGATTGGCGGCCTCATCACTCCCTTGGCAGTCTCTTTAGGCATCATCTCGTACAGCACATTGGAAGCTATAGGTAACAACAGGCTCGAGATCGAGTCTTGCGTCGCCATGAAGTTATTATACGCAAGGGTGACTCCTAGGACATGACGTTCAAAGGGAGTCCATTCTGCCTTCCATTACGGAACCCATAATGCACCACTGTGAGAGTGCGAGGGAACTGGCATATCCAGCCTGTTGATGATCCATAGCCTGACTCTGTCGCCACAGCACCACCAGCACCTAGCGCCTTCTCTTTTGGTGGACCTTCTTCCTCTGACTCTATGATGGCTATATTGCAGGAAATTAAAGAGGAGCAACTCTACCAATGAGAAGTGATTGATCACCTGGACACCACCGTATCCTACATTCAGTAGGACCATTCCTCTCGATGGGAGTCTATGGAGGCACACATGCAAAAGCAACACAAGATGATAGGGTCTGTTTGGGAAAAGATATCAAGTATGGACGAGCAGCTTTACTTTCTCTCCAAGGAGAACATGGCACGCATGGACATCTCATCTGATGAGGAGGTCGAGCCCGACTTCACGTTGCACAACAAGAGCAAGAGCTCGTAGGCTTCTGGCTCTCGCTCGCGCAAACGGAGGTAGCTTCCCCGAGCACCAACATTGTCATCCACTCCTCTCACATCATGGCATTGCACAGAGGACTATGCAAACTATTAGAGTGGGTGAGCTATCTCTACTCCGGTTTCTTCTTTTGTTTGTCTATCATGTGGCTGTTTGACTTACGACTGTGGCATGACTTTTATTCTGTGATGGATGGATATTCTGGCATTGTATCTTATATGCCATTTTATTCGTGGGCCTGGTCCACATCTTCAGACCCCACTATGTGACAATTCTGTATGACACTTTGGGATCTACTTTCCTGTTTATATTAGTACTCTGTTATGATGATTGTGATTTTCATATATGCTGTGTCAACTTTGAAATGCTATGATGCTTATTATTCCACGAATTCGTTTATCTATCATGAGTCTTGTCCTATGATAGCTATTGCAATGCATGATTGGTTAAGAATAATCCAAGATTGTTGATAATACCTCCTTGTTAGGGATACTTTTTGATCATGTCCATATATTCTATGATTTTGAAATTTTGTATTTTGGATTGACGTTGAGTTGTACATTAGTGAGTCAAACATTTCTGTGATTGTTTAATCAATTCAAGCTTGCAACTTACATGAGAATCATATTGAGATGCATGTTCACTTAGTTATTCTTTGAATTCCTTTATGTTGTTGGGGAGACACTGCATTTACCAAAAAGGATATGTTATCAACAACTGAGCAATTAAAAAAAAACCCACTCTTAGATTCCTCTACTTGGCACTGTGAAAAATCAGTGGTGGCACCGAAGGATGTGAGTTGAAATCTAAGAGATGAGATGTGAAGTGAAATCTATAAAGAGACTCCTCTACTTGGCATTGTGAAAAATTGACAATGGTACCTAAGGATATGAGTTTAAATCTATTGCAATAGTCAAGTGTACCATACCCTAATAAAACATTTGAGTTAACCCCAACGATTTGATTAGGAAGGATTGGAATTGCATGAGTGTTGTGTGTAGGTTTGATTGAATCCTATGTTTGTTGCTTACTAGGTTATTTGGCATCTAGTTATTGTGGGATCAAACTTTTGAACACTTGAAACAACTATTTACTTGATTTCTCCTGATTAGATTTTGGATTGCTATTAAATGTTCTTCTAACTTGGATGTATACCTCAACACAAAAGATTGCTCTTATACCCATCTTATGTTTCATCTTATTTTATTGCTTGAGGACAAGCAAAGATTTAAGTCTCAATTATTTTGATGTCTTGCATTTTAATAGTAATTTTCCTTAATATTTCATGATGAATCTAGGCTTGTTTTGATATTTTCACACTCTTTTAAGACTTATTTACTTGAAAGCTTCGGAATCTTCACTTTTTCTTGCTTTCGTGGAATTTCAGGTAAAATCACCCAATTTTGATGTCCTTTGAAGATTCTAAGGCCATGAGGTGATTTTTTATATGAAGACGAAGCCGGCCATCAAATTTGGTCTCAATCGGAGTTAGCTTGGAAAATACGGCCAGGTGGGGTTCACCGATTCTTTCGCCAGACAACAGGATACTTCACAGAGAGCTTCACAAGCAGGTGAACCCGGTGGGGTTCACCCGTGATTCTCTTTATTGCACAGCGCTCAAAGTGGCCATAGCATATCACAGGCATGTGAACCCGGCGTGGTTCACCCGTGCTTCTTTCAGCCAAAACAATCCAGAACACATCACGGCCAGGTGAACCCGGCGGGGTTCACCCGTGATTTCAACCCAGGCGAACGCGAACCCGAGTCCCACTCGGATTCTCTCTAATTTCCAACCTGTTTGAAGTCCAAATTTGGCAAGGAAGGGTTCTTTGGAAAGCTTATTTGAAGGAGAATGCGTGGAATATAAAAGCCCTAATTGTCATGCCCAATGCATCGAGGAATCACGCGACGAAGTGACTAGGTCGGAAGAACACGATGACGAGGAGTTTCGAAGGAGATTGAGACGTCAGATCATCACGATTTCTTGATAATACTTTTGGTTTAGCGTCTCCTTCCTCTTAGATTCACTTCCTTGTAGTTTTCTTTCCCTTTAAAGAGAGATTTTGAACGTTCCAATGACGTTGTAGCATAAAACCTTTTTCGGGGCTCGGTTAAAGCCCATTGACGATTCTTAATTGCAATTTTTGTTTCAATTCAGTTGTTTGAATTATATTGTGAGCATATTTTACTTTGATATGCATATCTCATGATTTTACCTTGGCAGAGTATTTTCATGTTTTAGTCGTTACGATTCATACCGAGAGGAGGATCGTAAAGACGGATCTTCTTAGTAAAACTTGTGAGACCTCGACACGAGAGTGCTTGGTCATCGCTCGAGGGTTTCATAATCTTCCATAGAACTCATTGGGTTTGTCTGAAATGATCCACCGTGGGAGTAGGAGATCATTTTAGTCAAACACCGGGGTGTACACTCGAGAGAGGGCACCATATATATATAATCAAGTTCGAGTAGTGGGTATGTGATCTATACTTCCCAAACCCGACTCAAGTGGTGTTTATACTATCCATACCCGAACAAAACCCGATTAATAGGTGCCTAATTAAAATGAAGAGGTGACACTATGCATGTTCTAGTCTTATGTGCACATTTCATAATTGCGGAAAAGGTAAAGTTTGATCCTATAATCCCATTGCAATACCAACCGAAAAGAAATGACCACAAATGAAAGAGGTGAAATGTGTGTTAAAAAAAATTAGTTTATAAGTTTAAGATTTTTCTATAACCTAGCTAAGTGTGAGGAAATAAACTAACACCAATTAAGATATAACTATGTTGTGATATAAAAGTATACTATGAGATTAAATTAAAACTAGTATCACCAACATTATGGGCAAACAAATCAAACAAAACAAACAATGCAAATAAAAGAATTATAGTGGTTTGGCATCTCATACCTAGATTTACTACCTTGGTTCTCCAAAAAGGATTTCAAAAGCATTAGTTTTATTTTTGTTTTCCTCGGAGAGAATTACAATAAGTGATCTCACCCTTTTTCTTAGGGCACTACTTCTCTACATTCTACTATGCAAAAAAGTAAAAAGAAAAAAAACCTAGTTAAGAGGTATCTTTAAAGAGCATACCAATTTTTAAAACACAATAAAGTAGATGCAAGAAAAAATAGAACACAAATCAAGAAGGTGGGAGGGGGGAATGCTTAGAGCCAGGGCTTCTATGTTTTTTTTTCTCCTCGCATTCTTTAAATTCTCTTAAAGAAATGACTCTTTAGAGATGTTGAGGGCTTCAAAATGACTTATAATCACAAACATCTTTAATTGAAGCCTTAGGAAGGAGACTAGAGGAGAAGAAAAACTCTTTATAACAATAAAAGGTTTAGAAGCTATTAATATTTTGTTACAAGGTTGTAAATTCATCTTTGTTTAGTTTGGCCTAATTTAGGTCTATATAACAAGCTATGATTTGACTTATTTTAAATCATTTGTAGCATGAATTACATATTGTTTGAAATCATGGAAAGCTTAGAAAGTATATTTTCTAAAAATACTAATTTAAAAGAAGTTTGATATGAGTTAGGACTAGTTAAAGTTCAAATACAATGAAAAGGTAAAAAAACTCATGGCATGGTTCAAGAAATTAATTAAAATTTTGCAAAAAAAAAAAAGAAGCAAGGATTTATGTGATTAATGTCATAATAAGCAAGCACCTAAGCAAAATAGCAACAAACTATTGCATCCTTTTATGCAAGCCATCCATATACATATGATATGATATCACATATTTGGGCAACAGAGAAATTAAATGACATGCACACACTGACTTCTGAGAAGAGAAACAAAGCATTGATGATACATGCATGTGTAGCACTAGCAGCTGCTCCGCGTTTCGATATTTAAATTCACACACACATATATATATATAGCTTCCTAGTTCTCTTCTTCCTCCTCGCCGTAGGCGTTTTCCTTGTCGGCATCAGCGACGGCGTCCTGGTACTGCTGGTACTCGGATACAAGGTCGTTCATGTTGCTCTCGGCCTCGGTGAATTCCATCTCATCCATGCCTTCGCCGGTGTACCAGTGCAAGAAGGCCTTGCGGCGAAACATGACGGTGAACTGCTCAGATACGCGCTTGAACATCTCCTGGATGGAGGTGGAGTTGCCCATGAAGGTGGCAGACATGGCGAGACCGGTGGGCGGAACGTCGCAGACGCTGGACTTGACGTTGTTGGGAATCCATTCGACGAAGTAGGATGAGTTCTTATTCTGCACAGAGATCATCTGCTCGTCCACCTCCTTGGTGCTCATCTTGCCGCGGAACATGGCGGAGGCAGTGAGGTAGTGGCCGTGGCGAGGGTCGGCGGCGCACATCATGTTCTTGGCGTCCCACATCTGCTGGGTGAGCTCGGGGATGGTGAGGGCGCGGTACTGCTGGGAGCCGCGGGAGGTGAGCGGGGTGAAGCCGACCATGAAGAAGTGGAGGCGGGGGAAGGGGATGAGATTCACCGCCAGCTTCCGAAGGTCGGAGTTCAGCTGCCCAGGAAAGCGCAGGCAGCATGTCACGCCGCTCATCGTCGTGGAGATCAGGTGGTTCAGGTCACCAACTGCTCATGTAATACAACAATTCACAATTAACTCCTACTTAATGATTTATTTTCTGTTAATTCATCATCTCTCTGGCTTGCTTTTATAGTCTCGATACATAAGCACAAGGCCAAAATTAAGCATAAATTTTGTCACACATAATATTCCAAAATTATCCGACCCACCGATTCAACATTTGGCAGATTCAAATTAGACTTAATTATGTTTGGGACTCGATTAGGTCCCAAAACTTTTGGAGTTGAGTTAGGTCAAACATCAAAAATGGGTTGACATCAAAAATGGGTTGTCAACCTAACTCAACTTGGAGTTGAGTTAGGTTGTATAATAAGATACTCAACTATCCCAAGTAGACCCAAATAATATCACCCGCTACCCGAATTCAACTCGACCCCAGGGTTGAGTATCTTATTATACAACCTAATCCTATTTAACAGGTATCTATAAATACCCAAATATGTAAAAATAAGTAATTACATTTTAAATTTAAATGGGTACCTAAAGGTTAAATGGATTTTTATAAGTAACTGACTCGTAATAATGGGTAGCCAACCTGAGTATTTATTAAAATATAATTATCTACTATAATCAAATAATTGATTTAATAATCAAGACCTAAAAAATATATGAGACAAATACTAAAATATATTTAGTAGAAAAATTATTCAAATTACAATATTTAGTGAGTCTCAAAACATGCTTAAAAGTATATTCATGCATAATAAAAATATACTGTAAGAACTAAAAATTCACACAATAGTGTTTTTTTTTGTTAATGCACACAAGTTAAATTGAACATATTATTGACTAATTATATATTGTAATACATACTTAAAAATTTTAAAATAGTGATCAAATTTAAGTATTCAATTCAATCAAGTATTTAATTCGATCAAATAGTGATCGAATTAAAGGGTGATAAGAAGTAACCTGTATGACCCAAACACTGAGCAAAGATTCACAAGTGAACAATAGAAAGCCGATCAAATAGAGGCCTAGATGGTCTACAAGAAAATTCATCCATTAGAAATTGGTAACGATAATTTAGTGGTGGAATCTCAAGAAAGATCTTTATCATTTCAACAAATAATAGTGTAATGATAATTTTCAATAATTCATTATCCAAATTTTGTCAATTCAATCCTATACTATTTAACAAGAATTGCAATGGAATTATCAAGGTCTTCCACAAATATATGAGATTTAATTTCTGACACTTGGGAGTAAACTTGTATTAATTTTACAGATCTAGAACTTACCCCAACCAAAGCTTGATAGGTAATGAGATCTATAGCTAGAAGAATTCCTCTAAAGCACCAAGTTGCAGAGGAAGTAGCAGCCTACAGCCGGCAACTAGAGAGTTCAGAGTAGGAGTTGTTCTATTTAGGTCCTTCAGGAGCTACAGCTTGTGGGAAAGTAGAAAGCACCAAGTTGGAGGGTTTGGTGGCCCTTTCTCATGAGCGGATGATGTTGCAAGAGGCAACAAGGTTTGGCAGAGTGGGAGGAGGTTAGGTGGATGAACAGTTTAGGTTGAGTGGGAGGTTAGGTGAATGGTGAGGCGAGTTAGAGAGGAGGCTAGGTGGCGACAAGGGTTGGAGAGGAGGAAGTGTTAGATGCCTAGCGAGGGAGAAGAGGTTAGGTGGTCGGCGAGGCAACTAGAGTTGGAGAGAAGGGAGGGGGAGGGAGAAGAGGTTAGGTGGTCGGCGAGGCAACTAGAGTTGGAGAGAAGGGAGGGGAGGAAAGGGAGAAATGTGACAAGTGAGATTTGAGGATTAGTCGATTAGAGATTCTAGGGCATAGGAGAGTATGTTAATAATTAAATTATTTAAAATTAAAATTAATATATAATTGAGTTCAGGTTTCAAGTACCCGAAGGCTTAAACTTAAAGTCGACACGAGTCATATATATTAAACTCAAACCCAAACCATTTAGGTAAATGAGTACTTGACCCCAGTGGGTCAATATATATATATATATATTATTTTCAATGCATAGTAAATATATTTAAAATTTTAAAATATATGTTTTAATTTATTATTTTTAATTTTTAATATTAACATATTTATTTATAAATTAAATCGGTTATATGATTCAAGTCAAGTTAAGTTGTGCAATTCAGAACAGTTTTATGTTTAGGTTTGATCAAACTAGCCTAGTTAATGAGTTAAATTAAAACTAGACTTAGGTGGGCTGTGAGTTATGTCGAAATGACCCATTTACCACCCACTCGCTTGCTAGCTCTAAAGTAGAGTTACTATATGAAATAGCCTCCAATTTAGATTTTTCTACAAATTGAATTTAGATATTCTTGATTCCTCAAGAAAAAAAAATTTCAGCTTAGACCCATTTTATATGAGATTCAATTTGAATTATATTCTAAAAACTATTTAATTTATTAATTTTATGTTGCTCATATATGATGTCATACGTGACAATCCTAAAAGGCTAAGGGCGCATTTGGGAATTGGCTTGACTGGCAAATCACGTGGGCCTCCAATAGAGTTGGCCATGGGCCGTGCCCGGGCCCGCCTCGGCCCGGTTCCAGTCGGGCCGTGCCAGGC
>CM050440.1:37788542-37800296 GCA_027562315.1 Costus pulverulentus | reverse complement strand
TGCATAATAACGACCATGCCTATATAAAGAGTAATAGTTCTATCAAAGTACATTCAAACAATGCCTGACCATGTCCATATATTGGTCTGTAGGGCATATACACCAACACGGACTTGAGGCATTCGTGTGTGTGAGACTGCAGAGGGCGCACACTATTGTAGTCCGCAAGTGCACGGATACTCGAAGTAATATTTAAGATATCGAACCACAGAGACCTTGTTGTTAAGTACCGACAAATTGAATTCTCACTAGCAAAACAAATCGAATATGACGCGAATAAACGATCGAACTGTGTACGGAAGATTAGAGAGAAATACTTGGGACTAGGGGTTCCTCCACCTTAATATTTATGACTAGACACTATTAAAGGTTCATCAATTTATTTTTTCGTTATGGTAAAGATATAATTTACTTAATAAAAAAATTAACTCGCTCTTGCGCAGTCAATTTACAAAGAATGATCCTCACTCTCGTGCAAGATCAATTCAATGTTTAATAAAAGTAAACTTTGATCAAAGATAGTAAGAATCACTCTTGTGCATTCCATCTCAATATCAAGATCTCAAGCAAAACTAAGCATTCTCGTACCTTACTTTCACAGGTTTTACTTAAAGTTTTCAAACAATCCAATATCTATCTCTAGCATATTTTCATATCTAAGACAATAATAATTCCTAGGTCAAAACATCAACAAGAATTAAGCTCTTAAAATCTAAAAATAAGAACATAACTAATCTCTTATGATGCATTCCTATCATAAATTCTAGGGTTCTAAGTTTTGCGTTATAATCTTCTCAGTCCATAACACAAACTCTAACACATGTTAATGCTTGAAACTAGAAAGGATTAAAGACATAAATCTCTGAAGTAAAATTACCATAACAAAAATATATTAATGTTATTATAATATCAAGGGGACTACACCCCTATGTCCCAAAAAAAGATTTAAGCTAGCATGATGGAAGAAATATAGCTGAACATGGTTTTAGAATGATTAGAAATCGAAAGAGAGGGGTAAAAGTTACAAAACAGGGCTGTAATAAAAATTACAGTGTACACGACCACGTTTTTGTTAATTTCTCCCTTGATTGGCCTCTTTTCACTTTGAAACTTATGTGGCGTGTTCTCCTTCCTCAGGCGAAGCTTCATTGCAAATTTCGTGGCCAGAGATGGTCTATTCGATGAACGGCGATGAACCCTAGCGCGGCGGCGATTCTCTGAAATTCTCCATTAAGTGTTTATGAAAATTGTTCCTTTTGTTTCGAATATCTCCCCCTCCTAATGCTTAGTCTTACCCTTTTTACGGATCTTTAATTGGTGCCCTAAATTTTGAGAAATCATCTTTTTAATCTTTCAGCAGAAAAATCGGGAATCTGGGTGTAGAATTACGGTATCGTGAAATTAATTACGATACTTTCGTGATTGCTTCTGAATGTTCTGTAAAGAATTGGCTCATAATTATGGCACCGTAAAAGTTTTGCCCAAAATTACGGTAGTGCTGTATTTCTCTCGGTTGTCTCAGAAAGTTTGTGTATGAAATTTGTCCGGAATTACGGAACCATGAAAAATATTATGGCAGTGCCATAATTTGTCCGAAATCCTCTGAAGTTTCTGCTTGATTCTGACCAAAATTACGGCATCGTAATATTAATTACGACAGTGCCGTAATTTTCCAAAAACTCGCTGCAATCTGCTACCGTGAAATCCATTACGGTAGTGCCCTGATTTCAGATTATGACTGTAAAAATAATTACGGCACTACCGTAATTTCTTTGGAAAGTTTGGTTTGGGTTAAAATTTGATGTGCAAACTACTCTTAATGATTAGAACTCGTTCGTGCATCGAAATTGCTTGAAAACGCACAATAATGATGCATTTTTACCTGAAATTGATCAAGAACCAAAGAGGGTGTAGATTCCGAAGTATTTGGCAAATAAGGTATAAAAATAATGCAAAAGAGCAAGATTATGACTCAAAAGATTAGTTAATCAGTACGAAAAACACAATGAAATTTAAAGTCATCAAACACATAAGGCTCAAACCTTGCTTGTCCTCAAGCAAATAAAGAAAACAATACTAATTATAAAAATAAACTTTCAGATGATGAATAAATTTCTAAGATACAATTATATATGAAAATTTCTCATCAAATAAATATTCAAAATTTCAAGTAAATATTTAGTCCTTGGATTTGAGTTGCATTAGATTAGATCCATTTGCTTAATCAGCCCATTCAATGAAGTATGGGCTTGCTCATTAACTAATGAGGCCCAATAACATCCCCATTGGCGCCTAAGGGGTATAATGAGAAGAGATCCAACCCCATTGGCACCTAAGGGGTATAATGGGGTTAGGGAGGCCAAAGTTGTTTCATTATGCGCCTAGCCCTAACCCTAACCGCCCCTTGCTCTATATAAGAGGCCCTTGATGCCCCCTCTCATGGATTCTACTCCTTGGAGGCGTGAGAACACATAGAGAGGCGAGAGCAAGCGAAAGAGGCACATCTTCCATCAAACCCAAGCCGCAAATGTTCTTCTTCCTCTCCTTCTTCTCTTGGCGCAAGAAGGGCTTGAGAGAGTGGCGGCTTTCCTCTTCCCATTCTTCTTCATCCTTGGCGCATACTCATGGAGGGTGGCGCAACTTGAAGAAGGTGATACAAGGCTTGGATCTTCTTCCCGAGGCTAGCACCGAGAGTGGAAGAAGAGGACTCGAAGCATCTGTGTGTGAGAGACTGCAGAGGGCGCACGCTTGGGCGCCTACCTCGACATCGGCCTCATCTTGCTATAAGGTATATTTTATCTCATCGTGTCGACTCCCTCGCATGCGATATTCACTGGGTTTTTGGGACTGGCTCGTTTCGGGGATACTGCTTCTGCTGTGCAATGTATTTGTGTAATTTCTATCTCTGAAAATTGTAAAATATCCCCGAGGTTTCCCAACAGTGGTATCAGAGTGACTTGCGAGACTCGAACGATGTATTTTCATGCTTTTCCATGCTCACATGTCACATCTCAATTTTAGCAAATTGCATGATCACATGGCAAACAATTTTTCTAAAGTAAGAAAAATTAGGGTTTCTTGTTTCTATCATCTTTTCAATCTCTTTTGGATTTTTGAGTTATTTTTATTGTATGATTTAAGGATCAAAGGCGCACGTGGTTTTGTCAAGTAGGACGGGCATTGTGTCTTCGGACTGGCCGGGTCTCTTGATCTGACAAAATTACTAGCCGAGAGGATCTTTGAAATCATTATGAAAATTAATTGCGAATAACCAAGAGATTTGTGAAAAGAAGATGAGGAAAAGAGACTAATTTTATGAAAAATTAAAATTATAGATTTTAAGTTTTTCATGAGCATGTAGAAACTGCATGTGTAGATACCTTGCTTGTGCATAATGTTGTGATTATGAGTCAAGCCCCTTTTGGATGCCTGTGATGTACTCTTGTGAGGCCAGCATGCTGCTTTTCTTTTTTACTTTTAACTAAGATGAAGATTAGGGTGGCACATATCACTTGAAGAATTGGCACATGCATGCTTGTTTGCGCACCTTGCTTGGTGGCGCAAGAAGCACCCTTCATTGATGGTGCATGGTGAGTGGCGCAAGGTAGACTTGACTAAGCCTTAGGGCTTGTGGGCTATGCCTCTTGGCCCTTACATAGTGGCGCATCACCCTTGGAGGAAGCCCATGGCTTTGGCCGAACCTATGAGGGTGCTTCTAGGGTTTCCCAAGAACTACCTCTAGGGTTTGAGAGCTAAACCGTGGTGAGAAGGACCTTGGAGTCAACCTTGAAGCTCAAGTTAGAGGTTGGCTAGGTTAGGTCTTGTCTTTAGGGCTTGAATCCAAGGTCAAGAGTTGAACCTCCTTTTGGCATGGGTTGGTTCAATGTCTTGAATAGGCTATGATCACTTCATTCTTTTACTATTTTCATACATACCTACTAAAGCATGCCTGAGTTATTTTTATCGTTATGTTATCACTATAGGATTGCATGCCTGTAATGCTAAACATAAGATAAAACTGATGAGACCTCAAAAACCCTCACAACAAATATCAAGTCTAGCAGCCTTCTAACGCGTAGCCCTCACTAAGCTATCGATCAATCGTGTTGTGAACTGTTTCCCACCCTCGTGGGACACACCCACTTATCTTTAGAAAGTGCGTGGTGGAAATGGTTTCCCCAGTCCAGTTTTAGCTTGGACGCGCCTTCGCAAAGAAACTCGTTGGCCCTGGGCATAACAGTTAGGAATGGACTTGACTAGAATTCCATATGTGCTGGGCACATGATGAAACTCTAGAGGCATCATTGAGAGGTTAGGATTTCATGCTATATCTAGCCCTCGCTGGATATGAAATGCCTAGACTGTCTCAATAAGAGGAATTGCTTGGAGAAATCGGCCGGCGTGCCCACATTAGGAAGCATGAGTTACTTTGTGCATCTCATCCTACCCTTGTGGGACGCAAAACCTCATGTGGAATGAGGATCCCATCTCACTAGGAAGTCTTAAACTTCCCGATTGACTTTGTGGGTTGTCAATTCGATTAAAATAGTGGGAGCCATAATCATTTAAAACAAGTCCAGTTTAAATGTTTTGAAGTAGTACTATTATGTTGTTTCTTGGTTGTTGTAGAACAATGACAACGAACAATAGCAGTTGGTCACTACGATTTATCCTTGAGAAGGACAAGTTGGTTGGATCCAACTTGATGGATTGATATATGAACTTGAGAATTGTGCTCAAGCTCGAGAGGAAGCTCTATATCCTTGAGCAGCCTATTCCTGACCCACTTCCGTGCTCAGCCCTAGCAGCTGAGAAGGATACTTATGATAAGCATCAGGCTGACACTTTGGAGGTTGGCAACTTGATGCTAGCCAACATGTCGCCTGAATTTAGAGGGCAATATGAATCTAAGAGTGCCTCTGAGATTATTTCTAAGGCAGCTCTTTGATGAATTGGTTAAGCTCAATCTTCCTAAAGTTAACATTCAGTGTGTTGAGCCGACAAGCTTGACAAAGGAACTGAAATTAAAGATGGAATGAATCAGGAACAATAAGTGCTATTCATGTGGAGGGCCACCTCACATGTTGAAGGACATAGTGCAACTTCAGAGTGAGAAGAAGAGAGGCAAGACTTCGTCTTCAAGCTCAGGTATTTATGTTACAGAAGTCAACCTTTCTACTTATATGTCATAGGTATTGGATACCGCATGTGGAGCTCATATTTGTACAAATATGCAGGGGCTCAAGAAAAGTAGATTGGTCCGGCCTAGAGAGATTGACCTACGAGTTGGAAACGGGGCACAGGTTGCTGCTGTTGCTGTAGGAGTTTTGACTCTCTCCCTACCTTATGGACTTCTGTTAGAGCTAGACAGTTGCTATTATGCACCTTCACTTACTAAGAACATTGTATCCATTCCTTGCTTAGCAAAGAAGGGATTTAAATTTGAAATAAATAAGAACTCTTGTTCTTTTTCATTTGCAAATGTGTTCTATGGGAAGAGTACTTTATGCAATGGTTTATATGTCTTAGACATGGATAGCTCTATTTGTAACATAAATAATAAAAAGGACCAAACTGAGTAGTTCAGTTGATGCTTTCCTATGACATTGTCGATTAGCCCATATAAACAAGAATCGCATTCAACAACTCCATACAAATGGGTTGTTAAGTTCAAATTCCTTGGAAGAATTTGATACATGTGAGCCTTGTTTGTTAGGGAAAATGACAAAGGCGCCTTTCACCAAGACTGGTGAAAGGGCAGGAGGTTTGTTGGATCTCATACATAGCGATGTGTGTGGGCTATTCAATAAACAAGCCAGAGGATGACACCGCTACTTCATTACCTTTATTGATGATTTCAGTAGGTATGGTTATGTCTACTTGATGAGAGATAAATCTGAATCCTTTGAGAAATTCAAGAAGTTTAAGAATGAAGTAGAGAACCAACTTGGTAGATCCATTAAGGCTCTTCGATCAGATCGTGGTGGAGAGTATCTGAGCGGTGACTTCCTTGACTATATAAAAGAGTGTGGGATTCTGTCCCAACTCACTCCTCCTGGAACACCCCAATGGAATGGTGTGTCTGAAGGAGAAATCGAACTTTGTTGGACATGGTTCGATGTATGATGAGTCATGCAACTCTACCTCCCTCATTCTGGGGACATGCGCTTAATATAGCTTCTCTAATACTGAATAATCGTTTGCCATGTGATCATGCAATTTGCGAAAATTGAGATATGACATGTGAGCATGGAAAAGCATGAAAATACATCATTCGAGTCTCGCAAGTCGCTCTGATACCACTGTTGGGAAATCCCGGGGATATTTTATAATTTTCAGAGATAGAAATTACACAAAACATTGCACAGCGGAAGCAATATCCCCGAAACGAGCCAGTCCCAAAAACCCAGTGAAGATCACAAGCGAGGGAGTCGACACGATGAGATAGAAAATACCTTGAGCAAGGTGAGGGTGATGTCATAGTAGGCGCCCAAGCATGCGCCCAAGCATGCGCCCTCTGTAGTCTCACACACACGGATCACCTCGAGTCCTCTTCTTCCACGCCCGGTGCTAGCCTCGGGAAGAAGATCCAAGCCTTGTGTTTATTCCTCAAGCCTTGTGCCGCCTCCATGGTATATGCGCCAAGAGGAAGAGGAGGAGAAGGAAGTCACCAAGCAACACCAAGTTCCTCACGCCAAGAGGAAAGGAAGATGAAGTGCTTTGAGCTAGGGTTGGATGGAAGAGAAGTGCGCCACTACCTCTTGCTCTCGCCTCTCTCTTGTGATCACGCCTTTAAGATTAATTGTGTGTCAAGAGGGGGCGTACAGGGCCTCTTATATAGAGCAAGAGGCGGTCTAATGTGTGGCCACAATTCAAATCAAGTGGGTGGCTAGGAGAGGATGTAGAAGAAGATCCAAGCCTTGTGCTTATTCCTCAAGCCTTGCGCCGCCTCCATGGTATATGCGCCAAGAGGAAGAGGAGGAGAAGGAAGTCGCCAAGCAACACCAAGTTCCTCATGCCAAGAGGAAAGGAAGATGAAGTGCTCTCGGCTAGGGTTGGATGGAAGAGAAGTGCGCCACTACCTCTTGCTCTCGCCTGTCTCTTGTGATCACGCCTTTAAGATTAATTGTGTGTCAAGAGGGGGCGTACAGGGCCTCTTATATAGAGCAAGAGGCGGTCTAATGTGTGGCCACAATTCAAATCAAGTGGGCGGCTAGGAGAGGATGTAGGAGAATTAATCAAGTTCATCAAGTCCTAATCCAATTAGGACTCTAATTGATTCAAACAATTAAATCCTAATCCAATTAGGATTCTAATTAATTAATTAATTAACCCATATGATTAATTTCAAACCATAGGCGTTAATTCTAGTCTAACCAGGGTTAAGCACATGCCTACTTTCTCCTTCTCCTTAAGCCCAGTAAGCCCAACTTTACAATGGGCCCAGCCCAAGGTCCATTATGAATGTTAACCAAGCCCTTGGATCCAATCCAATTTAACCCAAGGTCAAACTGGGCTAACCATGGTTAATATGCCGTAAATGGAAGTTGGTTCCAATAAATTTCTTTCATCTCATAAGGCCCATTGGCGCTGATGAAATCTCCAAAATAGATCTGAGCTATCCAATAACTCGATCATAAGGCTTCCCGATCATTATGAGAACTCGAGTATCAAGGTGTGCGACCCTGTAGGTTCATCTAACGTTGGCAGTACTGACCCATGGTCACCACAAGTAGTGAGTGGCACCTAGTAGTGTATCACTGCTACTGTTGGTGTATATGCCCTACAGACCAATGTATGGACATGGTCAGACATTGTTTAAATGTACTTTGATAGAACTATTATTCTTTATAGTGGCATGGTCGTTATTAAGCAGAGTTCTCTACCTACGTTGATGTATTGAGTTGTATATATAATGTCCCAGGAGTCTAGATTGGATCCATTCTCATAAGCTATCCCCAGACGAGGTACCATAGCAGATATGAGATAGCTTTGGTACATGTAAGACTGGTGTATGGGCTGGTTAGGTGCGGGGCACAGTAACGCAGACATACAGGTGCATTGGATGCACTGGAGTGATCCACCGTGAGGATTGACTTGTCTAGTCAACAAGTCAATCTCACATGCAAGAGGTTTGCATTGATCCTTAGACTTGAGGTATTCATGTCTAGATTTGATGATGGGTATGCTTTGATACAATCTTACGTCTCTCCGTAATTGGGAGACCAAAACGATTGTCATTGGGCATGTCATATGTCACGTAGAGACATGGATGACCAATAGTAGGATTTGCCCCTTTATTATTGGAAGCATGATATCCACTTTGGGGCGCCCCACCTTATTGGTGGATAACAGGAATGTGTGGCCACACTAGTTGAGTCATGACCAATGCATTGGATTGATAAACTTGAGACTAATCCAATGACAAGATATCAGTTTAGGCAAAGGGATCTATAATGCAATGGGAATCCTCGTTGCTTGTTAGGAGTTGTTGCCATAATGACTTAAATCCAATGACATGGGTAGTAGTGATGTGTTGCTAGATACCCCTTACTACTTATGATGTTTACATCGTTGCCATCATCATTAGGATCCTACGGGGTCACACGCAATAGACTCTTGACGTTGCTTTAATCAGAAGCCTTAGGATCAAGTTATTGGATAATTTGGATCCATTTGGAAGATTTCATCAGCGCCAATGGGCCTGATGAGTTGGAAGAAAGTTGTTGGAGCCAAACTTCAATTTTGGCAGGTTGACCCGAAATTGACCTAGATTGGTCACATTTGGATTAGAGTTGCATTGGATTGGATCCAATGGCTTAATCAACCCATGCCATGAAGTTTGGGCTAGCTCATTATCCAATGAGGCCCAATAATAAGTTGTCATGAAGGGAAATTGGCTTAAAAGGGTATAATGGGGAGAAACCCAACCCCATTGGCGCCTACGGGCATAATGGGGTGTGGGTGGCATAAATTGCTTCCTTTGGAAGGAAGTGGCACCTCACCCTTCATCCTTTGATGGTATCTTGCCTCTATCGCAAGTGTTAGGCTGATATGGCTTGATGGCTCTTTTGCATGTTGCGCCTAGCCCTTCTCCTTAGATGGAAAGAATGCCTCTAAGTCTTGGGCTGATATGACTATTGGGCAAATAAGGATAGGTTGAATGAGGTTTATGGCAAAGTCTTGGAGACTTTCCTTACCACAAACCCCTCTCATCCTAGCTGCCCACTTGGCATGATCTTGGTCCTCCCTAAACCGCCTCTTGGCTTATAAAAGGGACCCTAGCTGCCCCCTCCCAATGGTTTAAATGCCTGGAGGCGTGAACATACATAGAGATGCGAGAGCAAGGGTAAAGGGCGACAACATCAAGGTGGCGCAACCCTTCTTCCTACTAGTGGCCGCAAGTCTTCTCCTTCCTCTCCTCTTGGCGTGACTTGGAGAAGAACTTGGTGGCGCCACTTCCTCTTACTCTTCCTAAGGGCCGAAACTCTTCTTCTCCCTCTTCTCTTGGAGTGAAGAAGATAAGGAGTTGGTGGCATCTTCCTTGCACTTGGCGCATGATCCTTGGAGGTGGCGCAAGAGAAGTGAAGGAACCCTAAGGCTTGATTCTCTTCCCGAGGCTAGCACCAAGCGTGGAAGGGAGCAACGTTGAGAAGGTCGACGCGTGAATACTTGTAGAGGGCGAACACTTGGGCGCCTTGAACGTGGCTTTGACAACTAGACAAGCAAAAGAGGTGCATCTCTAACACATCCTTGTGTCTTCTCTCTCGCATGGATCCTTGGGACCGGAATATGTTTCGGGTGTAATGATTCTTTCGCTACGTCTTGGGACTACAAAATTTTAAATTACACCCAGTATTCCCTAACAGTGGTATCAGAGATACTTGCGAGAAACACAAGGTGTACGTTTGCTTGTGTGAAAAATTTTTGGAAATTTTTTCTTCTATCCATGGACGTTTCACGTAGAAAGCGTTTTTCATCTAAACGTCTCTTTTCAATTTATGGCCGAAATTTGATTTTGTTTTATGTTTGATTTAAGACCGAAGGCACACATAGTTTTGTCAAGTAGGACAGGCATTGTGTCTTCGGATTGGCCGGGTCTCTTGATCTAACAAAATTGCCAGCCAATAGGGTCTATGAAATCATCATGGAACTTGATCTAAATTTTAGCATAAATTTGGTTAAGAGAGTGTTTTGGATGATGTTGGCGCATAAGGTGCTAAAATTTGATTTTTCTGGATTTTCAAATTTTATTTGCGCCTCTTGCCTCTTGATTGGGTTGATATGGTCATAGCGAGTGCCCTCCTGTGTTGTGATGTGGAAGCATGTTTCCACTTGTGATGAATGCTTGTAAAATCTCTTTCCACCTGCATGTGGTTCTCTCCCTATCTTGATGTAAAGATTTTTTCATCTTGTTTTAGAATAGATGTAGAATTAGAAGATAGGTTAAGACTTCATCTTAACAACAAGGAGTCTTCTTCAACTGAAGTCAGTAGTGGCGCTAGCTTTGGAAGCGTGGTGATGGACTTGCGGCTGAAGGAAGGACACTTGCTTTCGCCTTCTGGCAAGGGCTGATTTGCTTTAGGGACTCGCAACCCTTAGATGCACGATAACATGTCACATGGCTTGTGACAAGTTATGTGTATGAAAAGGGCTATGACCACATCGACCAAACTAGCATGCCTGTGATGGTTTATTATTCTGTCCATAGCATGCCTGTGATGTTTTTCCGTTTGCTACCATAACCATAGGAAAACTGCATGCTAGAAAAGAATAAAACAAACATGCAAAAACTCTCAATACAATATCAAGTCGATAGCTTTCTAACGCGTAGCCCTTATCAAACTATCGATCGGTGGTGTTGTGAACTGTTTCCCACCCTCGTGAGACACACCCACTTATCTGTAGGAGGTATGTGGTGACTATGATTTCCCTAGTCCAGTTTTAAACTGGACGTGTCTTCGCAAGGAAATTTGTTGGCCTTGGGCATAATAGTTAGGACCAGACTTGACTAGTTTTTCATATGTCACTGATATGATGAATTACTGGTGGCAGCTGTTGAGAGGATAGGGTTCTGTGTTATATCCAGCTCTCGCTGGACACAAGGCGCTTAGTCTGTCTTAACTAAGAGGAATTGTGCATGGCACAATTGGCTGACATGCCAACCTAAGGAAGCATGAGACTCTCTATGCATCCTAACTCACCTTCGTGAGTCGCGGAGACCTCATGTGAAATTAGGATCCTACTCACTTATTTCCATGTTGAGTTTGAGAGTTCTCAACTTGTTTTGGAAGTAGTGGGAGCATAGCATTTAAATTTAAAGTCCTTGTTAAATGCTTTATCATAGTACTTATTTTACTTATTTGCTTTTTGTAGATGACATCTCCTGATCTAAGATTGAAACTTTATAAAAATAAATTGGATGGGACAAATTGGATAAATTAGTTCAAGATTTTGTCCAAGATACTGGAACAAGAGAATAAGGTGCATCTTCTTGAAAGACCTCCATCCCAGCCTAGTGTGTATTTCACTACTGAGTGGGAGTGGAATGTCTATCTTGAACATTGTGAAGATAACGAACAGTACACTGCTCTTGTCTTAGAGTGCATGACCCTAGAGGTCAAAGTTAAGTGTGATGAGATGGGAATTTATGATCTTATCATACATCTCAAAGGTCTCTTCACACCATGCTCTATAGACAAAGATCAGGAGAGTTCTGTTGGATCTTCAGAGTGTATGCCTAAATCTGAGAAT
>CM050440.1:37767152-37784877 GCA_027562315.1 Costus pulverulentus | reverse complement strand
AGACATGGATGACCAATAGTAGGATTTGCCCCTTCCTTATTGGAAGCATGATATCCACTTTGGGGCGCCCCACCTTATTGGTGCATGATAGGAATGTGTGGCCACACTAGTTGAGTCATGAACAATGAATTGGATTGATAAACTTAGGAAGAACTAAGGATTTGTTCCTAGTCTATGGGGGACAGGAAGAGCTCAGTATGCAGGGCTACACTGATGCGTCTTTCCAGTCTGACCCTGATGACTTTAGATCACAGGCTGCCTATGTGTTTAAGATGAATGGAGGCGCTGTTTGCTGGAAGAGCTTCAAGGAATCCACTATTGCCGATTCTACAACCGAAGCTGAGTATGTGGCCGCTTCTAAGACAGCCAAAGAAGCTGTTTGGATAAGGAAGTTCATTTCTGAACTTCAGGTGGTTCCCAGTGTAGTGGATCCCATTGAAATCTACTATGATAATAATGGAGCAATTGCACAAGCCAAAGAACCACAGTCTCATCAAAGATCCAAACACATACTCAGAAGATTTCACCTGATCAGAGAGATCATAGATAGAGGTGATGTCAAGATTAGTAGAGTTGACACAGAGAACAATCTGGCAGACCCATTGACCAACTCTTTGGCGTAGCAGAAGCATGACTGTCACGCTAGAGATATGGGGTTGAGATTACTCAACCTCTAGGTCTTAGTGCAAGTGGGAGATTGTTGATGTATATGGCCTAGGACCTAGTTTTGGTCCATTATTATACTACTTGACTTTGATATTTATATATATCATTCTGGCATTGTCATTATCAATGTTTGTCTACATCTGCGATTATGTACTTACGTGATAATGTCCCTAGAGACAGATTGGATCTATGCTCAAATGATTGTCCCCAGTCGATGTACCAGAGTGGATATGGGACAACTCTGGTACTTGTGAGACTGGTATATGGGCTGGTTAGGCACAAGGTGCTAACGCAGACATATGGGTATATCAGTGGTGGATATACTGGACCGACCCGCTGTGAGGCAATGATTGGTGTCACGAGTTATCCTCACAAGCTATTGGAAGTGCATTGATCCCTTGACATGAGGTCATTGGCAATTCTATATGGTTAGGGATATGTTTTGATACAATCTAACACCTTGCCGTAGTTGAGAGGTAATAATCGTTGTCATTGAGCATGTCATGACCCATATGAGAAGGTCAATTAACAGACAGAGGATTTACTCCTTCCTAAGGGAAACTTGATATCCATGGAGCTCCTCTATGGTTCTATGACTGAAAGTGTATGTTCATACCTAGGTGAGACCTCATTTAGTCATAACCATGAGATTGGATGAAAACAAGTGGTGACACACTTGTCCAATCGGATATCAGTTCGGCAAAGAGACTGTAATGCATCTGTATCTAGTTGCGATGATGGGGATATCGATGTCGATATCCATTCCAATGACCTAGGTTGCAGCGATGCACTGCTAGGTGCCACTCACTGCTTGTGGTGACCTTTGGTTAGCACTGCCAGCGTCAGAGGAACCTACAAGGTCGCATACCTTGATACTCGAGTTCTCGTATTGATCGGGAAGCCTTATGATCGAGTTATTGGATAACTCGGATCTATTTGGGAGATTTCATCAGCGCCAATGGGCCTGATGAGTTGAAAGAATGTTATTGGAGCAAAACTTCATTTTTGGTAGGTTGACCCGAATTTGACCATGGTTAGGTCACATTTGGATTTGGGTTGCATTGGATTGGATCCAATTGCTTAATCAGCCCATTCAATGAAGTATGAGCTTGCTCATTATCCAATGAGGCCCAATAACATCCCCATTGGCGCCTAAGGGGTATAATGGGGAGAGATCCAACCTTATTGGGGCGTAAGGGGTATAATGAGGTTAGGGAGGCCAAAGTTGCTTCATTATGCGCCTAGCCCTAAACCTAACCGCCCCTTGCTCTATATAAGAGGCTCTTGATGCCCCCTCTCATGGATTCTACTCCTTGGAGGCGTGAGAACACATAGATAGGTGAGAGCAAGGGAAAGAAGCACATCTTCCATCAAACCCTAGCCGCAAGTGTTCTTCTTCCTCTCCTTCTTCTCTTGGCGCAAGACGGGCTTGAGAGAGTGGCGGTTTTCCTCTTCCCATCCTTCTTCATCCTTGGCGCATACTCTTGGAGGGTGGCGCAATTTGAAGAAGGTGATACAAGGCTTGGATCTTCTTCCTGAGGCTAGCACCGGGCGTGGAAGAAGAGGACTCGAGGCATCTGTGTGTGTGAGACTACAGAGGGCGCATGCTTGGGCGCCTACCTCGGCATCAACCTCATCTTGTTGTAAGGTATATTTTGTCTCATCATGTCGACTCCCTCGCATGCGATCTTCACTAGGTTTTTGGGACTGGCTCGTTTCGGGGATATTGCTTCTCCTGTGCAATATATTTGTGTAATTTCTATCTCTGAAAATTATAAAATATCCCCAGGGTTTCCCAATTGGGCAACCGTATGCCTCTTGTAGACTCCTGAGAGAGATAAAGAACAAAAGATTTGTGATAACAGGTGAAGGAAATGAGACATGCATTAATAAAAAAAGTAAAATTTCAGATTTTATAGTTTTCATGAGCATATAAAATTGCATGAGTAAGTGCCTTCTTTGTGCATGATGTTGTGCCCATATGTCAAGCCTCTAGGATGCATGTGATGTATACTTGTGAGGCCTGCTTTTGTATCCCAACAAGTAGGTAAACAAAACTCACTTCTGAAGTCGCAGCCAAAACCTAACAGGGACTTGTCACCCCCTGATACGGCTCCAAAAACTTGTTGAGTCACCGCACTTGTTGTTATCTCCACAAGTGCATGGATACTTGTTGTGATCCGAAAGGACACACTTATAAATATAAGTAGGTAGACTTATTTAAGGTGTCACGGCCAAAACCTAAGTGTTTTCGCACAGGGCAATTGTCACTCTCTAACACGGCTCCAAAAACTTGTTGTCCCTAAACTTGTAGTGTCCACAAGTGCACGGATATTCGAAGTAATAAAGAAAAATATCGATCCCACAGAGACCATATTGTTAAGTACCAAATAGTTGTATTCTCACTAGCTAAGCAATCGATTATAATGCAAGTGAACAATAAAAAGAGCGTAGAGATAATCAGAGAGATAAACTGGGACTAGGGTTTCATCCACTTTAATTTCAATGACTAGATATTAAGAAAAGGTTGTCAAATTAATTTTATCATGATAAAGACTTAATTTACTTCATAAAAGGATCATCTCACTTTCGTGCAAACAATCATGCAGGGACCAATCCTTGCTTTCGCGCAAGATCTATCCCAACGCTGAAGATAAGTAAATCATCAATCAATGAATTCGAGATCATTTTCGTCCATCCGAATTCTAAGTTGATTGTCTCAAGTGGAATCTCAAAGATCACTTTCGTGCATCCGAGTCTCAACACAAGTTCTACTTATGGTTCTCCAATGTTCCGATCCTCACTTTCGTGCAAGATCTCCACGTTTGACAACTCGACTCTACCCTAGATTCAAATTATCATCATGACAATAAGATCACTAAAATCAAATAATTAAGAACTAACCTAAGAGAGTTCATAACATGCAATTCTAGGGTTCCAAGTTCTCAAGCAAGTCACCTTTCGGTCTTTATTGTGAGAACTCTAAAACATGAATAATAACATCAATCCATGGAGAATCAAAGACAAACAATCACATAAGTAGAATCATCATAATAAAACTATTCTAACGAAAATAAGAGTTATCTAATCATTAAAAATCAAAGGGATTACACCCCATGTCCCAAAATATGTTTAAGCTTGCATGAAAGAAGAAATACAATGAATCATAGTCTTAGAGTGATAAGAAAACCAAGAGAATGGAGAAACAATGTTACAACACGACTGTAATAGAAATTACAGTCGTAATTTGCTTCGATGAACAGTGCCCGTGCCTTTCTTTCGTCGTTCCCTCCTTCAATTGATCTTCTTTTGCTCTGAAACTTCTGATGTGTCCTTCCCTCCTGCAACCGAAGCTGCTGTGTGAAAATTGTGGCCTGAGGTGTCTTTTACGCCTTTTGGCATGAGGGCAAACCCATACTACCTCTCTATCGATTGCTCTTTCGATACTGGATAAAGATTCATTCTTCCACTTCGTACGTCTTCTCCTCTGCAAGACGAGTCCACAACAACTTTCGGATCTATATTTGGAGGTCTCAATCAAAAGATATGGTCCGTGTAAGATTCAGACCCGTAAAAATCACGCTTTTGAATGAAATTACGGTACCGTAATGAATATTACGGCAGTGCCATAGTTTTGGCTCTGTGAAGTATTTGTCAAGATTACTGCCTGTAAAAATATTTATGGTCATGCCATATTTGCTTCTGTATGTTTCTGGACCAAAATACGGCCCGTAAAGATCATTTCGGCAGTGCCGTAATTTTGGAAATCTCTTGGGATGGAAAATCATCAGCAATTATGGTACCGTGATCTTATTTACGGCAGTGCCATAATTGCCATGAAAACTCTGGTCAAAATCTTCCCAAATTACGGCACCTCTCAGGGATTACGGCCGTACCGTAATTCTATGGTGGAATTACGGTACCGTAAAATCCATTACAAGGGTGCCGTAATTTGCTATGAAGCTCTGATTCTCTTGAAATTTGACGTGTGACTTCGTTTTGATGTCTAGAATCCATTGTTTTGCTTGAATCCTTCAAAATCCATCAAAATATAGCACATTTTACCTAAAATTCATAAAAAATAAGAAATTGTGTAGATTCCGTGATATTTAACAAACAATGCTTAAAAACAAGCAAAAGTTTATAAATATGACAGAAAAGATATATAAAATGGCATGAAATTTACTATAAATTTCGGTGTTATCAAACACATATGGCTCAATCTTTGCTTGTCCTCAAGCAAATAGATAGAATAAAGAACTCTACTATGGAAAATATGCCTTTTCATGAAAAATAAATTTCTAAAATATAATCACTCATGAAATTTTCCACTAACTTTTTGCACAAAATTTCAGATAAATACATCATCATCTGAATCTAGTCCTTAAGATTCACAGCTTTGATCGAATAAAACTTCGCAACTCGCATAATAAACAGAATCTCAGTCTCATGATTTCACCCAATTTTCAGTTTAAATCTATCTTACCTTTGTTTATAGGAATAGGATATCCAAAATCTTTTCCCACACAAATTTTTTTCTTTTCTCTCCCTTTCTTTTATGTCTTTTTCATGGCATGTAACCACATAGATACACACTTCTTATTTGGACTTCCACTCTTATCTTCGGTACCACTATCAATTTTACACTATGCCAAGTAGAGGAGTCATGTTCTTTTTCTCTTTCTCTTATTTTTTTTGTACAAACTTCAACCCATGTCCTTTGGTACCACTGTCAATTTTACACAGTGCCAAGTCGGGGAGTCTCTCACTATTTTTGTGGATCTTGGAATCTTCCTTCCCAACAAATAGTAGAATAGACTAAACATCAACTAGGTTAATCAATTGACATCAATTTAAAAATTACACTCATATGCTCATTTTATTCAAGTAAGATGCTTTACTCTTGGATTGCATTCATCAAACAACATACCTACCCAAAAACCTTATGCATCAATCAATGAAGAATTTCAACAAGTAGATATACATTGAAGAAATAAATTCAGCATAATATGTATATCTCTATTCATAGGCATGCACGCATGAACATTCATCATGATATAAAAAAAACTACCTATCTCTCATCACATGATATAAAAGGTGTGAAGCATGAAACTCAAACAATCATAATTAAAAGTGAAATATGATAGATTAAAGAGACCACATCGAATAGAAATCTCAGTGAGTGATACATCTAAAATAAATCAGAGATGCATCCATATGAAATAATCATGAATACAAGAGAGTGCAACGATACTCACAAAACTATATGGCAGGCTCTGACTGAAAATACATAAGGCTCAGACCAAAAATAGTGTCGGGCGATTGCTGCAAGGTCCGAGTATGTGCCTTTTGAAAATTTTACCTACAAATTTAAGGTACATAAGACTCAGTCTGAAAATAGTCTCAAAAAATAATAATGATAAAAATAATTTTCTCAAAGAAGAATCAAAGATATCGTCGATGGTCCAGAAGAGTGCTGGTGGAAAATGCTGATGTAGATGAGAAGCAGAGTGTGAACGGAGGCTAGCTGCAAAGTGGCTAGCAATGATGGTAATGATGCCGACAGTAGAGTGAGTAATCTCTAGTGGCCTACTAGAGAATACAGTCCTGGAGGTGAGATCATCGGTGGGTGGTGCGAGAGATAGCACTGCATAGATAAAAAATATCAGTCACTAATGAAGAGTCTGCTGCATAAATAAAATAAATGGAATAAGAGGCAGTAGAAGAAGTAAGAATCTGCAAATGGTATAATCCAGTGTCGACGGCTGGAAATAGTGTTGTCAGAGGCAAATGCAGTGGTGGCTAGAGGTGGAAGACAGTTGCTCTTGAAGATTTCTGAATCCGGAGGCAAAATAAGCAATAATAGGTAGAAAGCAAACTGAGCAGTTTTTGAATTTTTTATGAAAAGTAGTCATGCCCTAGAATAAAATTTAATTATCCAAATAGAGAATGGACAAAACCAGGTTGTAGAATAAGATATGTTCTTTTCAGACGTTTGAAAATCAAAAGATCAAAATCTGTCCAGAATTTAGGGCATCAGAAAAAAGAAGGCTACTCAGATTACAAAACTGCAAAAACTACACAAAAGTTAATCAGATTCAAAAAGCTGCCATGTGTCCTAGAATGCTGAAAAAATATTTTCATGTAAATATATCAAACCACGAGATAGAACAACACATGTTCTTTATATTCCAAGTGAAAAATCAGGGTTTCAATTCACCGAAGCATCTTAAAAAGTGGCAGCAAAATTGCTAATTAGATTAGTCAGAAAAAACTACTGCAGAAATTTATCAGAATCGAAAAGTTGCTATGGGTTTTAGAATGATCCATGGACTTTAAAATTCAGAAAAAAATATCCAGATGATAGACAAAGATAAGTACTTCATGATGGTGCCAAAGATCAAAAATTTTTGTGACCCAGATTCTTAAAATCGCAGCGAGAAAACACCTACTCGGATAAGCAGAAAGCAGTTCAAAAATTACGGGTGTAATGTTCTTTACGGCAGTGCCGTAATGTATACAAAAAATCTTGGGTCAAAAATATCCAGAAATACGGTACCGTAAAAACCAATACGGTACTGGCGTTAATATGCTAAAAACTCTCAGATGAAATCGGATCAGGATTACGGCACCATAAAGAAGATTACGGCTGTGCCATATTTTGCGCAAAATTTTGTTTCTCACTGCAAAAAGAAAAAAAAATTAATTCTAAAAATAAACTAAAATAAAAGCAACTAAACTAAGCAAAAGAGTGCTTGAGTTGCCTCCCAAGAAGCGCTAATTTTAGGTCCATAGCTTGACCAAAACTCAAAAATCATGGTGAAACAGGTGAATCAGTACCAAAGTAAAGAGCAAACAATTTTCTGCATTTCCTTTGTTCAAAAATTTTAGCCACTAATCCAAATATCCAGAATTGCATATGAATCATAATCAAAGTGGCTTTCTTAAACATGCAGAATTTAAAAATCAAAACTTTCAATGATCTTCCTATGTTTATCAGAGAGTAAAATCATAAGTCATTTCTTCAAATTTTTATCATCAATTGCAATAAGATTAGGACTTAGATCAAAATATGCAAGTATTGTATCATGAAAATGGTCTTTTTGTCTCAAATTAGATTCCTCAATTAAGCATAAATTTTCAAATAAATCAGAAGGTTGATCAATAGATATGGGCAAAGCATCAGAGTGAGATTCATCAATTTTCACAATATTCAAATCCTTATTAAGTTCCTCATGTACTTCATCAAATAATTTAACAATTGCAAAATTACCAACAAAATCAGAGTATGATTTTTCTAAATTAGTCCCCTCATATCCTTCATCATATTTAACCATAAACAACATATTATCAAAAGAATCAATTTCATCAAAAGAGGGTTTTTCAATTTCAATTTCTTCAAACTTTTCCTCCAAAAAATTATCAAAAGAATCAATTTCACAATTATCAAAATCAGAGTGAGATTCATTAATGTTCACATAAGGCTCAATCTCAAAACAATCATGATCAAAGGGGGATTTTTCTAAATTAATTTATTTAGTTTCAAACTCAAATAAACATGCTTGTTGTGCTAACTGGGTTTCCAAAATTTCAGAATTAGTAGTTAAAGATTCTACTTGAGAAACAAGTTGACTTATTATTCCCTTAAGATCCTCAATTTCTTTATTTTGACTTGTCATAAATTGGTTTTGATTTGACATGAATTTTTCAAGCATAGTTTCTAACCTAGATTCTTCATTGTCCGGAAAATAAGGTTTAGAAACATGATTAGAGCAATTATCATAAAAAGAAGTTTGATTTTCCCAACTAGAATCATAAGGATCATCTTGATTACATGAAGAATTAGAATTTTGAGGCACTAAAATATGGCAATCAGAACTATAATGATCAAAACATCCACAAATATCACAATTCATGGAAGAATAAGATGTCATAGTAGGATGCATATTTAAAGTGTCTAATTGACGAGAGATAAAATCTAACTTATGTTGAAGAGTGCATGATGAATCATCTTTATATGGCATGTATACTTCATCTCTTTCAGTTGCCCAGAAGTTATAATTGAAAGACATATCTTCAAATATATCAACAACAGAAAGACAATCCAATACAAATCAATTAAATTTTTTTTTGATGGAATATATAAAACAGAAAATCTAAAACAAAAGTAAATTCACAAATCTCAGAAATTATTAGTTCTATCACAACTTTTGAAAATCCAAAACCTACAAAAAGAAAAAATAAAGTTAAATCTAAAACAAATAAAACCTAGTCTAGCAATACTAATAACTATTTTGATATTAACAAAACTAAGGTCCCCGGCAACGGCGCTAAAAACTTGTTGTGATCCGAAATAACACACTTATAAATACAAGTAGGTAGACTTATTTAAGGTGTCACGGCCAAAACCTAAGTTTTGGCGCACAGGGCTATTGTCATTCCCTGACACGACTCCAATAACTTGTTGTCCCGAAACTTGTAGTGTCTGCAAGTGCACGGATACTCAAAGTAATAAAGAAAAATATCGATCCCACAGAGACCTTATTGTTAAGTACCAAATAGTTGTATTCTCGCTAGCTAAGAAATTGATTATAATGCAAGTGAACAATAAAAAGAGCGTAGAGATAATCAGAGAGATAAACTGGGACTAGGGTTTCATCCACTTTAATTTCAATGACTAGATATTAAGAAAAGGTCGTCAGACAAATTTTATTATGATAAAGACTTAATTTACTTCATAAAGGGATCATCT
This sequence comes from Costus pulverulentus, assembly GCA_027562315.1. Taxonomy (NCBI): domain Eukaryota; kingdom Viridiplantae; phylum Streptophyta; class Magnoliopsida; order Zingiberales; family Costaceae; genus Costus; species Costus pulverulentus. Next base: position 37,775,459 of record CM050440.1, on the reverse strand, counting down.
TACTTTCGTGCAGACAATCATGTAGGGACCAATGCTCGCTTTCGCACAAGATCTATCCCAACGCTGAAGATAAGTAAATCATCAATCAAAGAATTTGAGATCACTTTCGTGCATCCGAATTCTAAGTTGATTGTCTCAAGTGGAATCTCAAGGATCACTTTCGTGCATCTGAGTCTCAACACAAGTTCCACTTATAGTTCTCCAACATTCCAATCCTCACTTTCGTGCATGATCTCCATGATTGACAACTCGACTCTACCCTAGATTCAAATTATGATCATGACAATAAGATCGCTAAAATCAAATAATTAAGAACTAACCTAAGAGAGTTCCTAATATACAATTCTAGGGTTCCAAGTTCTTAAGCAAGTCACCTTTCGGTTGTTATTCCGAGAACTCTAAAACATGAATAATAACATCAATCTATGGCAAACCAAAGACAAACAATCACATAAGTAGAATCATCATAATAAAACTATTCTGATGAAAATAAGAGTTATCTAATCATTAAAAATCAAAGGGATTACACCCCATGTCCCAAAATATGTTTAAGCTTGCATGAAAGAAGAAATACAATGAATCATAGTCTTAGAGTGATAAGAAAACCAAGAGAATGGAGAAACAATGTTACAACACGACTGTAATAGAAATTACAGTCGTAATTTGCTTCGATGAACAGTGCTCGTGCCTTTCTTTCGTCGTTTCCTCCTTCAATTGATCTTCTTTTGCTCTGAAACTTCTGGTGTGTCCTTCCCTCCTCCAACCAAAGCTGCTGTGTGAAAATTGTGGCCTGAGGTGTCTTTTACGCCTTTTGGCATGAGGGCAAACCCATACTACCTCTCTATCGATTGCTCTTTCGATACTGGATAAAGATTCATTCTTCCACTTCGTACGTTTTCTCCTCAAGTGGAATCTCAAAGATCACTTTCGTGCATCCGAGTCTCAACACAAGTTCTACTTATGGTTCTCCAATGTTCCGATCCTCACTTTCGTGCAAGATCTCCACGTTTGACAACTCGACTCTACCCTAGATTCAAATTATCATCATGGCAATAAGATCACTAAAATCAAATAATTAAGAACTAACCTAAGAGAGTTCATAACATACAATTCTAGGGTTCCAAGTTCTCAAGCAAGTCACCTTTCGGTCTTTATTGCGAGAACTCTAAAACATGAATAATAACATCAATCCATGGAGAATCAAAGACAAACAATCACATAAGTAGAATCATCATAATAAAACTATTCTAACGAAAATAAGAGTTATCTAATCATTAAAAATCAAAGGGATTACACCCCATGTCCCAAAATATATTAAAGCTTGCATGGAAGAAGAAATACAATGAATCATAGTCTTAGTGTGATAAGAAACCAAGAGAAAGGAGAAACAACATTACAACACGACTGTAATAGAAATTACAGCCGTAATTTGCTTTGATGAATAGTGCCCGTGCCCTTCTTTTATTGATTCCTCCTCCAATTGATCTTCTTTTGCTCTGAAACTTCTGGTGTCCTTCCTTCCTCCAAACAAAGCTTTTGTGTGAAAATTGCGGCCTGAGGTGTCCTCTACGCCTTTTGGCACGAGGCCAAACCCAAACCACCTCTCTGTCGATTGCTCTTTCGATACTGGATAAAGATTCCTTCTTCCACTTCATACACCTTCTCCTCTTTAAGATGAGTCCACAGCAACTTTCGGATCTATTTTTGGAGGTCTAAATCAAAAGATATGGTCCGCACAAGATTAAGACCCGTAAAAATTGCATTTTTGAATGAAATTACGGTACCGTAATGAATATTATGGCAGTGCCGTAGTTTTGGCTCTGTGAAGTATTTGTCAAGATCCAGACCCAGTTTCTCAGTTTTGTTACAACTTCTGAATGAAATTACGGTACCGTAAAAATGTTTACGGCCAGGCCATACTTGCTTCTGTATGTTTCTAGACCAAAATACGGCCCGAAAGATCATTACGGTAGTGCCGTAATTCTGAAAATCTCTCGAGTGGAAAATCATTTGCAATTACGGTACCGTGATCATATTTACGGCAGTGCCATAATCGCCATGAAAACTCTGGTCAAAATCTTCCCAAATTACGACACCTCTCAGGGATTACAGCCATACTGTAATTCTATGGTGGAATTACAGTACCGTAAAATCCATTAGGGGTGCCGTAATTTGCCATGAAGCTCTGATTCTCCTGAAATTTGACGTGTGACTTCGTTTTGCTGTCTGGAATCCATTGTTGTGCTTGAATCCTTCAAAATCCATTAAAATATAGCACTTTTTACCTAAAATTCATGAAAAATAAGAAATTATGTAGTTTCCGTGATATTTAACAAATAATGCTTAAAAACAAGCAAAAGTTCATAAATATGACATGAAAAGATATATAAAATGGCATGAAATTTACTATAAATTTCGGTGTCATCAATACCCGAAGTAATAAAGAAGATGTCGATCCCACAGAGACCTATGTTGTCAAGTACCAAATAATTGATTTCTTCCTACCTAATTCTGGTCCGTTACTTGTACTACTTGACATTGATATTTATATCATACTGACATTGTCGTTATCATTATTTGTTTACATCTGCGAACATGCACTTATATGATAATGTCCCTGGAGACAGATTGGATCTGTGCTTAAACTATTGTCCCTAGTCAATGTACCTTAGTGGATATGGGACAGCTATGGTACTTGTAAGACTGGTATATGGGCTGGTTAGGCACGAGGTGCTAACGCAGGCGTAAGGGTATATCAGTGGTAGATATACTGGACCGACCCGCTGTGAGGCAATGACTTGGTGTCACGAGTTATCCACACAAGTGATAGGAGATGCATTGATCCCTTGACTTGAGGTCATTGACCATTCTATGTGGTTAGGGATATGCTTTGATACAACCTAACACCTTGCCGTAGTTGGGAGGTAATAACGGTTGTCATTGGGCATGTCACGACCCATATGAGGAGGTCAATGCATAAACATAGGATTTGCCCCTTCCTAAGGGAAACATGATATCCATGGAGCTCCTCTATGGTTCTATGACTGAAAGTGTATGGCCATACCTAGGTTAGACCGGATTTAGTCATAGCCATGAGATTGGATAGAAGCAAGTGGTGATACACTTGGCCAATCGGATATCAGTTCGGCAAAGAGACTGTAATGCATCTGTACCTGGTTGCGATGATGGGGATGTCGATGTCGATATACATTCCGATGACTTGGGTAGTAGCGAAGCACTGCTAGGTGCTAATCACTGCTAGTGGTGACCATGGGTCAGCACTGCCAACGTCAGAGGAACCTACAGGGTCGCACACCTTGATACTAGAGTTCTCGTATTGATCGGGAAGCCTTATGATCGAGTTATTGGATAACTTGGATCTATTCTGGAGATTTTATCAGTGCCAATGGGCCTGATGTGATGGAAGAGATTTGTTGGAGCCAACTTCTATTTATGGCATATTAATCATAGTTAGCCCAATTTGACCTAGGGTTAAATTGGATTGGATCCATGGGCTTGGTTAATATGCATAATGGACATTGGGCTGGGCCCATTGAAAAGTTGGGCTTAAGGAGAAGAAAAGAGATGGCGCATGCTTAACCCTAGTTAGACTAGGGTTAGCGCCTATACCTCATGTGAGTTTAATTAATCATGATAAAATAGGGGCTAATTAATTAATTAATTAGAGTCCTATTTTTGTGGGATTAAATGGGCTGATTTATTTGAATTAATTAGAGTCCTAATTGGATTAGGATTTAATTAATTAAATAAATAATTTGAGTCCTAATTGGATTATGACTTGATTCAAAATTTAATTTGAACCTTGATCAAGTCGCCCACTTGAGTCCTAATTGGATTAGGATTGATGATGATTAATTAGAATCCTAATTAGATTAGGATTTAATTATTTAAACAATTAATTAGAGTCCTAATTGGATTAGGACTTGGTTAATTCCTAAAATAATTAAACTCCTAAATCCTCTCCTAGCCGCCCACTCAAATTGAATTGTGGCCACACACTCAACTGCCTCTTGCTCTATAAATAGAGCCATAGATGCCTCCCCTCATGATACTAATCTCTCCTTGAGGCGTGATCAAAATTGAGGGCGAGTTCTTGAGGGCGAGAGCAAGAGGCTAGTGGCGCAATTCTTCCATCCAACCCTAGCCGCAACACACCTTCTTCCCTTCCTCTTGGCGTGAGGAACTTGGTGATATTTGGCAACTTCCTTCTCCTCATCTTCCTCTTGGCGCATACACCTTGGAGGTGGTGCAAGGCTAGAGGAATAAGCACAAGGCTTGGATCTTCTTCCCGAGGCTAGCACCGGGCGTGGAAGAAGAGAGCTTGAGGCATCCGTGTGTGTGAGACTACAGAGGGCGCACACTTGGGCGCCTACTACGACATCGGCCTCACCTAAATCAAGGTACTTTCTATCTCATCGTGTCGACTCTTTCGCATGCGATCTTCATTGGGTTTTTGAGACTGGCCTATTTCGGGGGTATTCTTCCGCTGCGCAACGTGTTTGCATCTCTGAAAATTTGTAAAATATCCCCGGGGTTTCCCAACAGTGGTATCAGAGGGACTTGCGAAACTCGAATGATGTTTTTTATGCTTTTCATATTTTTCATGCTCACATGCCATATTTCAATTTTCAAAAATTGTAAATTGCATGGCGAACGTTTTTTCTAAAAGTAGAAAAAATTACGGTTTCTTGTTTCTATCACCTTTTCATTCTCTTTCGGATTTTTGGGTTATTTTTCTTGCATGGTTTAAAGATCAAAGGCGCACGTGGTTTTGTCAAGTAGGACGGGCATTGTGTCTTCGGACTGGCCGGGTCTCTTGATCTGACAAAATTACCAGCCGAGAGGATCTTTGAAATCATCATGAAAATTAATTGCGAAGAACTAAATGATTTGTGAGAAGAAGATGAGAAAGAGAAACTGGTTTTATGAAAAAGTAAAATTTGAGATTTTATGTTTTTCATGAGCATGTAGAATTGCACGAGTAATGCCTTGATTGTGCATGGTGTTGTGATCATTAGTCAAGCCCCTTTGCATGCCTGTGATGTACTCTTGTTAGGCCTGCGTGCCACTTTTCTTTTTGCTTTTAATTAAGATGAAGATTAGGATGGCGCACATCACCTGAATATAGGCGCATGCATGCTTGCTTGCGCACCTTGCATGGTGGCGCAAGAAGCACCCCTCCTTGATGGCCCTTACTTGGTGGCGCATCATCCTTGAAGGAAGCCCATGGCATTGGCCAAACCTATGAGGGTGCTTCTAGGGTTTCCCTAGAACTACCTCTAGGGTTTGAGAGCTAAACTATGGTGGGGAGAACCTTGGAGCCGAGCTTAAAGACCAAGATAGAAGTCGGCTAGGTTAGGTCTTTAGAGGCTTGAGTCCTAGGTCAAGAGTTGAACCTCTTCTGGCATGGGTTGGTTCAATGTCTTGAATAGGCTATGATCACATCATCCCTTTACTGCTTTCCATATCTGCTAAAGCATGCCTATGATGTTTTATTTTATATTATCACTATAGGATTGCATGCCTGTAATGCTAGACATAAGATAAAACTGAATTGATGAGACCTCAAAACCCTCATTCAAATATAAAGTCTAGTAGCCTTTTGACGCGTAGCCCTCGTCAAACAATCGATCGATGGTGCTGTGCATTGTTTCCACCCTAGTGGACACACCCATCTATCTTTAGGAGGCGTGTGGTGACAATGTTTTCCCTAGTCCAGTTAAAATCCTGGACGCGCATTTGCAAGGAATTCGTTGGCCCTGGGCATAACAGTCAGGATAGACTTGACTAGTTTTTCATATGTGATGGCCACATGATGGAACTCTAGAGGCAGCCTCAAGAAGTTAAGGTTTTTTGTTGTTCCAGCCCTAGCTGGGCACAAAATACTTGAACTATATTGAGAAGGGGAATTGCTAAGTTGCAATTGGCTGGCGCGCCTACCTTGAGATGCATGCGTCACCTCGTGCAGTATATCCTGCCCTAGAGGGACGCGAGGCCGTGTGAGGAACAAGGATCCCATCTCACTAGGAAATCTTGAATTTCCCAATTGACTTTGTGGGTTGTCAATTCGATTAAAATAGTGGGAGCTATGATCATTTAAAACAAGTCCAATTTAAATGATTTGAAGTAGTGCTAATCTACTTTTCTTGGTTGTTGTAGAAACGATGACTATGAACAATAGCAGATTGTCACTGCGATCTATCCTGGAAAAGAACAAATTGGTTGGATCCAACTTGATGGATTGGTGTCGAACCTTGAGGGGTGACTTAAGCTCGAAAGCTGTAAAAGGCATAACTAGAAAGAGGAGAGGAGAAGGGTTACACCTTCGTCTTCAGGCTCTAGTATTTGCGTAGTTGAAGTCAATCTGTCTACTTCAAATACGTGGGTATTGGATACCGCATGTGGAGTGCATATTTGTACAAGTATGCAAGGGCTCAAACGAAGTAGGACAGTGCGACCTGGAGAGATTGATCTTCGGGTCGGTAACGGGGCACAGGTTGCTGTTGTAACTGTAGGAGACTACACTCTCTCGCTGCTGTTTGAACTTCAACTAGAACTGAAACATTGCTTCTATGCACCGTCGATTACTAAGAATATTATATCCATTCCTGCTCTGGCGAGGAAAGGATTTTGTTTTGCGATAAAAGAGAACACATGTTCTTTTTCATTGGCAAACATATTCTATGGATCTGGTACACTATGCAATGGGTTTTATGTCTTGGATATGCAAAGTTCTGTGTGCAACGTGAATGCTAAGAGGATCAAGTTAAGTGGTTTAAATTATACTTATCTTTGGCATTGTCGTTTAGGGCACATCAACAAGAATCGCATCCAAAATCTCCATGTAAATAGATTCCTGGATTCAAATTCTTTGGAGGAATTTGACACATGTGAGCCTTGTTTGTTGGGCAAAATGATAAAGGCGCCATTCACCAAGCATGGTGAGAGGGCCACATGTTTGTTGGATCTAATACACAGTGATGTGTGTGGGCCATTCAACAAACAAGCTAGAGGTGGGTATGTTTACTTCATCACATTTATTGATGACTTCAGTAGATATGGTTATGTCTATTTGATGAGACATAAGTCTGAATCCTTGGAGAAATTTAAGGAGTTCAAGAATGAAGTGGAAAACCAGCTTGGACAATCCATTAAGGCTCTTCGATCTGATCGAGGCGGAGAGAACTTGAGCCATGAGTTTGTTGACTATCTTAGAGAGTGTGGGATTTTTTTCCAACTCACTCCTCCTGGAACACCTCAGTGGAATGGGGTGTTTGAGAGGAGAAATCAAACTTTGTTGGACATGGTTCGATATATGATGAGTCACGCAACTCTACCTCTGTATTTCTGGGGTTTTGCATTACCTACAGCAATCAAGACACTGAATAACGTTCCGTCAAAGAGTGTTCCTAAGACCCCACATGAGTTGTGGACTGGGAGACACTCAATGCTATCATTTATGTGGATCTGGGGATGTGAGGCTTATGTCAAACGTTAGGATTCTAGCAAGCTAGAACCCAGATCTAATAAATGTGTGTTTGTGGGGTATCCTAGGGAAACCAAAGGATACTACTTCTTTAATCCCACCGAGAACAAAGTTTTTGTTGCTCGGATTGCCGTATTTCTCGAGAAAGATTTTCTCTTGAAAGGCACCAGTGGGAGAAGCTTTGACTTGGATGAGGTCCAAGGTCAACGACAAAACACAGCAGGAGAGATGGAACCTGAGCCACCTGCACCGGTTGCTGGGCAACCAGAGGCTCAGACATAGGGCCCCACGTAGGTCTGGGAGAATTCGTCGTGCACCTGAGAGGTATGGGTCGCTGCCGACCCAACACGACGGGATCTTCATCATTGAGGATGAACCTAGGACTTATGATGAGGCGGTCAGTGGATCGGACTCCGAGAAATGGCTTGAGGCCATGCGATCCGAGATGGATTCCATGTCAGCTAACCAAGTCTAGGATTATGATGAAACCTTCTCGCCAGTTGCCATGTTCAAATCCATTCGGATTATGCTTGCTATAGCTTCATATCACGACTATGAGATATGACAGATGGATGTGAAGATAGCTTTCCTTAATGGAATGCTGACTGAGGATGTGTATATGACACAACCTGATGGCTTTGTCCATCCTGCAGAGGCCAATAAGGTCTGCAGGCTAAAGAGATCCGTCTATAGATTAAAACAAGCATCTCGAAGTTGGAATCTTCGATTTGATGAAGCTGTGAGAGATTATGGCTTTATCAAAAGCGAAGATGATGCCTGTGTATACAGAAAATTCAGTG
>CM050440.1:37742549-37756479 GCA_027562315.1 Costus pulverulentus | reverse complement strand
TCTTTTCTCACTATTTTATCTGACTGAAAAATCCAATAAAACAGCCCGAAAGAGTGAAACTCTTTTAGTGAGATGGGATCCAGTTTTCATACTTGATCTCCGCGTCCCTCTCAGGCGAGATAAGATACACAAAGAGTTCAAGCACTAGTCACTGGTAGGCTATCCATACCAATCGCCAACCCGTGCGATTCCCCTTCATCTAGGCAATCCAGAAGACTGTGCCAACTGAGTTGGTACAACACGGTCTCTGATTCCTCAGATCTCTGCCTCCATTCAGCTATCATATGCTCAGTATGTAGCCTATATGGTCAAGCTGACCTGACCTAGTTCCTGGACCACCACGTGCTATGCTGAGCAGCGAGAAGCGATAAATCCCTTCTCTGTAGCATGTAAGTGTAATCACGCACCGTCTGAAGATAGCTGGGCGTGTCCACTGAGTGGGTACAACACGGCCTCAACGATAGTCAGAACAGTGAGGTTTCGCGTCAGAAGGCAATCGAGCTTGATATTAACGTTGGATTTTCTCGGTCTTTTATCTTCTTACTATCATACAAATTCTATAGTGATAGCAGAAGAATAAAACATGCTTGTGCTAATATTACTTAAAACAGTAAATGAAAGCACCATTATCTTATGTGGTAAACGCCCATAAAAGCCTAAGTAAAACCCTAGTTTCACAAAAGTCTTCATTTGAGCTCTTTATGAGACTCTTGTATTTCATCTGGCCCAGCTCGGGCCCAAATGCCCTCCAGGCAGTATGCGCCTGCTCTCAAGTCGAACTCTAGACCTCCCACCTGGTGAAGCCACTGACTGCAAGCGGCTCTGCCATGTGCGCTCATGTGCTCATGTCTGATCAAATTACATTTTAATCTATCTAGACATGATTTGACACGCAGGTCAATTATACATTTTTTTTATAAATCAAAGTGTGATTCGCAGATCACAACAAAATTTATATTTAATTCCAGGCGCGCAGGCCCCAGCACAGCACACAAAATAAGGGCAGCCCACATAAGATTAAATAAACACCCATTTAACATGTTAAACATGCATACATGTGATCCAAATAGAAATAAAATTTTGAAAGAAAAACCCATGACATCAATTTTATTTCCTTATTTGCCCTGCTACCTTACAACGGTCCATTAACAGGTATCTACTCGTTAGGCCAAGTCAGACCCACTGCCCTTGCATGCACCCAGTCATAACTGACTTGCGTCGACCACATGGTCAACTATGCATGCCTTAAGGGCTGAACGTCCCACATGATTTCTGGCAAGCGGGTGTGACCCCGAGCCTTAATCATGATCGTTCACTAGGCGCCTCAATCAGACATCGCTACACGCCCTTCTGCAGTCGGCCTATAGCCACCTGTATAGCTTACGCACAGGTGCTATCCGGCCGCCCCATCCAAGCTGTCAGATGGTCTGATTAGGCTGTTGGGTCCAGACTTGACTGACGACTTCAACATTGTTAACCCGTCTAAGAACTTGAAGTAGGCGCTTAGATAGATCTAGGTGAATGTCGCGCAGGATGATAAGTTTTGATTGAAAACTTCTATAACAAGCGCAAACAAACATCACATGCGCAAACAAAAATACATGTCGATCTTGCAAATAGTATGAACACTTGGCATGTATTTTGCATGATAACTAAAGCATGCGCATCTAGTAGATCATCCAAAAAGCATAAAATAACATGGATCACAAGATGGCAATCATATGTATCAAGTCAGAAAACCTCGCTCTGATACCACTGAAAGGAAACCTAGGTAACATGCATTTTTAAAATTTTGCATAGGCGGAAAAACTAGGTTTCATGGATCGCTTGACTTGAAATATAATCAACCATGAAAGGATTCATTGAAGCATTACCATGGCCATAGTTTGAGTGGCGGCTTGGAAGAAGAAAGGGGAAAAGCGCCTCTTCTCTAAAGGAATCACACACAAGATGTTGATGGCTTCTTCCTTGTGCTCTTTGTGCTAGCAAGGCACTAAGGAGTCCTTGATCGAAACTTGGAGAGGAGATGTGCTATCTCTTTGTTGGCCGAACTTCTCTTCTTCGTTGTTGCAAGAAAAATGATCAAGCAACCCACCACACGAGGAGACGAGAGAGCAAGCTTCGAAAACGTGAGAGACTAAGATAGAAAGATTCGGTTACCACTTATGGTAAGGACCAAAAGTGTAACCCCCTTCTCTTAACTGCCATACGTTCACCTTAAGTGAACCAACCGAAATTTCCCTTTTTAATTGAACCAAGCGCTCACAATAAGTGAACCGATTCAATTTTATTTGGTTTAAAGACCAAATCAAACCAACCCTGGTTTTGATCTTATTGAGCCAAGTTGCTCAAGATCCAACCACACATCTCTTGACACTCTTGATCTCTTCGATCAAGCATCAATTCTCCCGATCGAAGCTTACCGATCATATGTCCTAATCAATCAAACATGATCAGACTAGATCTCACTTCCAATCAGAGTTTAAATTGCTCTAAACTGAACTAGAATAATTCCAGTCCACACGATCTGACATAAGTAAGCCATATCATCAAATTGTGTGACCCTAAGGGTTTCCTTCAATGTCGGTAACGATAACTTACGTTATCACGATCAGAGAGGGGTATCTAGAAACACATCACTGTCTCCCGATATGAAGGAAAGAGTCTTCCAAGACTACTCCCAAACCACAGCACAAGTGTGAATCCAATTCACTCAGTATATATGTTCCCTTTGCCATTGGATGTTCTCGTTGGACAAGCGTGTCAAGCCTGTAATTCCAACACGATGAGAATGGTTAGATCAGATGAACATAGTCATCTGGGTATGACCATACACTTTCTCAACCATCTCATCCAGGGGGCCCCTTGAGAACATCACACTCCAACTAGGAGAGGCAATCCTATATCTATCACTAGTGTCCTAACATGACTTATGCCCACTTTCCAAGATAATCCTTAACCATTATCTTTCAAATGATATTGAATTACCTCAAGACAATGCCGATCATCACTTAGAAACACAAGTGATCTCAAGTCAGAGGGAATATACCACTTGCTTGCTTATAAGGATTTATCCACATTGTCACAAACAATTGAATATCCTAAGTAGGGTCAGTCCAGTACATCCAATGCACCTATGTGTCTAAATCTTATTCCATGCTCGTAGTATCCTATAAGACAAGAACACATATTAGTCTCAATCATATCAAGTCTGTCTCATGTTTACCAAGATATCTCGACTAAGGACAATTCTGAATATCAGCACAGCTGAACATCATTGAGACATTACTCAGAGGTATACATACTACAGCAGACAATGCAACAATCTGAATAACAACAATTGTCTTTATAAACATATACTTAGTTTATACATGATACTGATAATAACCCAAGGCCTCAAACATTAGCCTTAAGGGCATACCCCAACATTTACGGCTATGCAAGACTCAAGGTCAAGTCTCACATTTCCCCTTGCAAGTTCCACTCCATAGGGCTCTATTCCAAAATACTGGGCAATAGGAGTGATCAACCCTCCTATCACTACAGCTCCCCTTTTCGCCCTAGCCACCTTGTCCATATGCTTCACCATAAAGAAAGCCACATCCACAGCCAATCCATTTAGCATTCCCCAAAGAAAATATAACTCATGCTGACGGACCATACCGTCACTGTCTCCTCTACCAAACACAGTGTGTGCTAGCACTCGGTGTGCATACTTGATGCATGGGTTCATGATTTTTGAGGCTCTAGCAGAAACAGCATAGAAATGACCTTCATTAATAATTTGATTCCAAAAAATGCTCTCCATGAATCCAAGGGGTATCTCGGTGTGGCCTCCTGTACTCAAACCAAAGATATCTCTGACCTCCTGCAGTGTGAGTTTCCTTTTTTCATTGGCTAGTCTAAAAGTGATTTCCCCTTCAGCAGGTCCATTTGAGAACTCCCTCAAATCAATAATCAAGCTACTCATAAACTCCAAAACTAATGGCAAATAAGTGGGTGGAGTCATCTGGAAAAACTTCTTTGCTTGGATCCCTATCAAACATCCATAGCACGTCTTTGTACAACCCCAAAGCTTCCAAAGTCATCTTACCAGCATATTTAGTGTTGATTATTTTCCTCTCCAAGATCTAGTTGTATCTGGTTTCTTGCATCTCATTTCTAAAGATTATTCCATATGGATTCTCAGGTTGAGAAGGTTTAGCTGGAGCCTTCCCTTTCCTTCTTGGACAGATGGACTTTGTTCTTGCTGCCATCCTAAACAAGCTACAAACTACATATTCAATGCACCAAATTATTGATTTCTTCCTATCTAGGCAATCGAATAGAAGTTAAGCAAAGATCGAAAACACATGAAAAAATACTATCAGGGAGAAACTGGGACTAGGGTTTCATCACTTTGATTTTCATGACTAGATATGTAAAGGTTTTATTCATCAATCAAATTCTATTCTGATAAAGGCTTAATTTACTTAGTAAAGAGATTAATGCACTTTCATGCAAATAACCATGCAGAGACCAATCCTCGCTTTCGTGCAAGATTTATCCCAAACTACTGATAAGTAAATCATCGAACAAAGAACTCGAGGATCACTTTCGTGCATCCGAGTTCTAAGTCGATCGCCTCTAGTGGAAACTCAAGGATCACTTTCGTGCATCCGAGTCTCAACACAAGTTCTACCTATGGTTCTCCGACGTTCCGATCCTCACTTTCGTGCAAGATGTCCACATTTGACACAATGACTCAATCCTATGTTCATAATTATCATCATGGCAGTTCTACTTACTAAAATAAAGAAATAAAAACTTAACCTAATTTCTTACGGTGAGTTCCTATTAATCAATTTTAGGGTTCCAAATTCTCAAGCAAGTCATCTTTTGGTCCTTATTGCGAAAACACTAATTCATGATGACAAAGAGTAAACTAAGGAGAATCTTAGAGCAATAATCGCATAGGTAAAATTATCAAATTAGAATAATCATGATGAATGCAAAAAGTATCTAGTCGCTAAGAAAATCAAAGGGAATTACTCTCCCATGTCCCAAAACAAGTTTAAGCTAACATGGTGAAGTAAATACAATGTTCCAAAATTTTAGAAGATCGAAAATCAAAGGGAAAAGAGGGGTGAGGAAAATACACCACGGCTGTGAAAATAAACACAGCCGTATTTTGCAAGAAGGGCGTCGATGAATAGTGGCGGCTCGCCTTCTTTCATCGATTTCTCTTCGAATTGGTCTCCTATCATTCTGAAACTTCTGGTACGTTATCTCCTGCTCCAGGTGAAGCTTCAGTATGAATTTCACGACCGGAGGTGCTTTGGATTCGTCGCGGTGGCGGAACCCTCGGTGGCGGCGTGTAATGTGATTTCACTCTGTAGAGTGGATGAAAATTGGGGCTTTCAGTGTCTTGGTGCTCCCCTCGTCGAAGGCTCTCTTTCTTCTTCTTACGGCTTCATCTTTAAAGCCCTAGATCGTCAGCAATCTTCTCCGCAATAATCGGGCTTTAAAATTGACCTGGAGTCGCGTTCAAAAACTGAAATACGGCAGTGCGGTAAAATCAGTCTCGTACTCTGATATGATATTGTCTGTATAATACAGCACCCTAAAATGGTTCACGACACTATTATATAATCGGCTGAACTCTCTGGTTGAATTCATTTGGAAAATACGGTCCGTGTCAAAGTTTACGACAATGCCGTAATTTCAGCAATTTTCTCTGTTTTTAATGTGCTTCAAAATACGGCCCATGTAATTTCTTACGGCAGTGCCGTATTTTACACAAAATCTTTTCTTCGGAAAATTCACCAAATTACGATAGTGCTCTGATATTACGGTAGCGTACGAAAATATGGTACCGTAATATAAAATACAACATTACCGTATTTTGGTGTGTTGCTCTGATTTATGTGAAATTTGTCGGGTGATCTCATCTTGATGATGGTAACTCTTCTATGTATTTGATTTTGCTCGAAAATGCCTCAAAATAGTGCCTTTTTACTTGAAAATCATGAAAAACCAAAATAGAAGTAAACTTTGCAATATTTGATAAATTTAGCATAAAAATAAGCAAAAGATCTTCAATTTAGCATGAAAAGATACATAAAATGATACACAATATACTATATATTTTGGTGTCATCACCTGCGTGCCACCTATCTGTTTCCTTTTGTTTTATAAATTACATGATGAAGATTAGGGGCGCAAACTTCAAGAACTATATGACGCTTGCATGCTTGGTTGCGCATCTTGCATGGTGGCGCAACAGGCATCAAAGTTGTGTGGTGCATGTGTGCTTGGTGGCGCAAGATGACATGGCCGAGCCCTTGGGCTTGTGAGCTAGTCTTATTTGCCCATGAATGGTGGCGCATCACCCTTGGAGGAGCCACCTTGGCATTGGCCGAATCCTATGAGGGTGCTTCTAGGGTTTTCCTAGGGGTATCTCAAGGGTTTGAGAGCTAAACCATGGTGAGGAGGATTTTGGAGCCGACCTTAAAGATCAAGTCTAGAGGGTGGTTAGGTTAGGTCTTTTTGAGGCTTGTCTCCTAAGTCAAGAGTTGAACCCCTTTGGCAAGTGTTGGTTCAATGACATGAAAAGTCTATGATGACATCATCGTTTGTTGCTTTCCATATCTGCTAAAGCATGTTTGTGATGTTTATCTCTCTATTATCCTTATAGGATTGCATGCCTGTATTGTTAGACAAAAGATAAAACTAAGATGATGAGACTTCAAAAACTCTCAATCAAAAATATCAAGTCTAGTAGCCTTCTAACTCGTAGCCGTCATCAAGCTATTGTTTAGTGGTGTTGTGCACTGTTTCTGACCCTCGTGGGACACACCCACTTATCTTTGGAAGGTGTGAGGTGACAATGGTTTCCCTAGTCCAACTTTAACCTGGATGTGCCTTCGCAAGGAAACTCGTTGGCCCTGGGCATAATGATGACACCAAAATATATAGTATAATTTGTATCATTTTATATATATCTTTTCATGCTAAATTGAAGCTCTTTTGCTTATTTTTGTGCCAAATATATCAAATATTGCAAAATCTATTTCTATTTACGTTTTTGATGATTTTCAGGTAAAAAGACACTATTTTTAAGCGTTTTCAAGCAAAATCAAATACATGGAAGAGTTACCACCATCAAGAAGAGGATACATGATAAATTTCAAGCAAAATGGAGCCACGAACCAAAATACGGCAGGGCCGTAATATATATTACAATACCATATTTTCGTACACTGCCGTAATATCAGAGCATTGCCGTATTTTGGCTAATTTTTCATTAGAAGATTTTACAAAAATTACGGCATTGTCGTAAGAATTTACATGGGCCGTAATTTCCAGACATTTTCGACCAGAGAATTCAGCCGATTTTATTGCACTACCGTAACTTATATTATAGTGCCGTAATTGCCAGAGATTTTAGATCAGAGAACTCGACCGATTTTACGGAAGTGTCGTAACATATTACACTGCCGTAATTCTCATTTTAAACACGACTTCCACGGTCAACTTTGAAGCCCGATTTTTTTGGAGATGATTGCGGGAGATCCAGACATCCAAATTGAGATCCGAAAGAAGATGTAGACTCGTGTCGACGAGGAGAAGATAAAGGGATTGAAAGCCCTAATTTTTATGATCTATCATGGGAGCAATCGATAGAGAGGTCCTTAGGGCACGGCCTCATGCCGAGAGGCGTGGAGGTCACCTCAGGTCGTGATTTTTACATTGAAACTTCGCCTAGAGGAGGAGAGGAGAAATCAACAAAGGAGCGTTACCGGCACTATTCACCATGGGTTTACAAGCAATTAACGGCTGTAATTTCTATTACAACCGTATTGTAACGTTAATTCTCCCTATTTCTTTGATTTATGAGACTTTGATATTATGGTTTATTGTATTTCCTCTTCCATGCTTGCTTAAACATATTTTGGGACATGGGGGAGTAATTTTCCTTGATTTTATGACTAGATGACTTTTACTTCGTCAAGATAGTTTTATCACGATAATTCTGCTTTTGTGATGACTTGTCTTTAATTCTCTATAGTTTCATATTATATTCATGTTTTAGAATATTGTGAAATAGATTGAAAGGTTGATTGTGAAATTTGGAACCCTAAAAATCATTGAGTTTGGAACTTATCGTAAGAAATTAGGTTTGTTCTTTGAATTCTGATTTTTAGTGATTTTATTGCCATGTTGATAAATTGAATCTAGGATGAGTGATTATGTTAGACTTGATTTTATCTTGCATGAAAGTGAGTATCGAGTCGTTGGAGAACCTTAAGTAGAACTTGTGTTGAGACTCGGATGCACGAAAGTGATTCTTGAGATTCCACTTGAGATAACCAACTTAGAATTCAGATGCACGAAAGTGATCCTTGAGTTCTTTGTTGATGGTTTACTTATTTTCAACGTTGGGATAGATCTTGCGCGAAAGTGAGGATTGGTCCCTGCATGATTGTATACACGAAAGTCAGACAATACCTTTATCAAGTAAATTACTTCTTTTTCATGATAAAATTAGACTGACGACCTTTTATTTAAATCTAGTCATAGAAATCAAAGCGGATGAAACCCTAGTCCCAGTTTCTCTCTGATTATCTTTTTGTGTGTTTTCGATCATTGCTTTGCTATTAATCGATTGCTTAGCTAGTAAGAATACAACTATTTGGTACTTAACAATAAGGTTTATGTGGTTCGATATCTTTCTTTATTACTTCGAGTATCCATGCACTTGTGGAATACAACACATAGTAACTAGGAATGGGCTTGACTAGTTTTTCACATGTGCTGGGCACGTGATGGAACTCTAGAGGCATCGTTGAGAGGTTAGGGTTTCATACTGTATCTAGCTCTCGCTGGACATGAAATGTGTTGGTGTATATGCCCTAGGACCTAGTTCTGGTCCACTTATGTACTGCTTGACCTTGATATTTATATCATTCTGGCATTGTCGTTATCTATGTTTGTTTACATCTGCGCATATGTACTAACATGATAATGTCCCTGGAGACAGATTGGATTTGTGCTTGAACTATAGTCCTCAGTCGATGTACCTTAGTGGATATGGGACAGCTATGGTACTTGTGAGACTAGTATGTGGGCTGGTTAGGCACGTGGTGCTAACGTAGACACATGGGTATATCATTGGAGGATATACTGGAAAGACCCGCTGTGAGGCTATGACTTGGTGTTATGAGTTATCCTCACAAGTCACAGGAGATGCATTGATCCCTTGACTTGAAGTCATTGATCATTCTATATGGTTATGGACTTGCTTTGATACAACCTAACATCTCGCCGTAGTTGGGAGGTCATAATGGTTGTCATTGAGCATATCACGACCCATATGAGGAGGTCAATAGACAGACATAGGATTTGCCCCTTCCTTAGGGAAGTATGATATCCATGGAGCTCCTCTATGGTTCTATGACTGAGAGTGTACGGCCATACCCAGGTGAGAACCTATTTTAGTCATAGCCATGTGATTGGGTGAAAACAAGTGGTGACACACTTGTCCAATCGGATATCAGTTCGGCAAAGAGACTGTAATGCATCTGTACCTAGTTGCGATGATGGGGATGTCTATGTCGATATCCATTCCAATGACCTGGGTAGCAGCGATGCACTGCTAGGTGCCACTCACTGCTTGTGGTGACCTTTGGTCAACACTGCCAGCGTCAGAGGAACCTACAGGGTCGCACACCTTGATACTTGAGTTCTCGTATTGATCGGGAAGCCTTATGATCGAGTTATTGGATAACTCGGATATAATTGGGAGATTTCATCAGTGCCAATGGTCGTGATGAGATGGAAGAATGTTATTGGAGCCAAACTTCAATTTTGGCAGGTTGACCCGTATTTGACCATGGTTGGTCACATTTGAATTAGGGTTACATTGGATTGGATCCAAATGCTTAATCAACCCATAGGATGAAGTTTGGGCTAGCTCATTATCCAATGAGGCCCAATAACAAGTTCTCATGAAGAGATAAGAGGCTAAAAGGGCATAATGGGGAGAGACCCAACCCCATTGGCGCCTAAGGGGCATAATGGGGTTAGGGTGGCGAAAATTGCTTCATTAAGAAGTAATATGCGCCTAGCCCTCTCCCATTGATAGTATGTGTGCCTTTAAGGCATGTCTTGGGCTGATATGGTGCTTAGGCAATGATGGATAGGTTGAATAGAGTTTATGGTAATGTCTTGGAGACTTTCCTTGTCTCAAACCTCCTCATCCTAGCCCTACACTTGTCATGATCTTGGCCCTTCCCTTAACCACCTCTTGCCCTATATATGTGACCCTAGTCGCCCCCTCTAAAAAGTGGTTCTTCCTTGGAGGGGTGAACATATCAAGAGGGCAAGAGTAAGGGGCATTGGCGCAACCATCTTCTTCCATCAAACCCTAGCCGCAAGCTTCTTCCTTTCTTCCCTTTTTGGCGCAAGAGAAGCAAAGTCTTGGCGGCATTCTCCCTTCTCCTCTCTTCTTCATCAATTGGCGCTTCTACCTTGGAGGTGGCGCAAGCATTCAAGAACATAACTAAGGCTTGGATCTTCTTCCTGAGGCTAGCACCGGGTGTGGAAGAAGAGGACTCGAGGCATCTGTGTGTGTGAAACTACAGAGGGCGCACGCTTGGGCGCCTATCACAACATTGACCTCATCTTGCTATAAGGTATTTCCTAACTCATCGTGTCGACTCTCTTGCTTGCGATCTTCACTGGGTTTTTGGGACCGGCCTGTTTCGGGGACATTCTTCCGCTGTGCAATGTATGCTTATAACCATGAAAAATTGTAAAATGTCCCCGGGGTTTCCCAACAGTGGTATCAGAGGTACTTGCAAGACTCGAATGATGTTTTATGCTTTTCTTTCATGCTCACATGCCATATCTCTATTTTCGTCAATAGCATGATGCATGGTAAACGATTTTTCTAAGTAGGAAAAATTAGGGTTTCTTGTTTCTATCATCTTCTCAATCTCTTTTGGATTTTTGGACTATTTCTCTTGTTTGATTTAAAGATCAAAGGCGCACGTAATTTTGTCAAGTAGGACAGGCATTGTGTCTTCGGACTGGCCAAGTCTCTTGATCTGACAAAATTGCCAGCCGAAAGGATCTCTGATATCATCATGAGAAATAAATCGCAATTAACCAAAAGATTTGTGAGAAGAAGATGAGAAAAGGAGACTAGTTTTATGAAAAAGTAAAATTTCAGATTTTATATTTTTCATGAGCATGTAGAATTGCATGAGTAAATACCTTGATTGTGCATGATGTTGTGATCATTAGTCAAGCCCCCCTTTGCATGCCTGTGATGTGTCCTTGTGAGGCCTGCGTGTCGTTTTTCTTTTAACTAAGAAGAAGATTAGGGTGTCGCATGTAGTTGAAGCTTGGAGCATGCACCTTGGATGGTGGCGCAACAAGCATCAAAGGAAGAAGCGCAAGCTTGCTTAGTGGCGCAAGTTAGGCATGGCCGAACCCTTGGGTTTGAGAGCTAGCCAACTTGGCTTCTTGCATTATGGCGCATCCTCATTGGAGGAAGACCAAGGCATTGGCCGAACCCTTGGGGTCTACCCTTAAGGTTTGAGAGCTAAACCATGTGAGAAGGACCTTGGAGCCAACCTTGAAGGCCAAGATAGAGGGCGGCTAGGCTAGGTCTATTTTAGGGGCTTGAGTCCTATGTCAAGAGTTGAATCTCCTTGTGGCATGGGTTGGTTCAATGTCTTGAAAGGGCTTTGATCACATCATCTTTTACTGCTTTCCTTATCTGCTAAAAGCATGCCTGAAATGTTTTATCATTATGTTATCACTATAGGATTACATGCCTATATTGTTAGACATAAGATAAAACTGATGAGACTTTAAAACCCTCATAAAATATCAAGTCTAGTAGCTTTCTAACGCATAGCCCTCACTAAGCTATCGATCAGTGGGGTTGTGAACTGGTTCCCACCCTCGTGGGACACACCCACTTATCTTTAGAAAGTGTGAGGTGACAATGGTTTTCCCAGTCCAGTTTTAACCTGGGCGTGCCTTCGCAAGGAAACTCGTTGGCCCTGGGCATAATGGTTAGGAATGGACTTGACTAGAAGTTCACATGTGCTGGGCACATGGTGAAAGTCTAGAGGTATCATTGAGAGGTTAGGATTTCATGTTGTATCCAGCCCTCGCTGGACATAAAATACTCAGACTATCTCAACAAGGGGAGTTGCTTGGAGCAACCGGCTGGCGCGCCCACCTTAGGAAACATGAGTTACTTTGTGCATCTCATCCCACCCTCGTGGGACGCGAAGCCTAATGTGAAATAAGGATCTCATCTCACTAGGAAGTCCTAAAACTTCCCGATTGACTTTGTGGGTTGTCAATTCGAATTTAAAATAGTGGGAGCAACAATCATTTAAAACAAGTCCAGTTTAAATGATTCGAAGCTGTACTAATATGTTTTTCTTGGGTGTTGTAGAACAATGGCTGCGAACACTGGCGGATTATCACTGCGATCTCTCCTTGATAAGGATAAGTTAGTTGGAACTAACTTTATGGACTGACATCGGAACTTGAGGATAGTCCTCAAGCTCGAGAAGAAGCTGTATGTCCTTGTACAGGCTCTTCCTGCGGCTCCTCCGCCTAATGCCTGAACGGCAGACAGAGATGCTTATAGAAAGCATCAGGAAGACTCTTTGGAGGTTGCATGTCTTATGCTAGCCAGTATGGCACCTGAACTGCAGGTGCAATATGAGGAGCAGAACGCTTTTCAAATAATCACTCATCTGAAACAGATGTTCGAGGCTCAGGCTAGAACTGAGAGATTTGACATCGCCAAAGCAGTCTTTCGGTGTAAGTTGTCTAAGGGTGCACCAGTGAGACCCCATGTTCTCAAACTCATTGGGAATGTGGATCATCTCAGGAGACTGGGACATGCCATAGACAACGAGCTGGTTGTGGATCTTATTCTGCATTCCCTACCCCCTAGCTTTAGTCCGTTTATTATTAATTTCAACATGAACCGGATTGAGTTCACACGGGAGGATTTGATGAATATGCTCTAAACAGTCGAGCGTGAGATGGGTAAGACCAAACCCAATTCTATTCTTTTGGTCCCTGCGACCAAAAAGATAAAGAAGAAGGGTAAGGCACGTCCTAAGGGCAGTGCCAGAGGTCCTACCAAGGCACTGAAGAAAAAGGCAAAGAAGTCAAAGTACTAGAGGTGTTTTCACTGTGGCGAGCAGGGTCACTGGAGAAGGGACTGCAAGCAGCTTCAGAATGAGGAGAAGAAAGGTTTGGCCTTAACTTCTAGCTCAGGTATTTATATTACAGAAGTCAATCTTTCTACTTCTATGTCATGGGTATTGGATACCACATGTGGAGCTCATATTTGTACAAATATGCAGGGGCTCAAGAAAAGTAGATCGGTGCGGCTTGGAGAGATTGACATACGGGTTGGAAACGGGGCACAGGTTGCTGCTGTTGCTGTAGGCGTTTTGACTCTCTCCTTGCCTTCTGGACTTCAATTAGAACATGATAATTGCTTTTGTGTACCTTCACTTACTAAGAACATTGTATCCATTCCTTGCTTAGCAAGGAAGGGATTTAAGTTTGAAATAAATAAGAACTCTTGTTCTTTTTCATTTGCAAAAATGTTCTATGGGAAGGGTACTTTGTGCAATGGTCTATATATCTTGGATATGGAAAATTCTATTTGTAACATAAGTAATAAAAGGACCAAACTGAGTGGTTTAGTTGGTCCTTTCCTATGGCACTGTCGATTAGCCCATATAAACAAGAATCACATCCAACAACTCCATGCAAATGGATTGTTAGATTGAAGTTCCTTGGAGGAATTTGATACTTGTGAACCTTGTTTATTAGGGAAAATGACAAAGGCACCCTTCACCAAGATTGGTGAGAGGGCAGGAGGTTTATTGGATCTCAT
>CM050440.1:37725994-37736011 GCA_027562315.1 Costus pulverulentus | reverse complement strand
CATGTTTTTCGAAAGTTGATCATATAATGCATGCTCTTCGACCCTTGAATCCGCTGCCTATCATGTTGCGCCACTTTAGGGTTTCGCACCCCTCTTGAAAGGGGTTCCGTACATTTTGGGTAGAATACGGCAGTATCGTGAGGACTTACACGGTACCATCTTTTCTGCCCAGAACTCACAGAAGGAAATACGGCACTACCGTATTCAGGATACGGTACCGTATTTTGAAACCCGGAATTCTGATTTTTCCGCTCGAAAATTAAAAACACCATATCTTTTGATTCAGAAGTCCAAATTGAGATCCAAAAGAAGTGGCAGACTCATCTCAATGAGGAGAAGATAAAGGCCCTAAAAGCCACAATTTTTAATCACTAATCCATGGTGAAATTGAGGGAGAGGTAGAATTGCTAGGGTTCATCGGTTCTCAGCCTACAGACCACCTCCAGCCATGAAATTAGACAGAGAGCTTCTCCTAGTGAAGGAGGACGTGCATCTGAAGTTTCAAAGCAAAAGGATTCCGATTGGAGGAGAAATCAATGAAACAGCGGTGACAGCGCTGTTCTAGGCAATTACGGTGCTGTAATTTCATTACAGCACTGTTTTGTAACTCTTCTTATCTTCTTTTCGCTTCTTATTCATACAGAAACATGTTTTATTGTTATTCCTTCATCATGGTAGCTTAATATTTCGACGATATTGTTTCTTAATCTTCTTTTCGATCTTGTGCTAAAGCAAAGATCAGAATGTTGGTGAACCATGAGTAGAACTTGTGTTGAGACTCGGATGCACGAAAGTAATCCTTGAGATTCCACTTGTGATAATCAACTTAGAATTCGGATGCACGAAAGTGATCATTGAGTTCTTTGTTTGATGGTTTACTTATTCTCAGCGTTGGGATAGATCTTGCGCGAAAGCGAGGATTGATCCCTGCATGATTGTCTGCACGAAAGTGAAATAATCCTTCTTACACGACTGATTTTATGGCAGTACTGTAACATATTACACTACTATAATTCTAATCTTAAATGCGATTCCTCGGTCAAATTTGAAGCCCAATTTTTGTGAAAAAGATTGCCGATGATCAAGACCTTTAAATTGGAAGTCGTAAGAAGAAGGAGGAGAGCTTTCACCAAGACGAAGAAGAGGAGGCCAAAAGCCCTAATTTTCATCCACCACAGAGGGAGAAATCGAGTTCCACGCCACCGCCGGGAAGCGTACAGCGCATATCCGGCCGTGAAATTTGAGGGGAAGCTACGCACAGAGGAGGAGAAGGTGCTCCAGAAGTTTCAATGTGAAAGGAGATCAATTGGAGGAGAAATCGACAAAAGAGGAGGCGCCGACACTGTTCATAGTGCCCCCTTATGCAAATTATTGTAAATTACAGTCGTGGTGTGTTTTCTTGAACTCTCTTTTCTCTTTGATTTTCGATCTTTTGAAACCATGAATTATTGTAACTCCTGCACTATGCTAGCTTAAACTTTTATGGGACATGGGGGAGTAATTCCCTTTCATTTTTAATGACTAGATTATTCATTTTCCACTATTTCGTGACGTATAATTTTAGCATGATAATTTTACTCATGTGATAATTACACTTTTGATTCTCCATTGATTCATACTATTATTCATGTTTTAGAGTTCTCGCAATAAGGACTAAAAGGTGACTTGCTTGAGAACTTGGAACCCTAGAATTGCATGTTAGGAACTTTCTTTAAGAAATTAGGTTAGTACTCATTGTTTGATTTTAGTAGTCAAATTGCCATGATAATAATATGAATCTAGGATTGAGTCGAGTTGTCAAACGTGGAGATCTTGTGCGAAATCAAAGATCAGAACATTGGAGAACCATGAGTAAAACTTGTGTTGAGACTCGGATGCACGAAAGTGATCATTGAGTTCTTTGTTTGATGGTTTACTTATTCTCAATGTTGGGATAGATCTTGTGTGAAAGCGAGGATTGATCCCTGCATGATTGTCTGCACGAAAGTGAGATAATCCTTTTATGAAGTAAATTATGTCTTTACCATGATAAAATTAAACTAACAAATCTCTATTTACATATAGTCATAGAATTTAAAGTGAATGAAACCCTAGTCCCAATCTTCTCTCTCTAGTATTTCCGTTTTAGTTTTCTATTGCTCACTTGCATACTTTCGATTCACCTAGATAACAATAAATCAATTATTCAGTACTCAGCAAACAAGGTCTCTGTGGGTTCGATATCTATTTTATTACTTTGAGTATCTGTGCACTTGCGGACACAACAAGCTTGGTGACATAACAAGTTTTTGGAGCCATGTCAGGGAGTGACAAAGTTCCTGTACGCCAAATAACGAGTTTGGCCGCGACACTAGAAATTAGTTTTTGTCTACCTACTTGTTGAGATACAATAAGTTTTTGACCTTGAAATTAACAAAACACTTAGATTGCACAGAAAGTTGAGATTTGAAGAGAACCAACAAGAAACAAAAGAGGAAAAAATAGAAGAAATAGTTGATATGGCAGCTAGAAGATTACTTAGGGACTACGTAGCCCCTAATAATGAGTTTGGCCGTGTTAGGGAGTGACAAAGTCCATGTACGCCAAATAACGAGTTTGGCCGCGACACCAGAAATAAGTTTTCGTCTGCCTACTTATTAGGATACAACACCTACAAGGTCGCACACCTTGATACTCGAGTTCTCGTATTGATCAAGAAGTCTTATGATCAAGT
Organism: Costus pulverulentus; assembly: GCA_027562315.1. Lineage (NCBI taxonomy): Eukaryota > Viridiplantae > Streptophyta > Magnoliopsida > Zingiberales > Costaceae > Costus > Costus pulverulentus. The sequence continues at coordinate 37,733,298 of CM050440.1, read as the reverse complement.
TATTGGATAGCTCAGATCTATTTGGGAGATTTCATCAGTGTCAATGGGCCTCATGAGATGGAAGAGAGTTATTAGAGCCAAACTTCATTTTTGGCAGGTTGACATAAAATTGACTAAGATTGGTGACATTTGACTTAGTGTTCCACTAGATTTGATCCAATGGCTTAATTAATCCATGTAATGAAGTTTGGGCTAGCTCATTACCCAATGAGGCCGAATAATAAGTTGTCATGAAGAGATAATGGGGTAAAAGGGTATAATGGAGAGAAAACTTCTTCCATTGGCGCCTATGGGTATAATGGGGAGAAGTTGGTGCCTTTGCTTCATTAGGTAGCTTTAGGCGCCTCCCTCTTCTTCCTTGGATGGTATGCTTGCCTCTATGGCAAGTCGTGGGGTTGATTTGGCTTGGACAACATCTTTGGTATGTCCTTGGCGCATATGGTTAATTAGGAGGGGTTTATGGAAAAGTCATGGAGACTTACTATAATCCAAACCCTAATTACACCCTCCCCTTTACCCTAGCTGCCCCCTTCTTTATGAATTGTGCCCATGCCCCAATATTTCCGCGTCCTCTTGCCTCTCTATATATACGCGTGTATATGTGAGAGCAAGAGACAATAATTGGTGCAAACATCTAGTGGTGTGAGCAATCAAAGGCAAGGGTTGGCGCTTCTCTTCCTCCACAAGGCCGCAAGCTTCTTCCCTTTTTCTCCTCTTCTCCTCTTGGCGCAAGAGGGTTAAGGGCTTAGCGGCAATCTCTTTCAACCTCTTTCTCCTTGGCGCATCTTCCCTTGAAGGTGGCGCAAGCATAGAAGAAAGAACCCTAAGGCTTTGATCTTTTTCTCGAGGCTAGCACCGGCTATGAAAGAAGAGGGCCCATGGCATCCGTGTGTGCGAGACTATAGAGGTTGAACACTTAGGCACCTACTTCGACATCGGCCTCGTCTTGCTCTAGGTACTTACTATCTCATCGTGTCGACTCCCTCGCAAGATGATCTTCATTGGGTTTTTGGGACCGGCCTGTTTCGGGGATATTATTCCTTTGCGTTTTGTAATCTTTAATGTCAAAAATTATAAAATGTTTCCGGGATTTCCCAATAGTGGTATCTGAGCGACTTGCGAGCCTCGAACGATGTTTCTATGCTTTTCTCTATGCTCACATGCCATATTTCAATTTTTTGCAAATTGCATATGTATATGGCGCATGTTTTTCTTAAGAAAGAAAAATTGTTGGTTTCTTGTTACTATACTCTAATCAATTTCTTATGGATTTTTGAATAATTTTTGTGATTGATATAAGATCAAAAGGCACATGTAGTTTTGTCAAGTAGGACCCTTGGCACGTGCCTTAACCCTCTTCTTCATCTTCTTGCCCGCAGGGACCAGAAGAACAGAATTGGGTTTTATCTTACCCATTTCACTCTCGGCTGTTTGGAGCATATTTAGTTGTTCCTCCCTTGTGCATTCAATTCGGTTCATGTGGAAGTTTATAATAAACGGACTAAAGCTAGCGGGCAGGGACTGTAGAATAAGATCCACAACTAGCTCGTTATCTATGTTGTGTCCTAATCTCCTGAGATGAACCACGTTCCCAATTAGCTTGACTAGATTTTCATATGTGTTGGGCACATGTTGAAACTCTAGAGTCATCGTTGAGAGATTAGGGTTTTATGCTATATCCAGCCCTCGTTAGACATGAAATGTCTAAACTATCTCAATAAACCATAGTTTATAGCGATCAGAACTCAAAAAGAAAGGGAAAGAACGAATAACCACATGATTGTAATGAAAATTACAGCCGTAATAATCGTATGAATAGTGCTGGCGCTGGGTTCTTTATCGATTTCTCCTCCGATCGAGATCCTTTCTCGTTGAAACTTCTAGGGTAGGTTCTCTTGCTCCAGGCGAAGCTTCCCTTCAAATTTCATGGCCAGAGATGCGTTGTACGCTTCTCGGCAATGTAACCTAGGTCGGCGGAGTGAAACTCGATTTCTCCTTTGTTAGTGGATGAAAATTAGGGCTTTTGGTGTCTCCCCCTTCGTATCGTCGAAAGCTCCTCTTTTGCTTCTTACAACTTTGAATTTTATGGCCTAGATCGTCCGCAATCGATCCCACAATAATCAGACTCAAATTTGACCATGAAAATCACGTCTCTAGGTTGTAATTATGGCCGTATTTCTGGTTTTGGCACTGCTGTAATTTCAGTCGAGTTTTTGGGTCGAAACCATCTGGCAATTACGGCACCATAATATCGGTTACGACAGTGCCGTAATTTCAGCCAAAATTTCTAGTTCAAAAGCACTCCAAATTACGGCCCGTGATAACCTTTACGGTAGTGCCGTAATTTTTGAAATTCATTCTGGATGAAAAATGTCGAAATTACGGCAGTGCTCTGATATTACGGTAGCCAAAGAAAAAAGGTACTGTAATATAGATTACGGCCCTGCCGTAATTTGGTATGAAGCTCCAATCTTCATGAAATTTGACGTGTAATCTCCTCTTGATGGTGGGAACTCATTCATGCATCTGGAATTGCTTGAAAACGCCTAAAAATCATGCCTTTTTACCTGAAAATCATCAAAAACCAAAAAGAGTGTAGATTCTGCAGTATTTGATAAAGAAAGCATAAAAATAAGCCAAGGTTCATGATTTTGACACAAAAAGATATATGAAATGTCACAAAATTTACTATAAATTTCGGTGTCATCAATACACCAATCTAGTAAGTTGGATCTAACCAACTTATCCCTTTATAGGGTAGATCGTAGTGCTCATCTACTATTGTTCATAGCCATCGTTCTACAACAACCAAGAAAAGCAGATTAGTACTACTTTAAGTCATTTAAACTAGACTTATTTTAAATGACTATGGCTCCCACTATTTTAAATCGAATTGACAAACCACAAAGTCAATTGGGAAATCTAGAATTTCCTAGTGAGATGTGATCCTTATTCCACATGAGGCTTCGCATCCCACGAGGGTGGGATGAGATGCACAAAGTGACCCATGCTTCTTAAGGTAGGCATGCTGACCGATTGCTCTTAGCAATTCCCCTTATTGAGACAGTCTACGAATTTTATGTCCAGCGAGGGCTGGATACAACATGCAACCCTAACCTCTTAACGATGCCTTTAGAGTTTCATCATATGCCCAGCACATATGAAAATCTAGTCAAGTCCATTCCTAACCATTATGCCCAGGGCCAATGAGTTTCCTTGCGAAGGCACGCCCAGGTTAAAAATGGACTAGGGAAACCATTGTCACCAGATACCTTCTAAAGATAAGTGAGTGTGTCCCACGAGGGTGGAAAACAGTTCACAACACCACTGATCGATAGTTTGATGAGGGCTACGCATTAGAAGGCTTCTAGACTTGATATTTTGCGCGAGGGTTTTTGAGGTATCATCATCTGAGTTTTACCTTATGTCTAACATTACAGTCATGCATTCCTATAGTGATAACATAATGATAAAACATTACATGTATGCTTTTGCAGATAATGAAAGCAGTAATAGGATGATGTGATCATAACCCATTCAAGACATTGAACCAGCCCATGCCAAAAGGAGGTTCAACTCTTGACCAAGGACACAAGCCCCTAAAACTAGACCTAGCCTATCCGACCTCTAGCTTGATCATGGTTGGCTCCAAGGTCCTCCTTTCCATGGTTTAGCTCTCAAACCCTAGAGGTACTTTTAGGGAAACCCTAGAAGCATTCTCATGGGTTCGGCCAATGCCATGGATCCTCCTCCAAGGAAGATGTGCCGCCTTGCAAGCCACAAGAGGGATAGCTCATAAGCACAAGGCTTGGCTAAACTCTTACTTGCGCCCTCATGCAAGGATGCACCACCTTAGATGAAGCTTGTTGCATCACCATGCAAGGTGCGCAAGCTTCAAGTATGCGCCATGCTCTAAGTAGATGTGTCCCTAATCTTCTATTTGTGATTATAAAAGCAAAAAGAAAAGCGGCATGCATGCCTCACAAGGATATATCGCAGGCATGCAAAGGGGCTTGACTAATGATCACAACATCATGCACAATCAAGTACTTACTCATGCAATTCTACATGCTCATGAAAAACATAAAATCTAAAATTTTAGTTTCTCATAAAACAAGTTTCTTTTCCTCATGTTCTTATCACAAATCTTTCGGTTATTTATGATTAAGTTTTATAATGATTTTATAGACCCTATTAGCTGGCAATTTTGTTAGATCAAGAGACTCGGCCAGTCTGGAGACACAATGCCTGTCCTACTTGATAAAACTACATGCATTTTTTGATCTTAAATCAATCCCAAAAATAATCCAAAAATCCAAAAGAAATTGATTAGAGGATAGGAATAAGAAACCAACAATTTTTCCTTCTTAGAAAAATCATGCGCCATGTTAATATGCAATTTGCGAAAATTAAAACATGGCATGCGAGCATGAAAAGCATTAAACAACATCGTTCGAGGCTCACAAGTCGCTCTGATAACACTGTTGGGAAACCCCGGGGATATATTATAATTTTTTGGCATTACAGATTACAAAACGCAGTGGAAGAATATTCCCGAATAGGCCAGTCCCAAAAAACCCAGTGAAGATCGTCATGTGAGGGGGTCGACACTATGTGATAGAAAGTACCTAGAGCAAGAGGAGGCCGATGTCGAGGTAAGCGCCCAAGTGTTCGCCCTCTGCAGTCTCACACACATGGATGTCTCGAGCCCTCTTCTTCCATGCCCGGTGTTAGCCTCGGGAAGAAGATCCAAGCGTTTGGAGATCTTCTACTTCACTAGCGCCACCTCCAGAAGAAGTTGCACCAAGGTGAGTTGTAGAAGAAGAATGGATGTTGCCGCCTAGCTTCAAGTCTCCTCACTCCAGTAGGAAGAGGTTAAGAAAGCTTGTGGTTATGTTGATGGAAGAGAGGATGTAGTCGCCAAGCCATCCTCCCAATTGCGCCAAGAAGAGGAAGATTAGAGGAGGCTTGCGGCTTTGATAAACGGGTGCTGCGTCACTTCCCATGCTCTCGGCCTTCAACCTTGCTCACGCCAATTTCATATAATTTCATATCATAAGCTCTCGCATATGGACATGTATATATAGAGAGGCATGAGGTGGCATGGGAAAGGGGGTAGGCGCAACTCATGAAGGCATAATTCGGCTAGGGTAAGAAGGGTTGACTAATTAGGGTTCGGGATATGAAAATTCTCCAAGAGCTTTCCATAATCCCTTTCCTCTTAGCCATACGCTCAAGACTTTCCTAAGAAGTTCTCAAGCCATATCAGCCCCAAGACTTGCCTACGAGGCAGACATATCATCCAAGGTAGAGGGGCTAGGCGCCAATTGCTTCCTAACGAAGCATTAGGTGCCTACTTCTCCCCATTATACCCCTTAGGTGCCAATGGGGAAGGTTTCTCTCCATTATACCCTTTTAGCCCATTATTTGTTCATGACAACTTGTTATTGGGCCTCATTGGATAATGAGATAGCCCAAACATCATTGCATGAGTTGATTAAGCCATTGGATCCAATCCAATGCAACCCTAATCCAAATGTGACCAATTTTGGTTAATTTCGGGTGAACCTGCCAAAAATGAAGTTTGGTTCCAATAACTCTCTTCCATCTTATCAGGCCCATTGGCGTTGATGAAATCTCCCAAATAGATCCGAGCTATTCAATAACTCGATCATAAGGCTTCCCGATCAATACGAGAACTCGAGTATCAAGGTGTTTGACCCTGTAGGTTCCTCTGACGTTGGCAGTGCTGACCTAAGGTCACCACAAGCAGGGAGTGGCACCTAGCAGTGCATCGCTGCTACCGGAGGCGGATCAACCAAATCCCAGACTTGGTTATCTGACATGGAGTCCATCTCGGCTCGCATAGCTTCAATCCATTTTGTTGACTCCGGTCCACTGACCGAATCCGTATATGTGAGGGGTTCATCATTAATGATGTAGACTCCGTCATAGCGCTCAGGTTGACGACAAATCCTTCCCGATCTACGCGGTTCCCATGATGTTTGAGCCTCAGGTTGAACATTAACCTGATCTATTGGCTCTGGCTCATCCAACTGTGCTTGACTACTTTGTCCCTCTTCTGGAATTTCATCCAGCTTTATTTCTCTCCCACTGGCCTCTTGCAGAAGAAATTCCTTCTCAAGAAAAATAGCCGTTCGAGCAACAAATACTTTATTCTCTTTGGGATTTTAGAAATAATAACCCTTAGTTTCTTTAGGGTATCCGACAAATATGCATTTATCAGATCTGCTCTCCAGTTTCGCTGAGGTGAGCTTTTTGACATAAGCCTCGCAACCCCAGATTTTGATAAATGTCAAGCTCGGCTGTTTTCCATACCATAACTCATATGGTGTCTTTGAAACGGTCTTGGATGGCACTCGGTTTAGTACCTTTAAAGCTGTTTCCAGTACAAATCCCCAAAAGGAGTAAGGTAGAGTAGCCTGACTCATCATAGAACGAACCATATCCAATAAGGTTCGATTTCTCCTCTCGGACACACCATTCCATTGCGGTGTTCCTGGCGGAATGAGCTGTGTGATGATCCCACACTCTTTCAGATTGTCAGTAAACTCACGATTCAAGTATTCTCCACCTCGATCTGATCGAACTGCTTTGATATTTCGACCTAACTTATTCTGTACTTCATTTTTGAATTCTTTGAACTTGTCAAAAGATTCACTCTTATGTCTCATTAAATAGACATAACCATACCCACTGAAATCATCAGTAAAAGTAATGAAGTATGAATAGCCACCTCTGGCATGTTTACTAAATGGCCCACATACATCACTGTGAATAAGGTCAAGTAAACCTGAAGCCCTTTCACCTTTATTAGTAAAAGGAGTCTTCGTCATCTTACCCATTAAACAAGCTTTGCATGTATTAAGCTCCTCATAGGAGAATGATCCCAGCAGTCCATGGTCATGCAACCGCTTAATGCGCTTCTTGTTAATATAGCCTAGACGACTATGCCATAACAAGGTGCTGTCATCAGCATGCTTGGCTTTCTTATTATCAATTTGTTGTACAGAACATTCCATGTCCAACACGTATAACCCATTGATTATCGACCCAGTTGCATAAACAATACTATCAAATGAAATACAACACTGTGAAGTTTTGCTTTCAAATGAAAAACCTTTCCTGACAAGTGCAGGAATAGAGATAATATTCTTTGTTATGCTTGGTACAAAATAACTGTTGGGGTATGCCCTTAAGGCTAATGTTTGAGGCCTTGGGATTCTTTCAGTATCATGTATAAACTCTTATGTTTATAAAGGCAATGGTTGTTATTCAGTTTG
>CM050440.1:37674197-37723168 GCA_027562315.1 Costus pulverulentus | reverse complement strand
GTTACCGACATTTAAAGGAAACCCTTAGGGTCGCACAATTTGATGATATGGCTTACTTATGTCAGATCGTGTGGACTGAATTGTTTTGGTTCTGTTTAAAGGAGTTTAGACTCTGATTGGAAGTGAGATCTGGTCTTATCATGTTTGATTGATTAGGGCTTGAGATCGGTAAGCTTCGATCGAGAGATCTGATGCTTGATCGATGAGATCAAGAGCATCAAGTGATGTGTGGTTAGATCTTGAACCCTTTTTGGTTTAATGAGATCTAGACCATGTCTTGGTTTGGTCTTGGTTTGATTTGGTTGTTGAACCAAAGTCAATTGAACCGGTTCACTTATGTGAACGCATGGTTCAAATGATGGGGCGTTTTGATTAGTTCACTAAGCGTGAACGTGTGGAGTGAAGACTTACCATATTTGGAAGCCTCAACGCCTAAACGCCTCAAGGCCAAGAAAACGCCTAAATGCTTCAATGCTTTGCTCTTGCGAAGATCTCTCTTGAGTGTGTCTTGTCTCGAAGAGGAAGAGAGGAGAAGGCATTCGGCAATCCAAGAACACATCCGACCTCCTTCACACGGTTAGGAGACTTGGAGTTCCTTGCTAGCACAAGTAGAAACAAGATGGAGCTATCTCTCATCTTGTGTGCGTCATCTTTGGAGGAGAGCCATATCGCCCTCTAGCTTCGAAGGCACCATCTAAACGATGGCTATGGTATGATCTCTTGTTGATTCTTTGCAATCCTTGAACAAGTTGATCATGTGTTCATGCTAACCGATCTTGAAGCCCTAGCTTCCGCTGTGAAAATATATATATATATGCGCCTATTTAGGGTTTCGCTCCCCCCTAGCTTAGGGGACTTTCAGAACGTCCTACATGATTTTCGGCAAGCGGGGGCGACCCCGGGCCATTATCATGATCGTTCAACTTTTGCCTCAAATAGACATCCCTACACGCCCTTCCGCAGTCGGCTTATAGCCACCTGTACGTCTTGCGCACAAGTGCTTTCCAGCCGCCCATCCAGGCTGTGAGATAGTCTGTTTAGGCTGTTGGGTTCAGACTTGATAAACGATTTCAAAACTGCTAACCCGTCTAAGTATTTAAAATAGGCGCACAGAAAAGTCTAATGGAGTTGCGCATGAAGGTATTTTTGTGAAAACAACTATAATATGCGCAAAGAACCAAAAAGAAGGCACCCAAGAAGGCACCCAAGAAATTTCACGTAAATCAAGGCAAAGAACCAAAAATACGGCAGGGCCGTAAAGGACTCTACGGTACCGTATTTTTCACAGCTACCGTATTATCAAGATCATGGCCGTATTTTGGTGATTTTCCAAACAGAAGGTTTTCGCGAAAATACGGTACCGCCGTAAGAATTTACACGGCCGTATTTTGGGGCGCTTTCGGAACAGAAACCTTAGCCGATTTTACGGCACTGCCGTAAACCAGTTTACGGGCCGTATTTTCTAGATGTCTTCAGAACAGAATGCTGCCCTAAAATTATGGCACTGCCGTAAACATTTACACGGGCCGTATTTTCCAAACGAATTCGACCAGAGAGTTCAGCCGATTTTACGGCACTACTGTAAACCAAATTACGGTGCCGTATGTTTCAACAATTTCAGAACAGAATGATCGATGGATTTTACGGCAGTGTCATAAGATATTACACTGCCATATTTCAGTTTTTGAACGCGACTCCCCGGTCAATTTCAACGCCTGATTTTTGCGGAGATGATTGCGGACGATCCAAAAGTTTATATTCGATGCTGTAAGAAGCAAAAGGGGAGCTTTTCATGAGAGGATTATAGAGAGACAAAAGGCCCCAATTTTGATTGACCGTGGAGGGAGAAATCGCGATCCATGCCGCCGTGGAGGGTTTCGCCGCTGCGCTCAATTCAGACGACCTCCGGTAGTGATTTTTCTACCGAAGCATTGCCTGGTGAAGGAGACAGCATACTGGAAGTTTCAGATCGAAAAGAGACAAATTGGAGGAGAAATCAAGCGAAGAAGGATCACCACCACAGTTCACGCCTTCTTTTGTAAAATACGGCTATGAAATACTTCACAGTTCACAGCCGTGCCGTATTTTCTAAAAACTCTTCCTTTTGTTGATTCCCGATTTTCTAAAATTATGGAATATTGTATTTCCTTCGCCATGCTAGCTTAAACTACTCTTGGGACATGGGGGAGTAGTTCACTTGACTTTTAATGATTAGATAACTTCTTTTTCAATATTTTGTTGAGTTTGATTTTAGCATGATGATTTTGCTCATGTGGTAATTTTGCTTAGACTCTCTTTAAGTTCATATTATTAATTATGTTCACAGAATTTTCGCTTGAGACTGAAATGTAATTGCTTGAGAATTTCGAACCCTAGAATTGCATGTTAGGATCCCTTCCTTAGGTTAGATCCTTCTTGATCTTTTCTAGTAAAATAATTGCCATGATTATAACATGAATCCATAGATCGAGTTTATTTGTCAAACATGGAGATCTTGTGCGAAAGCAAAGATCGGAACGTTGGAGGTCCTTGAGCAAAACTAGTTGCGAGACTCGGATGCACGAAAGTGATCCTTGAGACTCCACTAGAGATTCTACAGCTCGGATACACGAAAGTGATGCTTGAGTTCATCCTTTGATAATATCTTCTACATGATGAAATTGAATCAACAAAATCCTTATTCATGTCTAGTCATAAAAGTTTAAGTGAACGAAACCCTAGTCCCAGCTTTTCTCTCTGATAATCCCGCTTTTAGTTACCGATTGTTATTCTCACGATCTCGTTTTGCCTAGTTAGTAAGAAATCAACTATTTAGTATTCGACAACGTAGATCCCTGTGGATTCGATACTTTTTTATTACTTCGTATGCCCGTGGACTTGCGGTTTAACAACAAGTTTTTTGTGCCGTTACCAAGGATTAGTCCAAGGTACACGCGTGCTAGATTTGTTGTGTTACCTTTCGGGCTATCAAATCCCCTTATTTAGACAGTCTAGACATTTCATGTGCAGCGAGGGCTGGATATTGCATGAAACACTAACTTCTCAACAATATCTCTAGAGTTCCATCATGTGGCCACCACATATGAAAAACTAGTCAAGTCCATTCCTAACCGTTATGCCCAGGGCCAATGAGTTTCCTTACAAAGGCATGTCCATGTTAAATCTAGACTGGGAAAACCATTGTCACCACACACACCTTCTAAAGATAAGTAGGTGTGTCCCACTAGGGTAGGAAATAGTGCACAACACCACTGATCGATAGCTTGATGAGGGCTATGAGTTAGAAGACTACTAGACTTGATATTTTGATTTGAGGTTTCTTGAGGTCTCATCCTCTTAGTTTTATCTTTTGTCTAGCATTACAGACATGCAATCCTATAGTGATAACAAGAAGATAATACATAACAGGCATGTTCTTGCATATAAGGAAAGTAGTGAAGACGATGTGTTCATAGCTTATTCAAGACATTGAACCAACACATGCCAAAGGGGTTCAACTCTTGCCCTAGGAGATAAGCCTCAACAAGATCTCACCGAACCACCCTCTAGTCTTGAAAATCAAGGTCGGCTCCAAGGTCCTCCTCACCATGGTTTGGCTCTCAAACTCTAGAGGTACTCCTAGGGAAACCCTAGAAGGAACCCCATAGGTCCGGCCAATTCCATGGTGCCTCCTCCATGAGTGAGGAGGCTAGTTCATAAGCCCAAAGGCACGGCCATGCCAACTTTCGCCACCATGTGCACATGCGCCACCCAATTTGAAGCTTTTTGCACCACCATGCAAGGTGTAGGTTCAAGCATGCGCCAAGGAGATCATGTAACTTGCACCCCCTAATCTTCTTCATGAATTTACAAAACAAAGGAAAGAAAAAGGTGGCATGCAGGGTACACAAGAATACATCACAGACATGCAAGAGGCTTGACATATGACCACAACATCATGCACAAACATGGTACTATCTCATGCAATTCTATATGCTCATGAAAAACACAAAATCTGAAATTTTAGTTTTTCATTAAAACATGTCTCACTTCCTTCACGCCATATCACGAATCCTTGGTTCTTTGTTTCTCTCATGCGTCTACAAGAGGCATACGTGTTGCCCTCCTTACAATCCCGAACTTGCTGAGATTAGGCCAATCACCTAGTCCATGCCCCCACATAATCTCAACAAGTCTCTCATGATGGGTCTATCCCACCATGAGAGGAGAAATTATCTCTTCCACATATGGGTCTATCCCAGTCATGTGAAGAGAGCAAAGATCCAAGAAAGTCGATTAGAGGTAAGAAACAAGAGACCTATGATTTTTCTACTTTTAGAAAAAGCATGCGCCATCATGAAATTTTTGAAAATTTTCATGACATGTGAGCATACAAAAAGCATATAAAACATCGTTCGAGACTTGCAAGTCACTCTGATACCACTGTTGGAAAACCTAGGGATATTTTAAAATTTTACAAACATTGCATAGAGACGGCAGAAGCATATCCCCGAAACAGGCTATTCCCAAAAACCTAATGGATCGATTCTTGTAAGGGGAACGACAGGATGAGAGGAGAAAGTACCTAAGAGCAAGATGTGAAGTGATGTCGAGGTAGGTACCAAAGTGTTCACCCTCTGTAGTCTCGCACACACGGATCCTCGAGTCCTCTTCTTCCACCCTTAGTGCTAGCATCGGAAAGAAGATCTAAGCCTTGAGTATCCTTCTTCTATGCTTGCACCACCTTCAAGGGAAGAAGCGCCAAGGAGTAGGAGGGAGATGAAGTTGCCACCAAGCCTTCCAACAAGTTGTGCCAAGAGGAGAGGGAAGGAGGCTTGCGGCTATGGTGATGGAAGAGGATGCTTGCGCCAAGTAACCTTCCTTTCGCTCCTTACTCTACTCACGCCAAGTTAGTTTGATGCTCTCGCATATGTTCAAGTATCTAGGAGCAAGAGGGCGGTAATATCAGTTTATAGGCGCAATGCACAAAGACATAAGTAGCTAGGGTTTTAGAGAGAGAGCAATTAGGGTTAGAGGTAAGGAAAGTCTCTAAGACTTTACCATAAACCTCTTCCCCTCTTCCATATGCGCCTAGGACTTGCCATACAAGTCCATTCAGACATATGCACCCAAAGCCTTGCCTTAGAGGCAAGCTTTCCATCCAAGGAATAAGGGCAAGATGCCAATTACTTCGTAATGAAGCATTAGGCGCCACCTTCACCCCATTTTGCCCGTAGGCGCCAATGGGGTTAGGTTTCTCCCCATTATACCCTTATGCCCTCTTATCTAATCAAGACAACTTATTATTGGTCCTTATTGGGTAATGAGTTAGCCCAAACTTCATTACATAGGTTGATTAAGCCATGGGATCCAATCCATTGCAACCCTAACTCAAATGTAACCAACCATGGTTATTTTCAGGTCAACCTGCCAAAAATGAATTTTGGCTCCAATAAGTCTCTTCCATCTCATCAGGCTCATTGGTGCTGATGAAATCTCCCAAATAGATCTGAGCTATCCAATAACTCGATCATAAGACTTTCCAATCAATACGAAAACTCAAGTATCAAGGTGTGTGGCCCTATAGGTTCCTCTGATGTTGGTAGTGATGACCTAAGGTCATCACAAATAGTGAATGGCACCTACCAATGCATCGCTGCTACCCAAGTCATCAGAATGGATATTAGCATCGACATCCCCATCATCGCAACTAGGTATAGATGCATTACAATCTCTTTGCCAAACTGATATCCGATTGGATAAGCGTGTCTCCACTTGTTTTTACCAATCTCATGATGATGACTAAATCAGACTTTCATCTAGGTGTGGCCATACACTTTTAGTCATAGAACCATAGGGGGGCCCCATGGATATCAAGCTTCCCTCAAGAAGGGGCAAATCCTCTGTCTGTCCATTGACCTTCTTATATGGGTCGTGACATACTTAATGACAACCATTACAACCTCCCAAATACGGTGAGGTGTTAGGTTATATCAAAGCATGTTCCTAACCATATAGAAGGATAAATAACCTCAAGTCAAGGGATCAATGCATCTCCTATCACTTGTGAGGATAACTCATGACACCAAGTTATAGCCTCACAGTTGGTCAATCTAGTATATCTAGCACTGTTATACCTTAATGTATAACCAGCCCATATACCAGTCTCATATGTACTTAAGCTGTCCCATATCTACTTAGGTACTTGACCGGGGGCAACAGTTTGAGCACAGATCTAATCTGTCTACAGGGACATTATCATGCATGTACACAATCGCAGATGTAAACAAAGCATAATAACGATAATGTGTTGTGTCCGCAAGTGCACTGATACTTTGATGTAATAAAAATATATCGAACCACATAGACCTACGTGTTAAGTACCGAATAGTTGTTTTCTCACTAGCTAAGCAAACCGAATACGATGTAAGCAAATGATCGGAAAGTATACGAAAAGTCAGAGAGAAAAGCTGGGACTAGGGTTTCATCCACCTTAATTTCTATGACTATAAGGAAATAAGCGTATCGTCAGTCCACTCTTACTATAATAAAGATATAATTTACTTCATAAAGAAATCATCTCGCTTTTGCGTGGACAATTTACAAATAATCAATCCTCACTTTTGCACAAGATTAATTCGATGCTAAAGATAAGTAAATCATTGACAAAGAAATCAAAGAACACTTTCATGCATCCAATCTCTATGTCAATCATCTCAAGTGAAAACTAAATATTTTCACACTTTAGTTTCACAGGTTCTACTTAAGGTTCTCCAACGATCCAATACTTAATTGCTTACAATATCTTCATGTTTAATTCAATAATTCTTCATAGATTAGATTATCAACAAGGCAATAAACTTCTAAAATCAAAAAATAAGAATAAACCTAATTTCTTACGATGAGTTCCTAAATGTCAATTTTAGGGTTCCAAGTTCTCGCAAGTCACTTTTTAGTCCATATCGCAAAAACTCCAATACATTATGAAACTATGTATAATTATCATAACAAAAGTTCCCTAACGAATTAAGGATCATCTAGTCATTATGAAACTAAGGGGATTACACCCCCATGTCCCAGAAAGTGTTTAAGCTAGCATAGTTGAAGAATTACAATAAACCATGGTTTTGAAGGATCAAAAATCGAAGGGAAAGGAGAAATTCAACTAACAGCACGGCTGTAATAAAAATTACAGCCATAATTTTGACTATGAACAGTGGTAGCGATGCCTCTTTTGTTGATTTCTCCTCCGATCGATCTCCTTTCGCTCCGAAACTTCTAGGGTATGTTGTTCTCCTCTAGGCACAGCTTCCCTTCAAATTTCACTGTAGGAAATGCACTGTATGCTTCTCGGTGGTGAAACCTAGGGTGACTGCGAAAGTCATGATTTCTCTCACGAACATGGATCAAAATTGGGGCTTTCATGTATGTCTCCTCTCCTCGGTCTGACGAATATTTTTCTTTTTACGGATCTCAAATAGATGGTCCAGATCATCAACAATCATCCGCGCAAGAATTGGGCTTCAAAAAGTCCAGAAAAATCGGCTGCCTGGGTTAGAATTACAGCCGTGAAAAGTTTTACGGCAGTGCCATAATAACTGCATAATTCTTCTGTGCAGAATTCGACCAGAATTATGGTACCCTAATATTCATTACGACAGTGTCGTATTTTCTGTAAATATTTCTGGTCAGAAATCGCCTCAAAATACGGCACATAATATTGTTTACGGCGGTGCTGTAAAATCTGTAAACTTTCTGTAGAAATTTCTCCCAAATTATGGCAATGCTCTGAAATTACGGTAGCGCCGTGGTTTGTTCTGTAGGTGAGATGAAACCACGGTACCGTAATATTAATTATGGCCCTGCCGTAATTTGGTCTAAAGCTTTGAATTCTCTGAAATTTGACATGCAATCTTCTCTTGATGATGGGAATTCATCTATGCATCTGAATTTGCTTGAAAACACCTTAAAATAGTGCTTTTTTACCAAAAATGATAAAACACCAAAAAAGGTGTAGATTCCATAATATTTGATAAATAAGGCATAAAAATAAGCAAAAAAGCATGAATTTGACACAAAAGACCTATCAAATGACACAAAATATACGATAGATTTTCGTGTCATCAAATAAATAGGCTCAAACTTTGCTTGTCCTCAAGCAAAATCAAAAATTGATCAAAGGAAAAGACTTTCTCATGAAGAATAAATTTCTAAAATACAATCACCAGTGAAAAATCTCACCAATTGTTTCATAAATTTTCAAATAAACCTATCATCCTTTGAATTCAATTCTCAAGATCCATAGCTTGATCAAATAAAACTTTGCAACTTGTGTAATAAGTAGAATTTCAATCTCAAGATTTCACCTAGTTTCAGTTCAAACCTCTCATACTTTTGTTTACCGGAATAGGCTTTCCAAGATCTTTTTCCACTCAGAAATTTTTTAGTTCCTCCCTTTTATGTATCATTCACATTCTCTAATTCGATTCTCACCTTTTCTCTGGTGACGAAGTTAGAGTACATTAATCACATAATAAATGTAATAGAACTCATATCTTCTTGGTAGAAAGAATTTTACCAAAGATAGCGGAGTTAATGTGAAACGATTTCTCTCCATGGTATGTGCCCACATAGATACATGCTATTTTTCTTTGGACTTCAACTCTTAACTTAGGTACCACCACAAATCAACACGGTGCCAAAATTGGTACCACTGCCAATTTTGCTCAGTGCCAAGTAAGGGAGTCATCACTCTCTTTATTTTGATCATGGAATCTTTCTTCCCAACAAATAGCAAATAGGATGAACATCAACAAAATGAATCAATCAATATCAATTCAAAAATCATACTTATATGCTAATTTTATTTAAAGAAGTAGCTTCACTTTTCAAACCAAATTCACCGAATAACATGTTCACCCAAAATTTTATTGATCAATCAATAAAAAATTCCAATAGGCAGATATATATGATGACACCAAAATTTATGGTAAATTTTATGCCATTTCATAGATCTTTTTGTGTAATATTCATGCTCTTTTGCTTATTTTTATGTCTTTTTTATCAAATATTACGGAATCTACACATTTTGTAGTTTTTGATGATTTTTAGTTTAAAAGGCATTATTTTTAGGCGTTGTCAAGCACATTCAGAGGCACGCATGAATTCCCACCATCAAGAGAAGATTGCATGTCAAATTTCACCAAGATTGGAGCTTCACACCAAAATACGGTACGGTCGTAATCAAAATTACTGTACCGTGGTTTCACTACACCTACAGAACAAACCACGGCACTGCCATATTTTGGGACGATTTTGTATAGAAAGTTTTGCGTAAATTACGACCCTGTCGTAATGTATTTCATGGGCCGTAATCTATGTTCAATTTCATACAGAAAGTTTGGAGGATTTTACGGCGCTGCCGTAACCAATATTACAGGCCGTATTTCGAGTTGATTTTTCACCCGTGAGATTTGATCTAAATAGGGCACTGTCGTAATGAATTTCATGGTACCGTAATTCCGGATGATTTATGTACCAAGAATTTCTGCTAAAATTACGGCACTTACGTAATGGTTTTCACAGCTATAATTGTAACCCAGACCCATGATTTTCACGGACTATTTGAAGCCCGATTCTTGTGCGGGTGATTGCGAACGATCCAGGCCATCAATTGGAGATCCGTAAAAAGGAAAATACTCGATCGATCAAACAGAGGAGACACACATGAAAAGCCCTAATTTTTATCAACGATTGAGTGAGAAATCGAGATCTTGACTATCGCCCTAGGTTTTGCCACTAGGAAGCGTACAGTGCATCTCCGGCCAAGAAATTTAAGGGGAAGCTGCGCATAGAGGAGAAGGAGATTCCCCCAAAGTTTCAGAGCGAAAGGAGATTGATCGGAAGAGAAATCAACGGAACACTCATCGCCTACACTATTAACTGCCAAAATTACAGCTGTAATTTCTATTATAGCTGTAATTTCTATTACAGCTGTAATTTCTACTACAGCCGTGTAGTAAAGTGGTTTTCCCCCTTCTCTTCGATTTTTGATCCTTTGATACTATGGATTATTATAATTCTTCCACTATGCTAGCTTAAACTCTTTTTGGGACATGGGGGAGTAATTCCCCTCAATTTCTTAATGACTATTATTTTTACTTTCGTCATGACGATTTTACTATGATAATTCTATTTATATGATGATTGCCTTTAATTCTCCATAGATTCATATTGTTAGCATGTTTTAAAGTTTTTGCAATATGAACTGGAAAGTGATTTGCTAAGAACATGGAACCCTAAAATTGAATGTTAGGAACTCATCGTAAGAAATTAGGTTTGTTCTTATTTCTCGATTTTAGAACTTTAATACCATGTTAATAATCTGAATCTAGGATTGAGTTATTGTAATAAACATGACGATACTATGAGAAATCAAGTATTAGATTGTTGTAGAACATTAAGTAGAACTTGTGAAAATTATTGTATGAAAGTATGTAATTTTCACTTGAGATGATTGGTTTAAAATTCGGATGCATGAAAGTGATCCTTGAGTTCTTTATCAATGATTTACTTATCTTCAGCATTGAATAGATCCTGCATGAAAGTGAGGATCGGTTCTTTGTAAATTGTCTGCACGAAAGCGAGTTGATTTCTTTATGAAGTAAATTATATCTTTATCAAGATAAAATTTGATTGATGACTATCTATTCATATCTAGTCATGAAAATTAAGGTGGATGAAACCCTAGTCCCAGTTTATCTCTCTGATATTTTCGTGTAGCTTTCGATAGTTTGCTTGATATTTTCGACTGCCTACCTAGTGAGAAATTGATTATTCAGTACTTGACAAACGAGGTCTTTGTGGTTCAATATCTTAATTATTACATCAAGCATCCGTGCACTTGCGGACACAACAAGTTTTTGGCGCCATTGCTGGGGACCTTGGTTTTTTCAATATTGAAGATATTGAAAGTATTGCTAGACTAGATTTTGTTTATTGTTTATTTTCTGTTTTCTATTTTTCTGTTCTATTGAAATCATTTGATCTATCTACTTTGCATGCTCAAGAATCTCAGATCAGGACCTTAGTTCCTTTTGTTCCTGAAATAAATAAAACTCTTAGACTGCACAGGAAACTTAGATTTGAAGAGAGTCAACAAGTAGAAGAAGTGAACATGGCAGATAGAAGATCACTTAGGGACTATGCGGCCCTTAATCCACAAGAGATTCACTCTAGTATTGCTAGACCGGTCATAGAGGCTAACAACTTTGAAATCAAGCCTGCTTTCTTATCTATGATTCAACAGAACCAGTTTGGAGGATCTCCACTTGAAGATCCCCTAATCAACACCTTGCTTTGGTTCTTTAATTATGTGATACGATTAAGATAAATGGCATTTCTAATGATGCATTAAAACTGAGATTGTTTCCTTTTTCTCTTAGGGACTGAGCACGCTCTTGGCTTCAAGCTCAACCTACCGGTACCTTCACCACATGGGAATAATTGTCCAATGCCTTCTTGATGAAATACTTTCCACTAAGCAAGACCATCCAATTGAGAAACCAGATTACAAGTTTTGCATAGAGAGATGGTGAATCCTTTAGCGAGGCATGGGAACGTTTCAACGATTTACAACGGAAGTGTCCTCACCATGGCCTTGAAAATTGGGTTTTAATTTATACTTTTTACAATGGTTTGCTATATAATACCAGACTAACTGTTGATGTTGCTGCAGGAGGAGCGCTCATGAGTAGGACCATTGAAGATGCCTTCAAGTTGCTATAGGAGATGGCTTTAAATCACAATCAGCGGACTTCTGAGAGAGGGGTGCTGTATCGACCTTCTCAAGGTAAGAATGAAAGTAATGGTTGGCGTACCATGGCAGAAAAGGTAGATTCTTTGTACAACAGATTTGATTCTTTTAAAATGCAAACTGTTTTAGTTTCTCATCTATTGTGTGTGATATCTGTTGTAATAATGGTCATATTTCTTAAGAGTGTAAGGTCATTACTAATCAAGGTAGTGAACAAGTTAATGTATTAGAGAATTTTAATCAAAGTAGAAACAATGATCCTTATTCTAGTACTTACAACCCTGGATGGAGGAATCACCCCAACTTATCTTGGAAAAATAATAACAATGTCGGGGGACAAACTGAAAATAGAGGATACCAACAAAGGCCAAACCAAAATCAAAATCAACCCCAAAATTCAAATGTTGAATCCATGTTAGAAATGTTTATGGCTAATCAAAATCAATTCATGCAAAATCAAAACAAAGAAATTGAAGATCTTAAGGGAATGGTTTGTCAACTTGCATTTCAAGTAGGATCTCTAGCAGTCCACAACAAAATATTAGAAAACCAGATAGAACAACAAGCTAGCACATCTTACAGACCCCCAGGAAAATTACCTGCTAAACCTAAGCCAAACCCTAGGGAGCACTGTAATACTATTATCACTAGAAGTGGGAGGCAATTAGAGGAATCAAAAAAGAAATCTGAGAATAATGAAAAAGAGCCTAGTAATGAACATGATCAAGGGTTAGATTTGGAAATTTTTTCTGAGCATGAGCAGTCCCAAACTAGTTTGCCACCTCACCATGGTGATGAACCTAAAGGTGATGTGCCATGTCAGACAAATATTTATAAACCTAATTCTCCTACACCTTATAGGCCACCTATACCCTTTCCTCAGAGGTTAGTGCAGGCAAAATTAGATAAACAGTTTGGGAAATTTCTTGATGTTTTCAAGATGCTTTACATTAACATTCCATTCATAGAAGCTTTATCTGAAATGCCTTCATTTGCAAAATTTTTGAAAGAGACCTTGTCTAATAAGAGGAAAATGGAGGACTATGGTACTGTAGCTTTAACTAAAGATTGTAGTGCTATTATCCAAAATAAACTGCCACCAAAATTAAAAGATCCAGGAAATTGGACATTAGAGAGCTTAAACCAACCTCAATATCTTTACAGCTCGCTGATAGCTCGGTAAAGTATCATGTTGATATTTTGGAGAATGTTCCAATCAAAGTAGGTAGGTATTTTATTCCTGTAGATTTTGTAGTCCTAGAGATGGAAGAAAATTCTAAAAGTCCCATAATCCTTGGTAGACCCTTTCTAGCCACAGTAGGAGTGCTCATAGATGTTAAGAAAGGAAAACTCACACTAAACATAGGAGAAAACATAATTGAGTTTGAATTGACAGATTCACTGAGCAAACTTTCATATTCAGAATCATGTTGTAGTGTTGATATAGTAGATAATATTGTTAGTGATGGGCACAATTTATTTGATAAACCCATTAATATTGAAACTAACACTTTTTCTGAGCATATGGATAAGGATTTTTAGGAGAAAACACATCCAATTTATGAAAATGGAAGAAGAAGAGGCCAAGGAGAAAAAGAGGCTCAAAATTACTTGAGCAAGGAAGAAAATTTCTAAGTAAAATTGGACACTGTTTCCTGAATGAGCCTCATGTTGTCAAAAGTGGCACACAAAGCAAAGAAAAATTAGAGTGGCAACTAAAGAAATCAAGATTAAATCCGAGTGCAGAACGGTCAAGCTAATGACCTTTAAATTAGCACTTATTGGGAGGCAACTCAAGCGCTATTTCTTTAGTTCATTCTCTTTTATTTTACTTGTTTTTTATTTTTGCTTTTAGAAATAATTTTTCTTTTCTTTTCGTTGGTAAAATCAAGTTTTGGCTCAAATTACGGCACTACCATAATGCAAATTACGGTGTTGTATTTCCAATCCGTTTTCGATCATAAAGTTGAGACGAGATTACGGCACCGTCGTAAGTCTTTTCAGGTGCTGTGTTTTGTCTCCAAAATCTTCCCAAGAGTTTTATTGATTTTATGGTAGTAACGTAAATAATTTTACGGGCCGTATTTTGTGAAATTAATTTTCACTTAAAAAAAATTATGTGATTGTTTTTACGATACTACCGTAACCAATTTCATGACACATTATTTTTGAGCGTTTTCTCTGCCGAGAGTTTTGAGTGTTTTACGGCGGTGCCATAACCATTTTTATGGTACCATATTTGCTACAGGTCTTTGACCCAAGAGTTTTTTTTTAAATTACTATACTACCGTATTCAGTTACACTGTACCGTAATCATGGACATTTTTCAACTTGAGAGTTTGGGATATTTTACGGTACTACCATATAGATATTACGGCCCATGTTTTTTGAATTCACCAGATTACGGCACTGCCGTAACCAAAATCACGACCGTAATTCTATCAGCCCACGCGATTTACCCTGCCATTTTTTTAGGGTTTCTATGCCATTTTCAGGGTTTTCTTCCATTCTCTTGTGCTAACTTCGAACTTCCGACATTCGCCAACGTTCAGAGCATGCCGGCAACCCTTCCCGTCCAGCTTTCACTGCTGATCTGGTAACATCTCACCCGGTTATTCAGTTTTGGTGAGTTTTGCGAGAGTTTCCCCCCTTTCTTCGTTTCTCTTCTGTTTCTAGGTCGGTTTCTGAAATATTTGTTTCCATTTACTCCTTAGCTGACTTGCGAACCTCCCTTGTATGTTTCTGGAGATTTTTTACTTATTTTGAGAGTGATTTGAGCTTCAAATGAGCTAGATATGCTGAGTTCTTCATTTCACTATTACGCCCTAATTTTCTCTAGCTGAAATTCTGAATTTAAGCTTAGATTCAACTGATTTTTGCTTCTACAATGATTGTTGAGTAATGATGATCATTTCTAAAGTGATTGGGAGTGTGATTTTCTATTATAGTGCTATGTTCTTGCTATATTGTGCTATCATTTAAGTTGCAGCCCTAGTTCAACTCTTACAGTCAAGATGGCACCTAAGACTAAGGTAGTAGTTTCAAAAAGAAGAGGCAAAGGTCCAGCTGAATCTTCAACCCCACCGAATCCCTATGTCATCATCTTTAGGGATGAAATTCAGGAAGCAAGATACAACAAATTGGTGGAGAGGAGAGTCGTAAACACCAAGTATGCTGATAAACGTACCTTAGAGGTGCTTGGGCTCTATGAAGATGTGTATTGGATGTTCGATCAGATCAGAGCCAAGAAGTTTTTTTAGATGACTCCACATACTTATTTGCCCTTAGTGCTGGAGTTTTTGAGCAGTTTTGATATGGATTTACAGGAGTTTACTGACAGGCATGCTGAAGGTGAGATCACCCTCTGCATAGCTAACATTGAGAGGAAACTTACCATTAGGGACATCAGATCTATCTTTCAGCTGGCATCAGGAGGACATACTTGTGTGTCACTTGGTTTTTTGGAGAGTGTATTTTGGAACCCGATCTCTTTAGAGGTTCATTTTTCTGTAGTCACAGCCAGAGCATCAAAGATTACCAACCCCTGTATTAAGTACGCACATAGAGTACTTGCCCGCATAGTCTTTGGGAGAGGAGACAGTGATGGTATGGTGAGGTAGACTAAACTTTTCTTCTTGTGGAGCATTCTATATGGGTATCCCCTAGATGTAGCATTCTTCTTTGTCAAACATATGGATAAAGTGGCAAGGGCAAAGAAAGGAGCCATTGTGATAGGTGGTTTCATTACACCTATAGCCTTATTTCTCAATTTTGAACCTTATAGGATTGAAGTGGCCAGAGGGAATTCTAGATTAGACATGGAGTCATGTATGGCCATGAAGATGATTGTTAGAGAAGGTGACACCTTCTCTTTGGTTCTTGGGTCAGGAGGTCACGCATTGCCCTTGCCCAACATTGAGAAGACCTTTGTGAAGAATCAAGCCAATTGGAAATTGACTCTAAGCGATGCAGATTATGCTATGCCACCACCTCTTGATACCGTACCACCACCACCCACCTAGGGTGGTAATGATGACCCATTTGGTATGGGTATGGATCCACCATCTCAGGGAGCTTTAGGATCCTCACATCGTGCTTCAGATAGAGGATGGTTCAGTGTTTTCGACCCAGGCTTCTAGTCTCTCTCTGCTCAATTTCTTAGGACATGGGGGAGTAATTCCCCTCAATTTCTTAATGACTAGATTATTTTTACTTTTATCATGATGAATTTACTATGATAATTCTACTTATGTGATGATTGCCTTTAATTCTCCATAGATTCATATTGTTATCATGTTTTAGAGTTTTTGCAATATGGACTGAAAAGTGATTTGCTAAAAACTTGGAACCCTATAATTGAATGTTAGTAACTCATCATAAGAAATTAGGATTGTTCTTATTTTTTGATTTTAGAAGTTTAATATCATGTTAATAATCTGAATCTAGGATTGAGTTATTGTAATAAACATGACGATATTGTGAGAAATCAAGTATTAGATTGTTGGAGAACCTTAAGTAGTACTTGTCAAAATTATAGTATGAAAGTATGTAATTTTCACTTGAGATGATTGATTTATAATTCGTTTGCATGAAAGTGATCCTTGAGTTCTTTATCAGTGATTTACTTATTTTCAGCATTGAATAGATCCTACATGAAAGTGAGGATCGGTTCTTTGTAAATTATCTCCGCGAAAGCGAGATGATTTCTTTATGAAGTAAATTATATCTTTATCATGATAAGATTTGATTGACAAACATCTATTCAAATATAGTCATGGAAATTAAGGTGGATGAAACCCTTGTCCCAGTTTCTCTCTGATATTTTCGTGTAGCTATCGATAGTTTGCTTGATATTTTCGACTACCTAGCTAGTGAGAAATTGATTATTCGGTATTTGACAAACGAGGTCTCTGTGGTTCGATATCTTAATTATTACTTTGAGTATCCGTGCACTTGCGGACACAATAATATATAAGAGAAATAAATTCGACACAATAGGTCTAGTCCTATTCACAGGCATAAACACATTCATCATCAAGAGAATCAAACTATCAAAAGAAGTTCCTCAAAAATAGACCACACCACAAGATAATTATAACAAGAGGGGATCGCATACAGTAAAACCATACATTCAATTATGCATCTGAATGCACCAAAACAAGGTCCTCAATCTTAATCATATCATCAAATATTGTATAACTCAATCGAACTCAATACCAGCATCAGAATATCATATAATCCAATCGAATCATGATAAAGTAATTAGAAAGTAGCGGGCAAAAGAAGTTTGGAAGAGTCATCCTTCTCTATAAAAAACATGAAACATCAATGAGATGGGGAAGATGAAATTCAAAGATGTAAAGAAGAAGGAATACTCACAAAGCTCTACTCATCAGCATCGGATCCAATCTCCTTTGTGTCCTCGGGGGTAGACTAGTGGGGTTAGGAACAAGTGAAAACACATGTGAGAAATTCTAAAAATAGCTATGGTATCACGCACACGAAGGAAAATATGGCCGTGATTTTTATTACGGTAGTGCCATAATTTTGACAAGTTAATTAAAACGGCCATCAAAATAATACAGTAGTGCTGTAAAACTCTCAATTTTCTGATAAAAAATTCGTCGGATTTATGGTACCGTAAAAATGGTTATGGTAGTGCCGTAAAAATGAGCAAATATTATTTTTTTGATGAAATAAAATATGGCACGTAGAAAGGTTTACGGTACTACCATAATACGAACCAAATTTTAGAAAGTTTCAGGTCGAAAACCAACAGAAAATATGGCACATGAAAAGCATTATAGTAGTGCCGTAAAAGCGATAAAACTCTCAGGAAGATTTCGGAGTGAAAATATGACCCGTAAAAATACTTACGGCTGTGCCGTAATGGCATCAAAACTTTCTAGTCGAAAAATGACCAAAAATACGGCCCGTAATTTGCATTACGGTAGTGCCGTAATTTTGAATCGAACTCGATTTTACCTGCAAAAAGAGAAGAAAAATTAGTGCTAAAAGTAAACTAAAATAAAAGAAACTAAGCTAAGTAAGAGTGCTTGGGTTGCCTCCCAAGAAGCGCTAATTTAAAGGTCTTTAGCTTGACCGTTCTACATTCGGATTTGATCATGGTTCATCAAGATAAAATTTTTCCCTTTCTTCAAACAGTTCTTCTTGATAATAATGCTTTAATCTCTGACCGTTAACCTTAAACTCTCCTGTTTCAACACTCCATATATCCATAGCTCTGTAGGGGTAAGTTTTCCTTACCTGAAAAGGTCCAGACCATCGAGACTTAAGTTTACTAGGGAGAAGTCTCAATCTAGAATTGAATAAAGGAACAAAGTCACCAAGTTGGAATTTCCTTTTGAAAATATATCGATCATGCCATCTTTTAGTTCTCTCCTTAAAAATTCTTGTGTTTTCATAAGCAAAGAGTATAATCTCATCTAGCTCGTTCAATTGTAACCTCTGTTTTTCACCCGCATTCTTTAAGTCAAAGTTTAGTGCTTTGATTGCCCAGAACGCCCTATACTCAATCTCTACAGGTGGATGACAAGATTTACCATAGACCAATTGAAAAGGAGACATACCTATTGGTGTTTTAAAAGCATTCCGGTAGGCCCACAGTGCATCATCAAGTTTGGATGTCCAATCTTTTCTTGTGCGTGACACTATCTTTTCCAAAATTACCTTGATTTCTCTGTTTGATATTTCAACTTGTCCACTTGTTTGGGGGTGATAAGGTGTTGCAACTCTATGATTCACCTCATACTTTCTAAGCAAGACTGAGAACTTATGTTCTATGAAATGTGAGCCTTCATCACTAATCACTACTCGTGGTGTCCCAAATAGTGGAAATATAATCTTTTTGAACAATTTGATAACAACTCTAGAATCATTAGTAGGGGAAGCAAGAGCTTCGGCCCACTTAGAAACATAATCAACTGCCACAAGTATGTATTTGTTACCTCTAGAAGATGGAAAAGGTCCCATGAAATCTATCCCCCAAACATCAGATATCTCAATCTCAAGAATAGTAGATAGTGGCATCTCTTGTCTTATGTTAATGTTCCCTGTCTTTTGACATCTATCACAGGATAAAATAAAATTTCTAGCATCTTTAAAAATTGAAGGCCAATAAAATCCTGATTGCAAAACCTTGAAAGCAATTTTCTCAGTACTAGAGTGCCTTCCATAAGAGGATCTATGACACTGAAATAATATATTTGTGATTTCCTCTTTAGGTATACATCTTCTAAAAATTTCATCTGCGCATCTCCTAAAAACATAAGGCTCATCCAAAAAATAGTTCTTTACCTCAGCTAAGAATTTCTTCTTTCTTTGGTAACTTAAATAAGGAGGAAGAACATTAGCTACTAGGTAATTTACTATGTCAGAATACCACGGGGCTCTGATTTGTTCAATGGCTAAGAGTTGTTCTTTAGGGAAGGAATCATTGATTATATCATTATTTTCAGTATCTATCACTATCCTTTAAAGATGATATGTAACAAAGTTTTCTGATCCCTTTTTATCTTTAATTTCTAAGTCAAACTCTTGCAAGAGTAAAATCCATCTAAGAGAGTGTGGTTTACTATCCTTTTTCTACATTAACTATCTCACTGTTGCATGATCAGTGTACACCACTACTTTAGAGTTAATCAAGTATGATCTAAATTTATCAAAGGCAAATACTATGGCTAAAAGTTCTTTCTCAGTGGTGGTGTAATTCCTGTGTGTCTCATCCAAAGTCCTACTAGCATAATGAATAATATAAGGTTTTTCCTCTTTTCTCTGTCCTAAAACTGCTCCTATTGCATAATAACTGGCATCACACATGAGTTCGAAAGGCAAATCCCAATCTAGAGGTTGAATGATAGGTGCTGAAACCAAAGCTTTCTTTAATTCTTGAAAAGTAGATAAACAATCTTCATCAAAAGAAAATTTAACATCTTTACAAAGTAAATTTGTAAGAGTTCTAGCAAGTTTTGAGATATCCTTGATAAATCGCCGGAAGAATCCTGCATGTCCTAGAAAACTTCGGACCTCCTTTACTATAGTGGGTGGCTCTAATTTCTCTATCAACTCGATTTTGGCTTTGTCAACCTCAATCCCTCTCTCTGAAATCAAGTGCCCCAAATCTATCCCTTGCCTAACCATGAAATGACATTTTTCCCAATTAAGTACAAGGTTAGTTTCTTCACACTGCTGCAAAACTCGAGATAAATTAGCTAAACAATCATCAACGGAAGAACCATATACAGAGAAATCATCCATAAATATATCAATGAAATCCTCAATGAAGTCAGAAAAAATAGTCATCATACACCTCTGAAAAGTAGCAGGTGCATTACATAAACCAAAAGGCATTCTCCTATATGCAAAAGTACCATATGGGCAAGTGAAAGTAGTCTTATCTTGATCATCAGGATGTATAGGAATTTGAAAAAAAAAATAGAATATCCATCTAAGAAATGAAAGTGATAATGGTTTTCAAGCTTTTCAACCATCTGATCAATAAAAGGTAAGGGAAAATGGTCTTTTCTAATAGCTACGTTCAATTTTCTATAATCTATGCACATGCGCCAACTAGTTACTGTTCTAACAGGAATCAATTCATTGTCCTTGTTTTTCATGACAGTTACTCCTCAATGTATAGGACTTACCCATTTACTGTTAGAGATAGGATAGATAATACCTGCATCAAGTAGATTCAGAACTTCCTTCTTCACAACTTCTTTCATAGAGGGGTTAAGTCTCCTTTGAAAATCTACATGTGGCTTATGTTCCTCTTCCATCAATATCCTGTGCATACAAAAAGAGGGGTTAATTCCCTTTAAGTCATCAATTGTGTACCCAATTACCTCCCTATGAATCCTTAATTCATTGAGAAGTAAATTTGTCTCCCTTTTTCCGAACTGTGCATCAACAATGACAGGGTAAGTAGAGTCAGGACAAATAAATTCATAACGAAGGTTATCAGGTAAAACTGTAAGTTCTACTTTTGGAGCCTTCTCTTATCCACTCTTTTTATTATCACAAACAATGTAGTCTAATAATTCATTAATTTCAAAACTGGTGTCTACATTAGAATCAAGAATAGAATCTAAATCAGACTCATATTCAGAGGTTTTAACAAATAAATTACTAAGATCATAAACAATGTCATCTACAGCATGTATAGTACAACAAGAACTAGAATTTGATGGGTTTTTCATGGCCTCATTCAAGTCATACTCAATTCTTTCATCTCCAATGTTAAGTGTAAGTTTACTGTTCTTTACATCAATAATTGCTCCTGCTGTGGCTAAGAATGGTCTACCAAGTATAATAGGGATTTTTGCATCTTCCTCCATCTCAAGAATTACAAAATCTGTTGGAATGAAATACTTACCTACTTGGATATGTACATCTTCCAGAATTCCTATAGGATACTAAACTGAATGTTTGGCGAGATGCAAAGATATTGAAGTTGGTTTAAGCTCTCCAATTTCCAATTTCCTGCAAATAGGTAATGGCATTAGACTCACACTAACACCTAAATCACATAAGGCTCGGTCATAAGCCATACTCCCAATAAAACATGGAATAGAGAAACTACCTGGATCCTTTAATTTTGGTGGCAACTTGTTTTGGATAATAGCACTACATTCTTCAGTTAAAGCCACAATACCATAGTCTTCTATCTTTCTTTTATTAGACAAAATTTCTTTCATAAATTTAGCATATGCGGGCATTTGAAATAAAGCTTCAGTGAAAGGAATATTAATATAAAAATTTTCAAGACTTCAAGAAATTTCCCAAATTGTTTGTCTAATTTTGCTTGAACTAATCTCTAGGGAAGGGGTATAGGTGGCCTATAAGGTGCAGGAGAACTAGGTCTAGGAATATCTGGCTGACATGGCTCATCATCTTTAGGTTCATCACCCTCGTGAGGTAACAAACTAGTTTGGGACTGCCCATGCACAGGAGATTTTTCCAAGTTTAGTTCAATGTTATGTTCAATATTAGGCTCCTATTCACTATCCTCAACTCTCCTTTTAGGTTCATCTAATTGCCTGCCACTCCTAGTAATTACAGCATTACAGTGTTCTTTAAGGTTTAATTCAGGTTTAGCAGCTATTTGGACTTCTAAGGTTTTATTGTGAGCTCCTAAAGATCCTACATGAGAAGTAAGATGACTAACCATTCCCTTAAGATCTTCAATCTCTTTATTTTGATTTGTCATAAATTTATTTTGACTAGCCATAAACTTTTCAAGCATAGACTCTACACTAGAAGAGTTTACCTTTTCAGTCAAGGTTCGCCATCCATTACCCTCATTCTTACCTTGTTGATGACAATATAGCATTCCTTCTTCAGTAGCCCATTGGTTATGGTTTAGGGCCATCTCCTCAAACATGGTGAAAGCATCTTCAATTGTTTTGCTCATGAGGGCTCCGCATGCAGCAGCATCGATAGTCAGTTGGGTGTTATAAAGTAAGCCATTATAAAATGTATGAATTAGAACCCAATTTAGAAGGCTATGGTGAGGACGCTTCCGTTGTAATTCATTAAAACGCTCTCATGCCTCGCTAAAAGACTCATCATCCCGCTGTGCAAAGTTTGTAATCTAGTTTCTCAACTAGATTGTCTTGCTGGGTGGAAAGTACTTCATCAAGAAAGCATTTGACAATTGATCCCATGTAGTGAAGGAGGTACCGGTAGGTCGAGATTGTAGCCAAGAATGTGCTCGGTCCCTAAGAGAAAAAGGAAACAATCTTAGTTTAAATGCATCATCATAAACACCATTAATTTTAATGGTGTCACAATATTCAAGGAAGAGATATAAATGTTGATAAGGATCTTCAAGTGGTGATCCTCCGAACTGATTTTGCTGTATCATAGATAGGAAAGCTGGCTTGATTACAAAATGATTAGCTTCGATAGCTGGTCTAGCAATGCTAAAGTGTATTTCCTGTGGATTAGGGGCTGCATAGTCCCTAAGTGATCTTCGTTCTACCATGGTTACTTCTTCTTCTTGTCTCTCTTCAAATCTAAATTTCCTGCGAGTCTAAGTAGATTGATCAAATAAACTCAAAGTAAGTAGAAAAGAACAGAAAACAGAAAATAAAACCTAGTCTAGCAATACTATCAATATTTTCAATATTGACAAAAACCAAGATCCCTGGCAATTGCACCAAAAACTTGTTGTGTCCGCAAGTGCATATATACTTTGAAGTAATAAAAGGATATTGAACCACAGAGACCTATATGTTAAGTACCGAATAGTTGTTTTCTCACTAGCTAAGCAAACCGAATACGATGTAAGCAAATGATCGGAAAGTATATGAAAAGTCAGAGAGAAAAGCTGGGACTAGGGTTTCATCCACCTTAATTTCTATGACTAGAAGGAAATAAGCGCATCGTCAGTCCACTCTTATTATGATAAAGATATAATTTACTTTATAAAGAAATTATCTCGCTTTCGCGTAGGCAATTTACAAAGAATCAATCCTCACTTTCGCACAAGATTAATTCGATGCTAAAGATAAGTAAATCATTGAGAAAGAAATCAAAGATCACTTTCATGCATCCAATCTCTATGTCAATCATCTCAAGTGAAAACTAAATACTTTCATACTTTAGTTTCTCAGGTTCTACTTAAGGTTCTCCAACGATACAATACTTAATTTCTTACAATATCTTCATACTTTAGTTTCACAGGTTCTACTCGGCTCTTCTCGTAATACATAACACATATACAATGTTTGGCCAAAACACATATACGCAATAAGCACATCCAAAGTAAATAAACAATTTACTAAAAATGTCACTAAGATTTATAAAAATATTTTATAAATAGAGATTTGTTCAACTGGCTATGCCCGAGTCCTGAAATAGAGTTTACTCTACGAAATACATCGTTTAACAATGAAAACCTAAGAAATTATATCCAAAAGGAGGGGAAATAACTATTCAAGGTTATGAGACGTCAAATTTTTAGACTTCTCTTGATAGCCCCGAAGAAACTCGATCAAACAAGCCCTTGAACGTAGAAAATTGCCCTCTTTTCACTCTAGTCACCTTCTTTGAAGATTCGAACCCTATAACTGCCTAAAAAATGTCTTTTTATGGCTTAATCTCTTCGATAGGTAGTTAGAAAGTTTCCCCTAAAATTTTAGCAAATTCCGACTTCAGAATCAACTAAATCAGGCAAAAAACCGTCAAAAGTTTGAATCGGACGAAAGCTGTCACGGCCATGATCATTATCAGGGCCTGGCCATGATTGTCTCATTGCATAGATTTTTACCTCTTCACGGCCGTGAACATGATCACACCCTAGCCGTGATCATCTCGTCGATGCTACAGAGTTCTGCTGAGAAGCTGTCATGGCCATGATCAAGATCTTGGCCTGGCCGTGTTCTATATAGAACACTCCGATTTGCCTCAAATTTGACCTGTGGCTTCCTAGCTCTATGAGGAATCTTTTCATGACTTTAAATATTCAAATTCTTCATGAAAATATGGAAAATTAACTTGCATTTCACAAACAATAAAAAATAGTGGAGATTTTGTAGTTTAAAGAAAACTAATCCAAAATAAGCCAGAAAATAAGACTTAAGCTTGAAAAACATGTAAGAATAAGACTTAAGTCCAATAAAAGTAAGGCTCATCACATGGTGAGGGCGATGGTATGATTAGACAATAAGAGCGGAGCCTCGAGGGGCGGATGCCTAGGGGACGGATGGGCCGGGGGTGTGGGTCGCGGACGAGGCTTCGGGCGCTCAAACCGTAGGTGGGGTTGCGGAGGACCGCCCACATGAGGACGCCTATAGGGGCCAAAGTCGCTGCGCCTTGCCGCGGCACGAAGGTCTTTCTCGATGTCTCGAGTGCGCTGGAAGGTTTGGTCAAAGGTCTCCTACCCATACATAAGCAAGGCTCGGCAGATGACCGCACGGAGCCCATTCTTATATTTCGACAATGCTAACTCGAGGTCCTCCTGCAAGTTGCAGTGGAGTTGAAGCGTCTCGAATGTGAGACGATACTCCTCGACGGTACCCGAACCTTGGTGTAGGTTACTATATTGGTCAAGGAGACGCTGCCTATATGAAGGGGGTACATATCGCTCCTGAAGGCGATATCGCATCTCTGCCCACTCGGTGATCGGGGGAAGGGCTTCCTGCGCATTTTGGCGCTCCACGTTTTCCCAATGTAAACGTGCCGGCCCCTCAAGCAAGGTGCGCACGTACCTAACGCGGGAGTGTTGTGCACACTCACTAAGATCGTATTATGCGTCGACGGACGCGACCCAATCAAGGAAGTCAGTGGGGTCAAGACCACCCGCGAAAGGTGCGGGGGTATTTCGGATGAATCGGTAGAAATTGTCATGCACCCGGGGCGTTCAACATGGGTTTGGGCTGGGGTTCGAGGTGTGGCCCAAGCATGGCCAAAGCGACCATTGGGCTAAGGACCTTGAGCGGCCCAAACATCATCGTCATCAAGTGGGTCGTCGCCATGACTCGGATCCCTATGGGCCTTTTAAGGCCATGTGTGACCCCATTCCTCTTCGTGGACATGCCGCCAAGTGGGCGCGGCCAATGGGGGTAATTCTCTAGAGGGAGCTGGGTTCACAGATGTCGAAGGGTTAATCGAGTTTAGGCATCCATGCTCTGTGGACCCGGGTTGACCAATGAGGTGTTGGATCCCAGCCAAAATCTGCTGGAACATGGTATTCGTGCTCGCTTCATGGGCGTCCACACGTGCTGATAGTGCCTCAAGCGCAGCCATAGTCTCTAAGCAGGTGTTAGCCCCTTCCAAAGGCTGGACCGACTCTTGAGTTTCAGGAATGGTTTTCGGGTATTGGGACGACATGAGTTGTGACCTCGTAGTCACCATGCACAAACAAGGGAGACACGACCAATGCAAAATGCTGAAAATCGAAAAAGTGCAAAAATATGTAATGCGATGGAGGGAGATCGTGCGAACGATAAGAATTGAATGCGTAACCTCCTTTGATACCGGAATTAATGAAGAGAGTAATAGGTGGGATGGTCCTTAAAACCGTACTCTAGGATTTTACACAATGCATGCGAAAATGGGAGAGGGTGGTGAGGTGAGGGAAGAGAAAACGCGTCGGAAAGTGCAGGGAATCCGATAAAGCACGAAGACATGGCATAGAACTCGATCGGGGTAACACGAATGTGAATAAAGGGGAACGACACCCAACTACTGAATATAACGCACTAACCTTGTGGCAATTTTTAAACTCACTTAGCACGTTTTAAGCTCAGCCACACGTCGGGGATCGCGGTTACGTAGAATTTAGCTCGCGCGCCTATGGAGCTGAAATCACGCCAAAAGACAAGAGATCCGACCACGCCTCTGATGGCGAATAGTCAGGGGTGAAGAAATGAGGAAACCACAGCGAGTAAGCACAATGAGAAGTGAACAAAAATAGGCGAACCTAACCCACCGGAAGGGTGGGATTTACTTCTTGCCAAGTAGGAAATGAAGAACAACATGGAATCGAGGAAACGTCCCCGACCCGAACACTTCGAAGGCGAGGCACCGGCTCGACTTCCACGGACTAGAGGCTCTCAGCTCACGAGGAGATCTCCCCACTCTAAGAGAACTAACTAATAAGCTACCCCATCCTCCTCTTTTATAGAATAAGAGGGGAGGGAACCAGATAAGACCACTAAAGACAACTTACTTTAACAGCTTAACAACTCCTACATGCCACTAAAGTGGTCAATCTGCAGCTATAAGACAAGAAATAACAAACTACCTAATATTCTTTGAAGCGTCTTCATACGGAGGCGGTTTAGAAGCACTTGGAGCACATAGCGACAATACAGCAGAATTTGGACATCGTGCGCTGAGTTATCACCGTGGCGGCTCGATCTTGGGCCGAGTTACTGATGAGATTGAGCGGCCCACTTGGGGATGGGTCCTCAGGAGG
Source organism: Costus pulverulentus (assembly GCA_027562315.1). NCBI lineage: Eukaryota > Viridiplantae > Streptophyta > Magnoliopsida > Zingiberales > Costaceae > Costus > Costus pulverulentus. The sequence goes on along the minus strand of CM050440.1, from coordinate 37,696,430 downwards.
TTGGCTCATAGTGCCCTTGGGTTGAGTCACCTCGGTGTGGGTGGAAAGGGGGCTAACGACACCCATGAAACGATCCGGAGGCTTGCTTTGGCGTTGGGATCATCGGACTACCACCTTGTTGGGCTCCTTCGGATCATCATGAGGTGGAGCAACAAAGTAGGGGGATGGTGCATGTCGAAATGGGGTCGTTGGGGCCTGATCTAATCTTCATAGGCGAACACGGCCTGCCCGTGTCGATGGACATGGCTGTGTTTGGACGCTGCAGGTTCAGTCGACGAGATTACGGCCGGTGGCATGGGCGTGTCGCGGGCCGTGTCCGCCTCCTCATCATGGTGGAACGTGTCACGGCCGTGCTTGTCATCGCGGCCTGGCCGTGCTGGGGCAGACTGTCGGGGCCGTAATCTACTTCATGGGTCGTATTTTTGGGCCCAAAATCCACAGAAGGTTGGTCCAAATTTACGGTGGGGCCGTAATCCTCTTCACAGGTCGTATTTTTGGGCCCAAAATCCATAGAAGGTTGGTCTAAAATTATGGTGGGGCCATAATGAATAATACGGGCCATAATTTGGCGCTGAGAATCCACGGACTTTTCCGACGATCGAGTCATGGCCTGGCCGTGTTCTTTGTCACGGTCGTGATCACCGAGGCCACATTCCACCAAACTCGTCACAGCGGTTGTGACGGGCGTGTCGAGGGTCGTGCTTGTGTTCGCGTCCTTCTTTCGACTGTGTCACGGCTGTGCTCTCCATCACGGCTCGGCTGTGTCTGGGTCGGTTTGGTCTTGCGGCGCCGAACACGGTTGTGGGAACGGGCGTGCAGGTGGGTTGCGTGCTCATCACGGGCATGGCCACCAGCATGGCCTGGCCGTCTTGGGGTCTGGAGAGCTCTGGGCGGGCTAAATATTCCTCATGTCCTGGGGAGTCTCCCCAAATGCCTTCTAGAGGGGTTGGGCTGCCCTCATGCATCTACATAGGCCCGTCAATGCGGATTGCTCCTACATCAGCTTCCGCTGCGTGATCTGATGGGTTCTCCTCCAGATAACTAGGGGGAAGAGGATCGTCGGGGTCCGAAGGCACCTCCAAAGGACCATAGAAGGGAAGGAGGTCCGCAACATTGAAGACGGGATGGATCCCCATATCCACGGGTAAGTCCAGAACATAGGCATTGGACATTGATACTGCCTCAAATGAGTAGTGCTCTATGAGTATCTCTACTCCTACTATCTCATTGTTTGCTTATTGCTTTGAGCACGATGCATTCTTTTTGTAGGGGAGGATATATTCATCTATTTTATGCTTCTTTGTATTATGCTTTTATGATGGATTGTAGTTACTTTAATTTTATCTTACATGATATTTCGTGCCATGTGTAGGCGCATTCTTATGTGGTTTGGTTGTATTCTGATGAGCGTCATATGTGGATGCTATGCTTACAATGGATTTTGATATTATATGTTATGTGGATGCAATTTTTTTTAGATGATTTATGCTGGTCTAAAATGGTTTTCTATCATGATGAATGATGTGTACTGTTCATATATCAATGCCTGTGAATGGATGTATGCTTCTTGTGTTGAATTTATTTCTTTAATATATATCCTCTCATTTTGATTTTTCATCAATTGTTCATAAGATTTTGGTAAGTATATTGTTTGAGGAATGCAATTTGAGAGTGAAGCATCCTTTTCAAATAAGATGAGTAAATGAGTATAATTTGAATGAATTTACATTGATTGATTAGCCTTGTAGATGTTTCATCCATTGTGTTATTTGTTGCGAAGAAAGAATCCAAAATCCAAAAAAAGGAATCCTCTAGTTGGCACTGTGAAAAATTGGCAGTGGTACCGAAGACATGAGTTAAAGACTAAAAAAAGAGGAAATAAAAGTATGTATCTATGTGGGTACATGCCAAAGAACAATCATTTAACCTTAACTTCAGTATCTTTTGTTATGAGTCATGACTCCGCTAGCTTAAAGATATGAGTTCTATTATATCAGCTATTTGGTCGGTGTAGTCTAAAATCATCACCAGAAAAAAAAAAGTGGTAATCGATTTAGAGAATGTCAAAATAAAAAAATATAATAAACAGAAAAAGATTTTGGAAGTCTTATTCCTATAAACAAAAGCATCAATGTATTGAACTTAACACAAGGTGAATCCATGAGATCAAGATTCATATTATTATGCAAGCTGCAAATTATATTTGTTTTGGATTGTGGATCTCAAAGATTAAATTCTAAAGAATAGTCTACTTTTTTGGAATCTTGTGTGACATGAGTTACAGATCTTTAAATGAGTGATCATATTTTAGAAGTTTATTTTTCATAAGCAAATTATATTTTCTATAATTAGCATTATTCTTTGGACTATTTATTTGCTTGAGGACAAGCAAAAGTTTAAGTCTAGGGAGATTTGATGTCTTGAATTTATATAGTTTTTTTACTATACTTTTTATACACAATCTCTCTTACTTTTATCATGTTCTTATTTTTACTTAAATTCTCGTATTTTTTCAGAATCATCACCCCTTTTTGTTTTTGTTGCATTTAAGGTGAAAACGACCATATTGTGATAGATTCTGAAGAATCTAAGTGCATAGATGAATTATGCAAGTCAAGATGAAACTGCCCATCAAATTTCATACAAATCGGAGCTTGTTTGGAAGTTACGGCCCACCCATGATTTCCATCATGATTGTAATTTCTTGGAAGTGCACAGAAATAATTATGACCTATCTGTGATATTTTTCATGGCCATAATTTCCTTGGTATTGAATTCCACAATTCATAGAAAGAATCATAGCTTGCCCGTAAATATTTTCACAGTCGTTATTTTATCAAAGAGAATGCACAGAAAGAATTACAGCTTGCCAGTGAATATTTTCGTGGCTGTAATTCTTCCAGATTCTTTTTCCAAAAAGAATTATGGTCTGCCTATGATTATTTTCACTACCATAATTCTTTCCAACTATCTCAATTTTGACTCGGTTTCTTCACTAAATTAGCTCATTTTCAAGACAAATTTTGGGGAAAACCTAATGAAGTGATGGAGAACTATAAAAGGGAGCTTGGAAGCAATTATTGGGACATTTTGACTTATTTCCAAGATGAATTTGACAAAGAGATGAGTTCTAGGGCGACTGGCGGCAATGAGTGTTTCTTCATCGGAAAACCCTCGTTCTTCTGATCTACTAGCGCCGATCCTCATCTAGGAGCCTCGAATTTCTTCCTCCTTGTTGATCATGTATTTTATTTGCCAATATGTAATCGAAATTATGCATTCTTGTAATGTGAACATGATGAACATGCCAGCATAAACCTATTATTCAGGATTGAGGGTTAACCCACTATGTTTTCATGACTTATTTGTTTATTTCCATCTTATGAAGTAATTTATCTATGTGAGATTCAATTACTGTTGCATTTATTTACATGTTAATTATTGGCCACAATTTGCATGTTAGAGACGTCGCAAGAAGTACTGAAAGGTGAATTACGACATCAGATCTATAATTTTTGGACAAGTTGATTCAATCACAATAGTAGTTCAAATTAGCATGAGGGATTTTATAATTTGTCAATAACTCAATGGGTTTATTTTGAGTTGATAACCACAAAAGTAGGGGATTAACTCAGATAAACACTAGGTTGTACTGCTAAAAGGGGGCAATATGTACCTTTGGATAAATCTCCTTCAACATAGTAAATTCCTCTTTATGAAATATTTAGTTAGAAAAGTCATAAAATATAGTGTGGTGAACCCAAAAACCTGAATTTCCGTCAAATTGATTACAACTCATTATGGTTTTCACTTTCTCTTATACAAAAATTAAAACCTTTTGTGAATCATCTAGCTAACGATCATGAGAAAAGTTACTACTTGGTCATTGGTCTCTGTAGGATTGATATTTTTTTTACTTCGATAGGCCATGCACTTGCATCACTCCCATCATTCCGCTACCCAGGGTTGTAAGTGTTTGCGTATGGGTCATTCTGAGGTCTAGAATTAAAGTTCTCAATAGCATTGACATGATCAGACTTGCACTCACCCTGCATGGACATCCTTAATTGGCAGTCCTGTGTGTGCTGTCCTACATTTCCACAAAGCTCACAAGTGACATAATTAACAGTGGCAAGACTAACATTAAGAGAACTAAATTTATGAGACAGAGAGTCAACCTTGGTAGCCAATGAACTGATAACATCTAGTTCAAACTTACCGGACCCCTTGGAAGATGGCCCTCTCTCACTTGTCCACAGATAGTGGTTTAAAGCTATATCCTCAATAAGATTCAATGCATCATCAACACTCTGATTCATAATCGCGCCACTGGTAGCGGCAGCATCAACTGTCATGTGAGTATTGTAGTTTAGTGCATTATAAAAAGTATGGACAATTACCCACTTTTCGAGGCTGTGGTGTGGACATATCCTCTAGAGCTCCTTAAATCGGTCCCATGCCTCGTATAACAATTCTCCATCTCTTTGAATGAAGCTTGTGATTTGGTTCCGGAGCTGTGTAGTATGACTTGGGAGAAAGTACTTTGAGAGAAAGGCATTTGATCGTTGCTCCTAAGTCATTATGGAACTTGGTGGATGAGAGTGAAGCCATGCATGAGCCCTATCCTTGAGAGAGAAGGGAAGAATTCTAAGTCGCAAAGCCTCACTAGAGACACTATTCATTTTCAGTGTATCACAGTATTCAAGAATTATAGAAAGATGAATATTTGGGTCCTTAGAAGGCAAGCCTCCAAATTGGTTTTGTTGAACCATGGAAAGAAGAGACGGCTTGATTTCAAAATCATTTGCCTCAATAGTGGGGCGAGCAATGCTAGAGTGGACCCCTTGTACATTCGGGCCTACGAAATCCTTTAACGATCTATGCCCTTCCATCTTAGGTGTTTCTGAAGATTCTATCCCTTTTTGCTTCCCACGAGTACGGAACGTTCTTCGATCTCAGGATCTTCTTCGAATAGCTTTCCATCCTTAGAACACCTGGGCATAAACAAACAACAGTTAACTGAGAAGAAAGATAAGCAACAATAGTGATAAGAAGAGCAGAGTCAAAGTTAGAGAAAACTAAAAAGCAGAAAAAAAAAAAACCTTCTCTAGCAATCCCTAGATTAAGTCAATACTAGCGAAATTGGTCCCTGACAATGATGCCAAAAACTCGGCACAACTGCATGGTCTATCGAAGTAATAAAATAATATCGTTCCCACAGGGACCAATGACTAAATACCGACTTATCTTTGGATCATTAGCTAGATGAATCAGAAAGGGGTTGAGTTTAAATCTAACTTAACTAAGTTGCTGGAAATCTAAAGAAATACAATGGGGTTATAATGTGAAAATTTGAGATTTTGCATTTCATCACTCTAGATCAAATAGTTCTACTAACGAAGTTCATCAAGAGAAGGGTTTTACCATATTGAAGGGGACCTATCCGAATGTGCAGATTGCCCCTTTTCATTGGTACAACCTAGTGTCTACCTGAGTTAATCTCCTACTCTCGTGGTTATTAACTCAAGATAAACCTAATGAGTTTTTGACAAATCTATTAAAATCCCTCATATCGATTCGAACTACTTTCGTGATTGAATTGACCTGTCCGAAAATTGTAGATTTGACATCGCACTTCACCTTTTAGTACATCATGCGACATCTAAAGCATGCAAACTATGGCCAGTAATTAACATGTAATAAATGCAATAAAATTTGGATCAAGCACAAGTAAATCTTCAATAGATAAAAAAATCAACAATTAAACCCTAAATCGTAGAGGGCTATAGCCTAATCACGAAATAATATTTACGCTAACATGTTCTTAGGTGTATAACAATAGAAATTCCTGTTCTTCACTACAAAATGGCAAATAAAATAGGAAATCGACAAGGAGGATGTAAATTGAGGCTCCCTCGTGAAGATCAACACCAGCTGGCCGGAAAAATGAAGCTTTTCTGGTGAGGAAGTCGTCGTTCGCCTTCAGTCACCCTAATTCTCACCTCTTCACCGAATTCGCATTCAAATCTTGCCAAAGGGCTCCAATAATTATTCTATAACTAGCTTATATACTTCCCAACCTTTCAAATAGGTTTTCCCCAAAAGTTGGCTCGAAAATGAGCCAAATCAAGCAAGAAACGGGATCAATCTCGGATTTGGCGGGTTCGTCCCGTAATCTTGTCGTTGAAGTCCGTCGCAAGAGGTCCGAGAGAATTACGGCATTGATGGCGATCACGGGCAGGCTGTAATCTTCTCGGTGAAAGTCATAAAAAAAAAGCCGAAGGAATCATGGCCGTGTTGGTGATCATGTCATGGCTGTAATCTTCTTAGCATCTTCATAAATTTGCATCGAAGTAGTTACGGTCGTGATGAAAATCACTTGGATCCTTCAAACTCTATCAAAAAATTGGTCATTTTCCCCTGAAATATGACAAAAGCAAAGAGAGGTGAAGATTCCGAATAATAACAATAGTTTAAGTCCAAATGAGTAAAAACATGATGGAAATAAGAAAGAATTTGCATACAAAGTATAGTAAAAACATTATTTCTAACATCTTATTATGGGTCGCAAGAGTGTCCACCCTATATGTGAGTTGCCTAATAGTTTTGCTAACACTCTCATTCTGTTTGGTTTGCACAGTCAGAAAAGTCTCTAGAAGTGACTCTAGGTTTGACTTATGGGCAGTGCAAACTGCCTTGGTTGGAAACCCGATGGTTGTGGTGAAATTGTTATTATAGGAGAAATTTTGATGATTCCTCCACCCTAGATTATAGGTATAGGAAAACGGGTCCATCTATAGTCTATGGTTCAAATTACCAATAGCGTTGGCTTGCTCTCTAGAAGGTTCAGGTTGTGTGATTTCTAACTCGCATTCGATGAGGCTGTGTCTTGGAACTCTACAAATTTCATAGGTAACATTAGTAGCTTCAACCGCATTAATATTAAAGGAATCAAGCTTTCGAGAGAGACTATCTACATTCATCGCCAATGAACTCAAACTATCCAATTCATACTTACCTAGAGCTACAACTCTAGATGAGTTAGCTCTCTCGTCAGACAATTGATTGTGGTTGAGCATCATATCCTCAAGAAGTGTCATGGCATCATCCACATTTTTATTTATTAATGCTCCTCCGGCCGCTGCATCTACAGTAAGTCTCATGTTGTAGTTGAGCACATTTTAAAATGTATGAACTATCACCTACTTTTCCAAGCCATGGTGTGGACATAATCTTTACAGTACTTTGAATTTTTCTCAAGCTTCATAAATAGACTCCCCATCCTTCTGAGTGAAGCTTGTAATCTAGTTATGAAACTAAATGGTCTTGCTGGGAGGTAAGTACTTGGAAAGAAAAGCTTGGGATAGTTGATCCCACGTGGTAATAGATCCAGGTGGTAAACAATGTAACCACACCCTAGCTCAGTCCCTGAGTGAAAAAGGGGAAAGCCTTAAGCAAATTGCATCATTAGCGACACCATTCAACTTCAAAGTATTACAATATTCTAGAAAGATAGAAAGGAGCATGTTAGGATCCTCTAATAGTGAACTGCTAAACTAGTTCTGCTGAACCATGGAAAGCAAGGTAGGCTTTATCGCAAAGTTGTTTGCGTCCACTACTGGTCGAGCTATGCTATAGTTAAAACCCTACACATTCGGTGCAATGAAATCTCTTAGCGTCATGTTATTGTTATTGTCCATGATAATAGGTAGTGGTTCAATAGATGATAAAGTTGCCTTGTTTTTCAATTCCTTAACTCGACGTCTTCTCTTAAAAGTTCGCTCTATTTCTAGGTCAATGTCATAGAGGTCACCTGATCTAAGACTCCTTTTCATAAATGAGATCAACAAGAACCTCATGGAGTTCGAACAAAAAGTAGGGTTATACCAACTAAATGAAGACAATGTAACTAACAAAAGCAGAAAAGAAACAAAAATAAAGTAAGCAAAGTCTAGTCTATCAATAATGACATCAATTCAATATTGACCATCATCCCCGACAATAGCACAAAAAACTTGTTAAACAAAATCCGCAAGTGCACGACTTACTGATGTAGTACAAGATTATCATTCCCACAGGGATGAGTCGCAAGTATCAATTGATCACACAATTGATAGCTAAACGAATAAAGTATAGTTTGAATGCAAAGTAAACTCAACAAAACTAAACAAATTGGTTGATTTGAATGCTAAATGGGAGTCACGGGGTCAATGCAATTATGTGGAGATTCAGGATCTTGGGTTCATTTTATGCCAAATTAAAATTCAAACTTAAAGTAGCAGTGCAAGTTATCTACGAAGTTAAGGACTTATCGAAAGTATGGATTACCCCTTTTCAGTGATATAACCAAGTACTAACCGAGATCGATCTCCTACTTTCGTGGCCAACCAATCTAGGTAAATCCAATGATCACAAGGATAATATATGTCCTCACGCGAGTTATATCTACTTTCATGACAGAACTAAGCATGTCCAATCAAGCATATCTAACATTGTATTTCATCTTTCAGTTCTTCTCACAACATTTGAGAAACAACTTACTTAAAATAAAATAAACAATGCCCAAAATCCTGAAATTAGGGCTTAAGCAGCCATATGTGTAAATTCAGCACAAATCCTCCAATAATCATTCGAAAGGGGGACAAAGACAAGGAAGAACGTTCCGGATGGAAAGTATGAACTAGATCCACCGATTGATGGAGTTTCACCAGCAAATCCTGCTGGAAAATCGTCTTTCCTATTCGCCCGCTACCTTCATCACCGTTTCTCGCCTCCTCGCCATTTTTAGCTAAAAATCCCCCTCGAAAGAACTCTTCCTCTTTGGTTTTGTACCCCATTGGTTGTCCCTTCGCATTCCACTTCAAACCGAACAAAAATCCAATCGGATTCGCCCAAGAAATTGTCATGACCGTGAACACTTCACAGGCAAGCTGTGAAGTCTTCTATGAGTTTTATCAATAATAATCACGGCTGTGATGAAGGTTATGGTCAAGCAGTGACATCGTCGATGGAAAATAGGTCTTCATTTCATGGTTGTGAATCGGATCATGACTGAGCTATGAAGTCTTCTGTGGATTTTAGACTTTTTGTCTTGGCAGAAGTTTCATCCATATTCTCTCCAAGAAAATTATGGGTGTGTGGCTTATCATGATTAGGTTGTGAAGAAGTCATTGTCGAAATATTCATCATGGATGTGAAGCTCATCAGGTTGGACATGACGGATATAGAAAGCTCCATTCGACTTCAAATTCACTACGCTGGCTTGTTTTTTTCATCATGTGTCACTTAGTGGTCTTAGAATCATCAAATATGCTCTAGAAATGAGTGATTTTACCTAAAAATGCACAAAGATGAAGAAAAGTGAAGATTCTAAACTAAATAAGTAAATGATAACGATCTGCAAGTGCACAGATTTTTATCGAAGTAATAAAAGATTATCGATCCCATGATGATCAGGCAGTCAAGTACCAATTACACGATTGATCTATATCTAGACGATTCAAATAGGGTTTTTGTTTTTGAGAACTTCTAAGTACGATAAAAAGAAACAAATATAGTGTTTTGGCAAAAATCAATTCGGATAAATTCAGGATTCAGGGTTTCACCACACTGACGATTATGAATTTAGTAAAAATAAATCTTTAATTAGAAAATTATAGTTTTGAAAGGGATTTTTCCTAAGGTACAGACTACCTCCTCCCGGAGTGTAATCCGGTATCTATTTACATTAATTCCCTACTCCCGTGACAATTGACATAAATAGACCCATTAAGTTCTGTGAAAAACCATGGTAATCCTTCAAGTGAATCTGAACTACTCCCGTGATCGGATTCACAGGTTTGAAAAGAATAGATCCGATGTTACGATTCACCTCCCGGTCCTTCTTGCAACGTCTAAGACGTAAAATACCTTGATCAGGGTAATTCACGAAATAAACACAATTATAATCAAATCAAATCTATAAAATTCATGTAAAAGAATTAAAACAATATATTCAATCCATAAATCGTCAACGGGCTATTCCCCAAATCCCAAAATAAGGGTTTACACGTTCATGTTCAAAGCAAACAACATGTTTATCGATGAATTCAACATAAAATCTCTCAAAAATCATGCAAAGAGACACTAGGATAGTAATTATAACTCTTCCCCTTGATCTAGTGATGAAGATGAAGTAATCAAACCCCTCCTTTGCGTGATCTCTCGCCGGAATTTTGCCCTAAAATTGATTTCCACCGCCGCCGCCACAGCCCTTTGTTTTCATGCCCAGAAGCCCCCAAAACCCTTCCAAAATCCTTCCTTTTATAGTCTAACCAATATAGAACCCATGTAGGAAGGTTTCTGGAGAGTTTGGTTCAATTCTGGTTTAATTTGGAGTCAAACCGAGCGAGAAACATGAAAAGCGGACGTTTTTATGGTCGGTGATGGAATTACGGCTGAGGTCGTAAATGCTTCTGTGTGTATAGCGTCTTTGTACACAGAAAGTTTCACGGACCGTGTTGGATTCACGGCTTCACCCGTGAAAGATTATGCTAGCTATTTTACTTAGCCGCATTACGTCGCCCTTCGAACGCAGAATTACGGCCGATCCGTAATTACGGCCAAGGCCGTGAAAGTTGCGTTTTTCACCCTTTTCGCTCCAAATTTGACGTGTGAGCTCGTGATCTCCTCGGGAATCATGCTTTGGCTTCAAAACCCTCAAAATCCATCATTTTTAGGCCATTTTACCTACATTTTCACAAAAACCAAGAAAAGTGAAGATTCTGTGCAAAGTAAGATAAAAACACTAAAAGTAGCACAAAATCATGCAATAAGCCCAAAATATGATATAAAACGTAGGCAAAAATACTATATAAATGCAACGCATCAAAATACCCTAAACTTAAAATTTTGCTTGTCCTCACGCAATACCTTGATATGTATAAAGAATGTAAAGATAAGGATTTTTTTTCAATTGTTTTTGACCCTAATAATATCCTCAGTTTACAAATTAAGCAATCAATATTTCAAACTTAAGTAATTCAAGAAAAATCATAATAGAAATAAATTCCCAAGAGGTTACAATCCAAGAAAGATAAAATTCACTATTCATGTCATAACATCCATTCAACACACACTAAGCATCAAATACTTTCATCTTAATAAATCCATTTCACTCAATAGACAAAAATTTATTTCAAGAATCTTGGTGATGTTAAAGATAAGAGACTTTTATTGCAATTTGGTCTTTAAACGGTTATGTGCCCTTTCCTGTTAGCATCATATCATTGTTTAAAGTATACTGCAAAGCAATATAATTTAACTCATAGCCTCAATCACAAAGTCAGCGGAGTTGTCCACTTGACCTACAGCTTTCTCTCTTTTTTTTCATTTTTATTCTCAATCATGGAGAAAGCCGGTCAGTGGCATGGTATTTAAATCGTTGTTGATCTTTCTACAAAAGGGTTAAATATATGTTTTGAAAATTCTCCCTCTGTTACTTGATCGCAACAAACTTAAAGTATACCAATTTATGGTATAATATAACTCATGACTTAAGATTTCTCAACTAGAGGAGTTGGAGCAAATCTCAATTAAAATAAATATCACCAATTTTATCTTCATAAAAATTTTCATCAAGTAGAAATAGATAAATTAAACATCAAGCAACAAGATACTATGCACATGTCATATGAACATGTAACAATTCACATATGCATTTTATCAATACCAGAATTGAATTTACTCAACAATTTAAGTCTACATGAAACTTCAAAAATTCCCTAAGTCATCAAATCAATCACTCAAAATGTTTCCTAAGTCCAAAATCAAGGGTAAAACAAATTTGATCATCCTTAACAATCATAAACATTTAAGATACATACTCATAAAGCCTTGAAGGATAAACACTTCATGAAGGACACCCTAGACTTAAATTGTTGCACATATATAAAGATTAAATCAAGTCATGATGAATTTCAAAAAAAAAAAATTTTTCAAGAGTTCCCTTTAAAATATATAGTGATTCCTTATGCATTATATCAAAATATGGAAACATGAACCAAAAAGATTTAGAAACTATACCACATTAAAGATAATCATGTTTTACAATGTAAACAAGTTACAAACATTAAATTCCATCATGTTTCACTATCAAATTCATATTAACCATACTCACAAAGAAAATGTCGTCATCACGGTTTATAATTATTTCACGGCTGCACCCGTGAACATTTGATTGAACACTTTTCCTTTAAATAAAAATTTCCCAAAAATTCCTGCACATAAAACAACTTATTAAAAGATTTTCCATGAATAAAAATTCATCAAATCATGCTGCAAAAATTTATTAAAATATAAAGAAAATCAAAAATTGAAACTAAGAGTAATAAAAATCAGAAGTTTGGCTTGCCTCCCAAAAAGCGCTTGTTTAAGGTCATTAGCTTGACCAAAGCTTCATGTCATGGTGGAGTTGGTGAATCTGTGCCATAGTAGAGAGCATATAATCTTCTACTTTTCCTCCGTCTCATCAGTGTGTCCACCAAAGTATTTATCCAGTTAAGCAAGTGGATCCAAGTTGCAGTGATCAATACATGCATAGAAAAATAAGAATTAAAATCATGCAAAGAATAATCAATAATTTTTCTATATTTATCCAAGAGTAAAATCATGCATTCTTCCTTAAGATTTTCATTAGTAACTAGAAGAAGATTAGAATTAAAATCAAAAAATTCATACCCTGGATTGATCAAGAAGCCTTCAAATTTTATTTTTGGTTTTTCAGTTACCTCAATGCCAATGTAATCAAGAATCTCATGTGTTATCATCTCTTCAGTACCTGTAGCTAAATTTGTATCAAATAAAATTTCAATCACTTCATCATCATTTTCCTTAAAATTATCATCTTCATCATTAATCATGCAAATTTCTAATGGATTTTCATGGAGAATAAGAATTGATGGTACAATATGCATAAGATCCTCTTCCTCATAATTTTCCTTAATTTCTTTCTCTTCAATGGGGCATTTCATCTTAACACTGTCAATTTCATCCCCATCTATCTCGCTAATTCTTTCTTGATGATCATTAAATTCATCATTCTTCTTCTCACAAGAATCCAAAAGTTCAAATTTCTATTCAAATAAGTCCCAAATATTTGTGTTGCAAGACACTTCATTATGTGAGAGGGGACTAGATGGCTGGTGAATTGTTGAAGAAAATAAATCACAATTATCCAAATCATCAAAATTTGAGGAAGGTAAATCACAATCATCAAAATTTTTAAAATCATCAAAATTTGCAGAAGGTAAATCACAATCAGGAGTCATGAATAATGATTGATCTAACTCTACAAAATTCTTAGATTCATCATGGATTTCTTCCTTTATGTCATTTTTATCAGTGTCATCAACCATACTATGAATATCCTCACTTTCCAAATCAAACTCAAGTATACAATTTTGTTATGCTATCTGGGTTTCTAGCATTTTAGTATTAGCGCATATAGATTCTACTTGAGAAGTAAGCTGAGCAATCATCCCACTAAGATCATCAAGTTTCTTACTTTGATTTGTCATAATTCTTTCAAGCATGGATTCTAGCATAGATTCTTCAGATTCCTCAAAGTGTGGTTCTGAAATATTATTTGAGAAATCCTCATAAAAAGAAGTTTGCTGATTTTTCCATCTAGAATTATACTCATCATCTTGTAACCATGAAAAATTAGAACTGACAGGTCTGGCAGGAATTCCAAATTGACACTCAGAAGGATAATGATAATAACTTCCACAAATATCACAAGTAAAATAAGATTTCATTCTCATATATTCAGTGTGTTGAGAAACAGAATTTACCCTTGCTGCAGGCGATTGAAATGCAACTGTGCCATATTCTCTTGTCAGCATTGCCGGTGGCACATACTTCTGACCTGACCATTGACATTGATTAAACATCATTTTTTTAATTTAAGAAAATAAATTCAGAAATATAAAATGTAAAACAGGAGATGCAAAATAAAGTGTAAAATATCCGGTCAAATGATTTTTGAGTTCTCCTGTTCATACAATGTGTTAATCCAAAAAGAGAAAAATAAAACAAACTACCTATAAAAAAAATTGCAAAAAACAAATAAAACAAGAAAAAAATGGAAACAAAAACAAACAAATAAAAAAAATAAAAACAAAAACAAAAATAAAAATAAATAAAAAAAATGTCTAGTCTATAAATCTCACGATTAAATCAATATTGCCTGGCTTGATCCCCGACAATGGCGCCAAAAACTTGATAGCGATCCGCAAGTGCATGGATTTTTATCGAAGTAATAAAAGATTATCGATCCCACGAGGATCAGACGGTCAAGTACCGATTACATGATTGATCTATATCTAGACGATTCAAATAGGGTTTTTGTTTTTGAGAACTTCTAAGTACGATAAAAAGAAATAGATATAGTGTTTTGGCAAAAATCAATTTGGATAAATTCAGGATTCAAGGTTTCACCACGCTGACGATTATGAATTTAGTAAAAATAAATCTTTAATCAGAAAATTATAGTTTTGAAAGAGATTTTTCCTAAGGTATAGACTACCTCCTCCCGGAGTGTAATCCGGTATCTATTTACATTAATTCCCTACTCCCGTGACAATTGACATAAATAGACCCATTAAATTCTGTGAAAAACCATGGTAATCCTTCAAGTGAATTCGAACTACTCCCATGATAATATTCACAGGTTTGAAAAGAATAGATCCGACGTTGCGATTCACCTCCCGGTCCTTCTCGCAACGTCTAAGACATAAAATTACTTGATTAGGGTAATTCACGAAATAAACACAATTCTAATCAAATCAAATCTATAAAATTCATGTAAAAGAATTAAAACAATATATTCAATCCATAAATCGTCAATGGGCTATTCCCCAAATCCCAAAATAAGGGTTTACACGTTCATGTTCAAAGCAAACATCATGTTTATCGATGAATTCAACATATAATCTCTCAAAAATCGTGCAAAGAGACACTAGGATAGTAATTATAACTCTTCCCCTTGATCTGGTGATGAAGATGAAGCGATCAAACCCCTCCTTTGCGTGATCTCTCACCGGAATTTTGCCCTAAAACTGATTTCCGCCGCCGCCGCTACAGCCCTTTGTTTTCATGCCCAGAAGCCCCCAAAACCCTTCCAAAATCCTTCCTTTTATAGTCTAACCAGTATAGAACCCATGTAGGAAGGTTTCTGGAGAGTTTGATTCAATTCTGGTTTAATTTGGAGTCGAACCGAGTGAGAAACACGAAAAACAGACGTTTTTACGGTCGGTGATGGAATTACGGTTGAGGCCCTAAATGCTTCTGTGTGTAAACGCCTTTGTACACAGAAAGTTTCACGGACCGTGATGGATTCACAGCTTCACTCGTGAAAGATTCTGAGCTATTTTACTTAACCGCATTTTGTCGCCCTTCAAACGCAGAATTATAGCCAATCCGTAATTACGGCCAAGGCCGTGAAAGTTGCGTTCTTCACCCTTTTCGCTCCAAATTTGACGTGTGAGCTCGTGATCTCCTCGGTAATCATGCTTTGGCTTCAAAACCCTCAAAATCCATCATTTTTAGGCCATTTTACCTATGTTTTCACAAAAACTAATGAAAGTGAAGATTCTGTGCAAAGTAAGATAAAAACACTAAAAGTAGCGCAAAATCATGCAAATAAGCCCAGAATATGATCTAAAACATAGGCATAAATACTATATAAATGCAACGCATCAGTAAATGAGTCTAATTATGCAACAAAAACAACAGAATATGCTTTATTTTGAGATAAAATGATATCCAAAAATACTTCTAGTCATATACTTCGAGTCATCTAGTCATCTTCTAACAGGTAAGGCCCCATGGACGTCATACTTCCTTAAGGAAGAGGCAAGTTCTTCTATTGGTCAACCATACTTCTTATATAGGCTATGACATACTTAGTGATAACTATTATGATCTCTCGATTACAGTGAGACATTAAATTATATCAAAGTGTATCACTTACCACATAGAAGTAATGATTGATCCCAAGTCATAGGATCATTGCAAATTTTTACTTAGTGATATTAATTTGTTGACACACAAGTCAATACTCGCAATGAATGAATCTAGTACATCTAATGTACCTATGTGATTGTATTAGTGCCTAACACTATATGAGCTCACAAACTAATCTCATATGTATCATAACTATCTACTATCCACTAAGATACCTGATCACATATACTTTTTTAGAATGACATAGGTCTATCTCTAGGGACATTATTATGTAATCATATACAACACGTAGGTATAGCAAAAAAAATATAATAATGACAATGTATTTATTCAAAAAATCATAGTACTAAATACATATGCCCGACCATGTCTATTGGTCTTTAGGACACATACACCAACAGACTAAATTATAAGATTGAGCAATGTCAATCTTCAAATACATTATCATGTTATCCTATATATTAATGCAGGTGTAGCAATCAACAAGATAATAACAATTGCCTTCATTATTTAATATATGAATTCACAATTGGTCTTTAGGGCGTACGCACTAACACCATCATACCACAATGATAGCACCGGCCTTCCTGGACCCTCTTCATCTTCTTTTTGAATCCCTTGATGAGAGCTTTAGTAGTCCTAGATGCACTTGCTTTTCCCTTTTTCTTCGTCTTATTAGCCATAGAGACTATAAGAATTGAATCAAGTTTGTATTTCACCATTGTTTTCTTAATTATATGAAACATATTTAGCAACTCCTTTAGCATGCATTCAATCTTATTCATGTTAAAATTAATGATGAGTTGATCATAGATCGATGGTAGAGACTACATGATAAGGTTTTGTGACGAATTCTGAGCGTAAATGGCTTCCTAGTCTTATATGACTTTCAATATACCCAAATATATCTTTAGCATGTGGGGTCCCACTAGAGTACTTTCTTCCATACTACATTAAAAAAACTACCTTAGAGATCTCATATCTATCTATTCTAGCCTATGCCTCGAAGAGCTATTTTAGATGCACAACTATTTCATATGCACCCAGTTCTTCATATTACTTTTGCAGCCAAAGTGATATAATAGCTATCATCAAAAAAGAAACCCCTAATGCATCATCTGCATGTTTGCAGTGCATCTCTCTTAGACAGAGAGGCTGAAGTTGAAGAGGCTACTTAAGGACATATAACTTCTTTTCAAGCTTAAGAATGATTCATAAGTTCTGATACTAGTCCATAAAGTTGGTTCCTACCAACTTGTTCTTCTCCAAGACAAATCGCAATGATAATCTAATGTAGGTGGGCAACATGCAATACCATTCAAATAACGTGATTAGAAAATAATTTTATATTTTGTATGATAAGGAAAATTCAAAAAACATGGACAACATCTAACATGTTTTGTAGGCTTAGCAAAAATAACCCATGCCTGACTCGACCCACCCTAATTTGATTGGGGAAAACTTAAGTTGACTAGATGTTAGGTCAGGTTTGGGTAAAACCTGACTTCTATAAGTCAGATCAAGGTTGGGTGTTGGATTTTCATTACCCGTCCTATACCCACCCTACCTATTTGCTACCGCAAGATAACCCTAGCATCCCTTCCCCTCTCTTTCCCTCTTCCCTCTTCCCTCCTATGCTACTCCTTCCTTCCCACCTTCCCTCTCCTTCCTTCCTCCCTATCCTCCCTACCCAACGATGTTGCCTCCTCTTCCTTCTCCCACTTTCCTTGCTCTCCTCCCTACCCAATGATGTTGCCTCCTCTTCCTTCTTCCTCTTTCCATGCTCTCCTCCCATTCCCGCCACTCCCTTCTCCCTCCCCTCTCCTTTCTTCCCCTCTCCCTCCACCCTCCCCCTCTCCTTTCTTCCCATCTCCCTCTCCTTTCCCTCTCCATACTGCTCCACTAGCCCTTACTACCAATGGGGTAAGGTTTCTACATAAGGACCCGAT
Source organism: Costus pulverulentus (assembly GCA_027562315.1). Lineage (NCBI taxonomy): Eukaryota > Viridiplantae > Streptophyta > Magnoliopsida > Zingiberales > Costaceae > Costus > Costus pulverulentus. The sequence goes on along the minus strand of CM050440.1, from coordinate 37,678,476 downwards.
CCTGATCTAGGTCAAGTGTGGGGCAAAGTTTTAGAAACTCAACAAATTTAGGGTTATGGTCAAATATAAGATTTGAAAGTTGAGGTCGAGGTCGAGGTCGAGCTTGGCACTCTCTATTCCTGCCCCGACCTATTGTCATCCCCTAATGTTTTTGTATTTTATAATAATAATCACAAACTTCCCATGCAAGTCTACTCTTATAACTAATAAAGCTTTTAAAGACATTTTCTTAAAGAAAATATCACCTTGCACCCTTTGAGAATAGAAAAGACATGCATCTCATTCTTCACCGACCATACTTTGATCAAAGGAGTTGATGATGGTGAGCAAATATAACACTCACAACCACCAAACCCATACATGCATGGTTATATTAAATTAAATGGCCTTTACAACATAAAAGATCAAAAAGGAAGATATTATTAGATCCTTGTAGAAGTGCACTTGTCCCCCTGTCCATGAAGATGTCGAGAGCTACAAGGGAAAAGGAAAAGATGTAAGTGATATAGAACTCAACAAGCGTCAAATAATAGCTAAAAGGAAAGAGAGGTGATTGATTGAGGGCTTGGAGAAGGAAAAGATGTTGTGTTATTATCTTATTCTTCCTTCATATTGGTAATGCTTGAAGATGATGAGCACTAGTATGTTGCTTGGTTCCAACACTTGCACAAAAAAAGATAGGAAGTGAGTAGATGGTATAAATCAAAGTATCAACTTACAACAAACACAGGTGAAGGGAAGACTCAATTGATCTTGGAGAGATTGTATCGAAAGCTTGCTTCACTTCCATCCCTTTGGCAATGCTCAATTTCTTGAAGGATTGCTTGAAGAGGTGGTTGTGCTTGTTGATCCTTGAATAATTAGAGTTGCATGAGTTGAAGAATAATAGGTGGAATGGAAGATATGGTCTCAGCAAGAAGAAGAAGAATAAGATAGGAGAAGAAGAGAGGAAGAGGTGGAGAAAGAAAGGGGGAGAAGGAAAGGCTCAGCCGTATTTAATAGAGGGAAATGAGAAGAAAGGAGAAAGGGGAAGGAGGATTTGGATAGAGGAGGAGGAAGAAGAGAAAGAGATATATCCTTTCCTACAAAACTAATTCCACATGCATTATGGAATGAAAATGAAAAAAATACAAGCTTTTGTAAACAAATGAGTAGGGTGGTCAATAGGGTCATTTCCCTTCTCGTGTTTACAAAAGAAAGGAAGAGAAAATTTTCAAAATTGTGATGGTGGGGCTTAGCACTTTCCTTATGTGTATTTCCTTGCTTGGTGAAGATTTGAAATCCGTCCTTTTGCATGGTTGAATGCGCTTGGAGAATTTGAAGACTTTCCTTGAGTGTTGAGCGGCTTTGATGAGTGATCTTGCTGTTGAACCAATTATTTTCACCAAAAACAAAAATAAACAAAAAAAAAATCAGATTGAAGTAAGGTCAAAGCAAAGGTTGCCGCTTGATAGTTTCTAATCAAACTATATTCCTATGTGGTAAATTAAATAAAGAAAGTAACAGAGGCCGAAATACCAACCTAATAGAGAAGTTGATGCAAAGTTCCGTCAGGACTCGCTCAGATGCATTAATGGAAGATTCTTTGTTGAAGAAACAAGCAAAAAAAAAAAACTTCGAGATCATGAAGGCACTTTCAAGAATCAAATTGTGTACAAAAGTGGTTCAATAATTTCTCCAGGGCACTAAAATAATTAGAATAAAAGAATTCCCAAAAGTCTATGCCCTGGCAAGATTAAGTTTTGATCAGCAGTTGGAACCAGCCATTGTATCGAGAAATGAGCTTCAACATGTGAAGCAAACCTCCCAAGGAGTCCATCTCTCAGGCCCTTTGTCGGTCCCTGGCACCACTAGTTTTGCATATTTGAAGGGACCAAACGAATAACATAAGCATATAAAATCTAACTCTAGGACAAGATCCAGACGTGAAGATTTAGGAATGCAGGATCCATTAAACATCTCAAGGGCTAAGAATACTCTCAACTTAAATGAAGAGAAAAATGGAAAAGTTTAGATGCCCTATGACTTTGCAAAAGATGCAATGCTGAAGCGATGGATACATCCTGAACATCCTGAACTTCATCACCAATATTCAAGAGTGGAATATTGGGCTAGAAAGATAAAGTAGAAAAGGTAGAGTTCTGAGGGTCCTTACAGCTCAAGTCAAAAAAGGGTTGATGAATTCTTGGAGAAACATGAACAACATATGCCAGAAGAGCGTCTAGCAGTTTGCAATGGTTTCAGAAAGAATGTGGTAGGCAAAATACACTTCTTTCTTAAGGTCAAAATTGATTTTGACCATGAATAAGAGGATAACGTGTCTCTAGCAGTCTGCAATGGCAAATCTGGAAATAGTACACTAGGTAAATACGTAGTTAATTCGAGAAGACTGCAGCAGCCAAGAAAGAAAAGCGAAAAGGGAAAGAGCAGAAATTCTCTAACATGCGCGTTAAAAAAGAAAGAGCTGCGTACACAAAATATGGTATGGAGGTGGGCTGATGCTACTAGGTGATATGCACGTGTGTAATCAAAGTCAATTAGGAAATGTATAAAACAGGAGGAATCAATAAAAATAGAATATCGATTAAACTGATTGTAGTAATCAGAAATAGATAGGTAAAAAATATATGGGATCTCTATTTGGCAAAGGATAGAGGCAAAGAGGGAAAGAAGATAACGACAGATGACCAAATTTGTGGATAATTTAATTTCGAGATCATGAAGGCATATACAGAATGATCGAGTCAAAATTCATATTGACTCTATACAAGGCTGGAAACACAGCAAGCTGCGATCAAAATCTGGCACGTGCCAGTATTCTAAGGATGAGGAAACGTGTAATGGAAAGAAACGCAGAGGGTTTATAGTATCTAATCAAAGCAGAGCAAGAAGAAGAAAAGAATTAAATCAAAGGGGTGGCGACCAACAAAAGGAAACCTAGCGCACACCATTAGGAACGCAAGAAGTAAAAATAAAAATATCACCAAAACCCACTAAACGACCATGAAAAAATGAGGAAAATGCTTAAAAAAAAATAAAAAAATGGTGATCTGAAAGCAGCTAGCAATGGGAAGACAAACAGCCAACAAAAAAAGAAATGGACAGTGCTGATAAGGAGGAAAATAAAAAGTGCTCATGGTAGTAGGCAAAAATAAAATTGAAGAGGCGCGAAAAGAAAAGGGAAAGACAGCTATTAAACAGATTCTCTCGTCAGGTTGGGGTTACATAAAGAGAGGGTCAGCTACAAAAAAAATGAAACAGAAGAAGTAGCGGAAGAAGGAAGAGCAAAAGGAGGATACTTAGAAGCCGGATGAGGACGAGAATCACATGAAGATAAAAGGAAATGCGGGAAGTATCGTTTTAATTTTCGTAGGCTTCATGGATGCACTAAGCATCCTGGCACCACGATGAACACACATGCACTATTTTTGTACGCGCAAATTTTTAGGCTTCATGGATGCACTAAGCATCCTGGCACTGTGTAAGAGATTTCTTTGGTTCGGAGAGCACACGGTAAAGAAAAGAGGAGAGAAAAGTGATGCGAGAGGCTAAAGAGTGAAGGGGAAGAGAAGATGCTAGATTTCTAAAAAAAAGAGAAAGGTGATGAATACTAAAAATGCCGAGAGAATCCGTAAAAAAAACGGAGTCGAGAGAAAACCTATTGAGAAGAAGCAGGGCCTTGCGAAGAAAAAAAACCTTCAGAGAAGATATAGTAGCCAAGAGTACAAGGAAGAAATATAAAAAAAAGTGGGAGAGAAAAGTTGATGGAGGCAGTAGCCCTGCTCTGAGGAGATCTGCTCGGACTCGCAGTGTACCTATTCGATATGGGTTCCCGTAGAGTCCCCTCTCTTGCATTGCATTTAGGGTAGTTTAGTTTTCAACAAAACCATGCATCATGTAATCATCTATGACAATTCCACTTGTAGTAGGTAGTGCATTGTAATTCATGAAACTTTATGTACTCTTGCATCATAGTAGGGCAGTGCATGCATGCATTAGAATCATTTTGGCAGGTCATTCAAGTAAGGAGCAGCTCAAGTTCCAGCTCAATGTCACTCAAGGTCCACTCAACAAGTTCAGCTCCAGAAAAGGAAAAGAAGACTTCAAAGCCCAAGCTCACTTCAACTCATGCAATAACTCACTTGCTATATTTGTTGGGCGCCTCTCCAATAGAGCAACCGGCCACCTCACCATCCATCTAAGGGATATGCGCCAACCTCTAGTCCAAGCAAGGAATGAATTCAAATCCCTCATCCATCAAGATCCAAAATCAAAGGAA
>CM050440.1:37659323-37669966 GCA_027562315.1 Costus pulverulentus | reverse complement strand
CTTCCCTCCTTTCTCCTCCCCTTTCCCTCTAGATATCTTAGGACTAGCAAAGGAACTTGTGAGGCTTAACCTCCCCTTTGGCCCCTTTATTTTGTATTAAAATCCGTGTCCTGTACGGATCTTTCTGTGAATGTTTGTAAGCTCCACCCTACACCTTCCATCAGAGTAGGACCGGTGAAGAACGGGAAGAATAGTCCTTCGATTCTCAAAGGCTGCACTGTAAGCTTACTTCCTGCATTTACTATTTTTTTTTAGTGTAATTCTTATTTACAGTTCTTAGTTTAAACTCGGGTTTTCCTATATATTTAAAATACAAAAAAAAATTAGTTTTCAAACCTCGTTAGCATAACTTCGGTTTTCCCTTATTATTTAGCTATTTATCAAAACCAGTTTTCGAAGGCGTCGTTTGAATGTTTTAGTTCCCCGTCCTACATCAAAAGTGTCAAGAAATCTCAACAGGGAGGAGGTAATAAGAACTCTCAGTGACTAAAACAAAACAAAAAAAAAGGGAAAAAGAGAATTGCAAATCAGAAGATCATATCAAATATCAAATCACATGAAATCAAGAATTGAGAGAGTCCACAAAAATGGGAATTCAGAAAAGAAGAAGAACTGACGAAGATTCAAAAAAGAAGAAGAGCAAATACCTATTTATTTCTCTGCCACTCTTCTCCATATGACACCGCCATCGTTCTAAGCTACTGTGTTTAATCTCTGATCCACCTGAAGGAAGCAAAAAAAATCTTATAATTCTGGTATGGGAAACTTTGACAAAAAAAAAAATAATTAACACCTTTGGCTAAATTAATTGCTGCAGTCAAACATCTTTATACGACCCCTGTTGAATGATGCTGCTATTCTCGTTCGGATGCTATCTTCTTTCTCAACGAATGAGGGATCTGCTTTTATTGGTCCAACATTGACCCCTGTTGAAGTCTCAATTGTAATTGATGATATTAATCCGCAAAAAGATGGTGTTGCACTTAAGAAGATAACAGATGCTTGCATTGCTTGTTTTGAGCAACATACTATTCTTACCTAGCATGAGCCATCTGGATGAGCAAGTGTTTCCTCCCCTTCTTTTGATGAGAACTGTTATTCAAGCAATTGATGCTTTCCCATCTCTGGTTGATTTTGTTATGGGTATACTCTCAAAACTTGTGACAAAGTAGTTGCCACCGCAAGCATCAGCAAATAATTTGGATCTGCCACTGATAAGTGATTTTTACAATATGTTTTTGCTTATGTTTTAGATCATATTTCGGACTTATTTCCATGATTTTATGCTACTTTTAGTGTTTTTATCTTACTTTGCACAAAATCTTTACTTTTCTTGGTTTTTGTGAAACTGTAGGTAAAATGGCCTAAAAATGATGGATTTTGGGAGATTTGAAGCCAAAATGAGATTCCTGAGAAGATCACGAGCCCACACGTCAAATTTGGAGCAAAAACGGTGACAAATGAGAAATTTACGGCCTTGGCTGTAATTGTGGATTCAGCCGTAAACACGACGACGAGCGGGAGATGAAAATCGGCTAAGTCTAAAAGTCCACCGAAATTTTCACAGGTGAAGCCGTAATTCTATCACGGGCCATAAAAGTTTTCGTGACCAAAAGCATTATACACTGAAATAATTACGGCCGAAGCCGTAAACTCATCACCGACCGTAACAGTTTTCGCCCCTTCGTGTTTCTCACTCGATTCGACTCCAAACTGACCAAAATTGATCCAAACTCTCCAAAAACCTTCCTAGGCCGGTTCTATACTGATTAGAATATAAAAGGAAAGGTTTTGGAAGGGTTTCGGGGGCTTCTACGCACGAAAACGTGAGGAGGAAGCGGCGACGGCGAGATTTTACTCCAGGCAAAATTCCAGTGAGAGATCACGCAAAGGAGAGGATTTGACTCTTCATCTTCATCACCAGATCAAGGGGAAGAGTTCTAAATACTTTCCTAGTGCATCTTTGCATTATTTTAGAGAGATTACATGTTTGATTCATCGATGAACATGCTGTTGGCTTTGAATATGAACGTGTAAACCCTAATTTTGGGATTTTGGGAAGTAGCCTGTTGAATGATTTATGGATTGAATTTGTTGTTTAAATCTTTGACATGATTTTTATAAATTTGATTTGATTAGAATTGTGTTTATTCCATAAATTACCCTGATCAAGTATTTTTACATCTTGGACGTTGCGAGAAGGACCAGGAGGTGAATTGCAACGTCTCAACTATTCTTTTCAAACCTATGAATCCAATCACGGGAGTAGTTTGGATTTGTTTGTAGGATTAACATGGTTTTTCACAGAGCTTAAATGGTCTATTTTAATTGTCACGAGAGTAGGGAATTAATATAAATAGATACCAGATTACGCTTCGGGAGGAGGTAATCTGTACCTTAGGAAAAATCCCTTTCAGAATTATAATTTTCTGATCAAAAGATTTATTTGCAAATTTTATTCATAATCATCAACGTGGTGAAACCCTAGATCCTGAATTTATCCGAATTGATTTTTACCCGAACGCTCGCTTTTGCTTCTTTTTGTACTTAGAAGTTGCCAAAACAAAAACCACATATTGATTTTTACCCGTGTAATCGGTACTTGACCGCCAGATCCTCATTGGGAACGATAATCTATTTATTACTTCGATAAATCCGTGCACTTGCGGATACCTATCAAGTTTTTGGCCCCGTTGCCGGGATAGGGCCAGTCAAATATTGATTTAATCATGAGATTTATAGACTAGACATTTTTTTTTTGTTTTTATCTTTGTTTTTATTTTATTTATTTTATTTCTTTCTTGTTTTCATTTTTTTGTTTTATTTTTTTTCGTAATCTTTTTTTCTATAGTTAGTTTTTTTTCTCTTTTTTTGGATTAACTCAAAATTCACTTGTCTACATATTTTGCATTTCTTGTTCTATATTTTATATTTCTGAATTTTATTGAAAAAAAATGATGTTTAACCAATGTCAATGGTCAAATCAGGGATGTACCACCTGTAAAGACTAGAGAATATGTGCCATCAGTTGCATTTGAATCACCTGCAACAAGGGTAGATTCTTTTTCTCAACACACTGAATATTTAAGAATGAAATCTTATATTACTTGTGATATTTGTCGAAGCTATTATCATTATCCTTCTGAGTGTCAATTTGGAAATCCTGCCAGTTCTAATTTATCATGGTACCAAGATGATCAGTATAATTCTAGATGGAAAAATCACCAAACTTCTTTTTATAAGGATTTCTCAAATAATATTTCAGCACCACACTTTGAGGAATCTGAAGAATCCATGCTTGAAAAAATTATGATAAATCAAAATAAGAAACTTAAAGATCTTAGTGGGATGATTGCTCAGCTTACTTCTCAAGTAGAATTTATAACTGCTAATACTGAAATGCTAGAAACCTAGATAGCACAACAAAGTTGTATACTTGAGTTTGATTTGAAAAATGAGAATATTCATAGTATGATTTATGACACTGATAAAAAATGATATAGAGGATGGAATCCAGGATAAATTTGAGAATTTTGTAGAGATAGATCAATCATTAGTCATGACTCCTGATTGTGATTTAATTCCTGCAAATTTTGATGATTTGGATGATTATGATTTATCTTCCTCTGCACTTTACCAGCCATCTAGTCCCCTCTCACATAATGAAGTGTCTTGCAACACAAATACTTGGGACATATTTGAAGAGATACATGAATTTTTTGAGTATTGTGAGGAGAAGGATGATGAATTTAAGGATCCTCAAGAAAGAAATAGTGAGATAGATGGGGAAGAATTTGATTGTGTTAGGATGAAATGCCCCATCGAAGAGAAAGAAATTGAGGAAAATTATGAGGAAGATGATCCTGAGCATATTACACCACCACCACCATATGAACCATCAATCCCTTTTCTCTAGGAAAATCATTAGGGATTTGCATTATAGATGGTGAAGAGGATAATGATGATAAGGTAGATGAACTATTGTTTGACTCAAATGCTACCACAGGTACTGAAGAGATGATAACATATGAGATTCTTGATTAGATTGGCTTTGAGGTAACTGAAAAACCAAAAATAAAATTTGAAAGCTTCTTGATCAATCCAGGGTATGAATTTTTTGATTTTAATTCTAATCTTCTTCCAGTTACTAATGAAAATCTTAAGGAAGAATGCATAATTTTACTCTTGGATAAATATAGAAAATTTATTAATTTTTCTTTGCATGATTTTAATTCTTATTTTTCTATGTATGTAGTGGTCACTGCGACATGGCTCTACCTGCTTAACTGGATACATTTGGTGGACACACTCATGAGACGGAGGAAAAGTAGAAGATTATATGCTCTATACTATGGTACAGACTCACCAACTCCACCGTGACATGAAACTATGGTCAAGCTAATGACCTTAAACAAGTGCTTTTTGGGAGGCAACCCAAATTTATGACTTTTGTGATTCTTAGTTTTAGTTTTTGATTTGTTTTAGATTTTTAGGAAATTTTTGCAGCATGTATTGATGAATTTTTATTGATAGAAAAACTTTTAATAAGTTATTTTATATGTAGGAATTTTTGGAAAAATTTTACATGGAGAAAAGATGATCAACGAGACTATCACGGGTGCAGCCGTGATTCATATACCAACCGTTATTCTTGCGGCAATTTCTTTGTGAGTATGGTTAATATGATTTTGATAGTGAAACATGACGGTGTTTGATATTTGAAACTTATTTTCCATGATAAATGTGATTATCTTTGATGTGATATAGTTTCTAGATTTTTCTGAGTCATGTTTTCATCTTTTGATATAACTACACAGGATTTCGCTCATATTTTAAGGGAATTCGTGAAAAATTTTTCTGAAATTCATCATGACTTGAGTTAATCTTTATGTATGTGCAACAATTTAAGTCTAGGGTGTCCTACATGATATGCTTATTCTTCAGAGCTTTATAGATATGAATTTTGAATGTTTATGATTGTTAAGGATGATCAAATTTGTTTTACCCTTGATTTTGGACTTAGGAAACATTTTGAGTGATTGATTTGATAACTTAGGGAATTTTTTAAATTTCATGTAGACTTAAATTGTTGATTAAATTCAATTCTGGTATTGATAAAATACATATGTGAATTGTTATATATTCAAACGACACGTGCATAGTATCTTTATACTTGAAGTTTAATTTATCTATTTTTTGCTTGATGGAAATTTTTATGAATAGAAATTTGGTGATTTATCTTTTTAAATTGAGATTTGCTCTAACTCCTCTTGTTGAGAAATCTAAAGTCATGAGTTATATTATACCATGAGTTGGTATACTTTAAATCTGTTGTGATCAAGTATCAACAACGATTTAAGTACCATGCCACTGATCGGCTTTCTCTGGAAAAAAAAAAGAAAAAAAAAAGGAAAAGACTCCTCTACTTGGCACTGTTAAATTTGACAGTGGTACCTAAGACATGAGTTGAAGTCTAATAATAATAAAAAAAAGAGAGGATGAAAATGGAGAAAAAGAGAAAGCTGTAGGCCATGTGGACAACTCCGCTGACTTTCATGATTGAGACTATGAGTTAAATTATACTACTTTGTAGTATACTTTAAATATATTATGATGCTAACAGTAAATAGTATATAATAGTTTAAAGACCAAATTGCTTTAAAAATCTCTTATCTTTAACATCATTGAAATACTTGAAGTAGAAATTTTATCTGTTAAGTGAAATGGATTTATCAAGATGAAAGTATTTGATGCTTAGTGTGTGTTGAATGGATGTTATGACATGAATTGTGAATTTTATCTTTCTTTGATTGTAACCTCTTGAGAATTTATTTCTATTATGATTTTTCTTGAATTACTGGAGTTTGAAATATTGATTGCTTAATTTGTAACTGAGGATATTAATAAGGGCAAAAACAATTGAAAAATCCTTATCCTTACATTCTTTATACATATCAAGGTATTGCTTGAGGACAAGCAAAATTCTAAGTCTAGGGTTATTTGATAAGTGATTTTTACACCATGTTTTTGCCTATGTTTTAGATCATATTTTGAGCTTATTTGCATGATTTTGTGCTTTTAGTGTTTTTATCTTACTTTGCACAGAATCTTCACTTTTCTTGGTTTTTATGAAAATGTAGGTAAAATGGCCTAAAAATGATGTATTTTGGGAGATTTAAAGCCATAATGAGATTCCCGAGGAGATCACGAGCCCACACGTCAAATTTGGAGCAAAAACGGTGAAAAATGAGACATTTACGACCTTGGCCGTAATTGTGGATTCGGTTGTAAACACGACGACGAGCTGGAGATGAAAATCGGCTAAGTCTAAAAGTCCACTGAAATTTTCATGGGTGAAGCCGTAATTCCATCACGGGCCGTAAAGGTTTATGTGACCAAAAGCATTATACACGGAAATAATTACGGCCGAAGCCGTAAACTCATCACCGACCGTAAAAGTTTTCGCCCCTTCGTGTTTCTCACTACTGAACCAAAATTGATCCAAACTCTCCAGAAACCTTCCTAAACCGGTTCTATACTGATTAGACTATAAAAGGAAAAGTTTTCGAAGGGTTTCGGGGGCTTCTACGCACGAAAATGTGAGGAGGTAGCGGCGACGGCGAGATTCAACTCCTGGGAAAAATTCCAGCGAGAGATCACGCAAAGGAGAGGATTTGACCCTTCATCTTCATCACCAGATCAAGGGGAAGAGTTCTAAATACTTTCCTAGTGCATCTTTGTATTATTTTAGAGAGATTACATGTTTAATTCATCGATGAACATGCTGTTGGCTTTGAATATGAACGTGTAAACCCTAATTTTGGGATTTTGGGAAGTAGCCCGTTGAATGATTTATAGATTGAATTTGTTGTTTAAATCTTTGACATGATTTTTATAGATTTGATTTGATTAGAATTGTGCTTATTCCGTAAATTACCCTGATCAAGTATTTTTACGTCTTGGACGTTGCGAGAAGGACCGGGAGGTGAATCGCAACATCTAAACTATTCTTTTCAAACCTACGAATCCAATCACGAGAGTAGTTTGGATTTATTTGAAGGATTAACATGGTTTTTCACAGAGCTCAAAGGGTCTATTTATGTTAATTGTCACGAGAGTAGGGAATTAATATAAATAGATACCAGATTACGCTTTGGGAGGAGGTAATCGGTACCTTAGGAAAAATCCCTTTCAAAATTATAATTTTCTGATCAAAAGATTTATTTGCAAATTTTATTCATAATCATCAACGTGGTGAAACCCTAGATCCTGAATTTATCTGAATTGATTTTTACCCGAATGCTCGCTTTTGCTTCTTTTTGTACTTAGAAGTTGCCAAAACAAAAACCACATATTGATTCGTCTAGATATAGATCAAACGTGTAATCGGTACTTGACCGCCAGATCCTCGTTGGGAACGATAATCTTTTTATTACTTCGATAAATCCGTGCATTTGCGGATACCTATCAGCCACTAACTCTCTAAGTTCTTTCCTGGATCTGCCATCAATCAACGAACTGGAAATCAATGAGTAAAAATAAAGTAAAATGAAATTGCTGCTCATAGGATAATTTTCTTTTCCTGCTGGGTATTGTTTGTGGACTCTACACAGTTATTGAAAGGCGACAAATTTGGAGGTCTATTTCTAACTGGCTCCCCCAGGGGCCGCTTGTGATGCTTGGGGATCTCTGATATTAATTTCTAGGGGGATTTCTATACATGGTCAAACTCCAAGTGTGGTAAAAACTGGATTTCCTACAAGCTGGACCGTATTATGGCTACCGAGGAGTGGAAGGAAAGGTTTCCACTCGCCGAGGCTATCTTCCTTCACCCGGGCATATCCGATCAATCTCCGGCTCTTTTATCTTTTGGGAAGCAGTCTATGCGCAAGGGCCCTAAATTCCATTTTTTCAATTATTGGCTGAGCTACCCCAGCCTGACCCAGGTGGTGAGTACGGTTTGGAGCGCAAATCACATTTACGGTACGCCCATGTTCATTCTGTACCGCAAGCTAACTTTGGTCAAGCAGGCGCTCAAATCTTGGGCAAAGGAGTTGAGGATGGAGAGCGAGGCCCATCTTCAAGAAAACCATAGCCAGTTGGAGGCCATCCAGCAGGAGCTCCAAGCAAACCAAAATGATTCCACTCTTTGTGTTTTAGAAAGATAGTATCAAGATGGCATTAAGGCGTATTGGGATGCGGAAGAGTCTACTCTCAAGAAGAAATCGAGAGATCTCCATATCTCCCTTGGTGATTCAAACACTTCTTATTTTTTACAAATTAATGAAAGCCAGAAGAACTAGAAACTCCATTGCAGCTTTGAAGGACCAAAATGGAGATTTTGTCTATGGCGACGAGTTATCTAAAGAGGTCGTGAGGTACTTCCAAAATATTCTTGGCCCAAATATCTCACATAGGACCCTGGATATACAGGTGAGATCGACCCTGTCACCTGATGCTATACATTCTCTCAGCACGAGTTTTGATAGAGCCCACATTGAGAAGATTATTTTGGCTACAAATTGTGCCAAGACGGCAGGTGTTGACGATTTCAACGCCTCCTTTTTCAAGTCATGCTGGGACACTATTAAGAATGTGGTGTTGGCTACCATTATGGATTTCCTCGAGCATGGTCACTTACTTAAAAGGGTTAATGTTACATCCCTCACCCTTGTTCCAAAAATCCCTAACCCTTCTTCTTTTGCAGATTTCAGGCCCATATCTGTTTGTTAATTGATTTACCGCTTCATCTCAAAAATTCTGGTCGATCGTATCAAGAGGGTCCTTCCTGTGATCATTGAGGGGAATTAGCATGCTTTCATTCAAGGCCGCTCCATTCATGAAAATATCATGCTTTGTCAAGAGATTATGCATGGCTTTCACAAGAAAACCAGTTCTCGGCGAATGGCTATCAAGGTTGATCTCCAAAAGGCATTTGATTCAACCAGATGGGATTTCATAAATCACATTCTAAGGGCTTATCAGTTTCCCTCTCGTTTCATTGAAAAAGTCATGACATGCATTACATTCCCCACATTCACTATCACCCTCAATGGGAGTGACGTTGGTTTCTTCAAGGGTACCCGGGGCCTTCGGCAGGGATGTCCGATGTCTCCATACATCTTTATCATTCTGATGTAGTACCTCACGGATTTGCTCTCTGAGGCTTTTAGGAATGGTAAAATCCGCCACCATGATCATTACAAGGCCTTGGAAATTACTAACTTGCAGTTCGCGAATGATGTTATCATTTTCTATGACGCTTATGAACACTCAGCCAGGACCATCAGTCGGGTTCCAGAGACTTTCTACCACAATACCGGTCTCCAAATAAACAAATGCAAATCGCAGATCTTTTACTCGGCTTCTTGTGGATCGCATATCCAAGAAAAAATATCTTCTATCCTGGGTACTCCTAAAGGTTCTATGCCTTTCCGCTATTTAGGTATTCCTATTACCAGTCGCCAAATCAAGAAGATAGACTGTATGCCCCTTTTGGAAAAAATAGCAAATTATCTCTCTACCTAGCGGGCAAAGACATTATCCTATGCTGGGCGAGTGGAATTGATCAAATCCATCTGCTATGGCAACATCAATTTCTGGTGCAGTACGTTGAAACTCCCCACCGGGGTGATTTCCTCGCTAAATTCTATGCTTGCTAACTTTTTATGGTCGACGGGGCACAAAAATAGTATTGCAAAAGTGGCTTGGATTAATGTTAGCAAACCCACGCATATGGGGGGTATTGGGCTTCGCGACATAGAGAAGCTCAATACAGCATTCATTATGCGCCATATTTGGAGCATCGTCACAAATAAAGCCACCCTTTGGGTGAAGTGGATTCATGAGCGATACCTGAGATCGGACTCAATTTGGTCAGTTCAGTTGACTAATCGGACCCCTTGGCCTTTCCGTAACATCTTATCTGCTCGTGACATTTGTATTAGGATGGTGGGTTATATGATCGCTAATGGGGCTTCTATTCGGCTCTAGATTGACCCTTGGTTTGAATCTCGTATTCTCTTAAACTTGATAGAGGACATCAGATTTGAGAACCCGCAGGGTAAAGATGCTCGTCTCAACTCCCTGATCGTCAACGCCAGGTGGCAGCTTCCTCACCCGAGATCCATCAGACTGCTTGAGGACTATAGTACCATTCCTCATATCCCTATCAATTCTAACCTGCAGGAAGACTGTATTTTCTGGAAGTTGACCTCCCACGGGCGTTTCTCTCTAAAGTCGGGCTATGAAAAGCAACTGCTTGATAGTGACGTTCGGTGGAAAAATATTGTATGGTTTAAGGGGCATATTCTGCGGTACTCCTTCATCACATGGCTTCTTTGTTTGCGGCAGCTTAGCACCCGTACCAGACTCCACAACTGGGGGATTATACAAAACCCGATGTGTAAGCTTTGCAACTCTGCCCCCGAAACGCATAATCATATTTTCTTCCAATGTAAAGCCATTACTGATTTTTGAGTGCCAATCAAAAGGGGATGTGGTATCAAGATTGCTACAGACTCTTGGGATGATATTGTTGGGGTATGCCCTTAAGGCTAATGTTTGAGGCCTTGGAATTATTTCAGTATCATGTATAAACTCTATGTTTATAAAGGCAATGGTTGTTATTCAGGTTGTTACAT
>CM050440.1:37629098-37639871 GCA_027562315.1 Costus pulverulentus | reverse complement strand
GTATAGCATTTGATCTTCATGAAACCCTACTTCCGCTGCAAAAGAATGACATGCGCCACCTTTAGGGTTTCACCCCCTTGCGCTCCCCCTTGAAGGGGACCCAACAATAAAGATGTTCATCAATCAAATTCTAATATGATAAAGATTTAATTTACTTCAAAAAGGGATTATCTCACTCTGGTGCAGATAACCATGCAGAGATAAATCCTCACTTTCGTGCAAGATTCATCCCAGGCTGAGGATCAGTAAATCATCAATCAAAGAACTCAAGATCACTTTCGTGCATCCGAGTTCTAAGTTGATTGCCTCGAGTGGAATCTCGAGGAACACTTTCGAGCATTCGAGACTCATCACACGTTTTACCTACGGTTCTCCAATGTTCCGATCTTTACTTTCATGCAAGATCTCCACATTTGACACAATAACTCAATCCTAGGTTCATAATCATCATCAAGGCAATACAAACAACTAAAATAAAGAAATAAGAATTTAACCTAATTTCTTACGGTGGGTTCCTATTAATCAATTTTAGGGTTCCAAGTTCTCAAGAAAATCACTTTTCGGTCCTTATTGTGAAAACTCTAAATCATGATGACAAAACGTAAACTAAGGAGAATCTTAGAGCAATAATCACATAGGTAAAATTATCAAAGTAGAATACTCATGATGGAAGTGTGAAGTATCTAGTCATTTAGAAAATCGAAAGGAATTACTCCCCCATGTCCCAAAATAAGTTTAAGCTAGCATGGTGAAGGAATTACAAAATACCATAATTTCAGAAGATGAAAAATCAACAAGAGAAGAGTTTTTGGAAAATACAGCATGACTATGAAATATTTCACAGCCGTAATTTGCAATAAAAGCGGTGAACAGTGGCGTCCCTCTTTCTTTCTTTGATTTCTCTTCCAATCGATCTTCTTTCATTCTGAAACTTTTGACACATTGTCTCCTACACCAAGCGAAGCTTCGGTATGAAAATCACGGCCAGAGATGCCCTGGATTCATCGCAGCGGCGGAACCCTAGGCGGCTGGATCAATTGCGATTTCTCCCTCGACAGGCGATGAAATTTGGGGCTTTTGGTGTCTTCGTGTTCCTCTAGTGAAAAGCTCCCTTCTTCTTCTTACGACATCCAATTTAAAGCTCTGGATCACCCACAATCATCTCCGCAAAAATCGGGCGTAAAAATTGACCTGGGTGTTGCGTTTAAAACATGAAATACGACAGTGTAATAGTTTACGGCCCTGCCATAAAATCTCTCGAGTGTTCTATTCTGAAAGTGCTGGGAAATACGGCACCGTAGAATACTTCACGGCACTACCATAAAATTAGCTGATCTCTCTGGTCGAAAGCGTCTGGAAATAACGGCCCGTAATATGGTTTACGGTAGTGCCATAAAATCAGTGAAACTTTTTTATCAGAAAGCGTCCCAAAATACGGCCCGTAAAATGGTTTACAGCAGTGCCGTATTTTTAACAAAATCTTTTGTTTGGATTTCTCCAAATTACGGCAGTGGCACGATGTTACGGTATCATACCAAAATACGGTACCGTAATATATATTACGGCACTACCGTATTTCGGGGAGTTACTCCGTTTTGCATGAAATTTGTCATTTATCTTCTTCTTGATGATGAGAATTCTTCTATGTGTCTGATTCTGCTCGAAAACACTCCAAAATAATGCCTTTTTGCCTAAAAATCATGAAAAACCAAAATAGAAGTAGACTTTGCAATATTTGATGAATTCAGCATAAAAACAAGTAAAAGATCCTCAATTTAGCATGAAAAAGATATCTAAAATGATACAAAATATACAATATATTTTAGTGTCATCAAAATACGTAAGGCTCAAACTTTGCTTGTCCTCAACCAAAATTCAAAATTTGAAATCAAAATTTGATTATAAGAATAACCTTTTCATGCTCAATAAATTTCTAAAATACAACATATTAATGAAAAATTTCATCAATTGATTTACAAAACTTCAAACAAACATATCATTCTTAGAACTCAACCCTCTGGATCCACAATTCAATCAAATAAAAGTTTGCAACTCGTATAATAATTAGGATTTTCAATCTCAAGACTTCACCCAATTTCAGTTCAAGTCTATCATGCTTTTGTTTACAGGAATTAGGTTTCCAAGATCTTTTTCCACTCATCAATTTTTTTCTTTTTTTTTATGCATTTTGTTTTGTCATGTATTTTGTTGTTTTTGCATGGACGGCATGTACCCACATAGATACATACTTTTTATTTTGACTTCAACTCTTTTCTTCGGTACCACTGTCAATTTTATATAGTGCCAAGTAGAGGAGTCTTATTCTTTTTATCTCTCATTATTTCTCAAGCATAGACTTCAACCCACGTCTTAGGTACTACTATCAATTTTACATAGTGCCAAGTAGGGGAGTCTCTCACTATTTCTGTGGATCTTGGATTCTTATTTCCCAACAAATAAAATAGACTAAACATCTACTAGGTTGATCAATTGATCTCAATTCTCAAATCATACTCATATGCTAATTTTATGAAAAAGAATAGGTTCACCTTAGATCTTATTCCTCAAATAATACATCTATCCAAAATTTCATGCATCAACCAATGTCAAATTTCAAAGATAGATATGCATTGAAGAAATAAATCTAACATGATAGGGTTTTTCTCTAATCATGAATTTGATTTCATTCATCAATAATCAATCAAGTATTCAACAATATAAATCAAGAGTATACTCATCATCATCAAAACGTCATCTATCGTATCATCAAAGAAAAATATCATCATCACATGGTACAAACCATATTGAAAAGTACAAGTCATCAGAATGTCAACATGTCTTAATACAACCCCATCAAAGTAAAACAGAAGTCAGTAGAATCATCATCATACAACCATATCAAAAAATAAAGATAAGCATGTAAGATAGCAATAGCGATGGTCATGGGGTGCAGAAGATCCATCCTTCCCTATATGAAATTGGAATAAGACAAGATAAACAAAATAGCAATAAGTAAGGGAAGATGATACTCACAAAGCATCTACTCATCGCCATCTGATCGTGTGGCCTCAGAGTCCCTCGCAACTGTCTCAATGGGATCATAGTATGGCGTCCCTTCTTAATCACCTGGATATCCATAGTCTCTGTGGTCTGTATAGCCAAAGCGGTCATAAAAGAAGTTCCCCATGTCTTCCATGTGATTGCATAATCTCTCGATGTCTTGGTGGATGTATCTTAGAGTCTCATCCATCCTATCCTGGCGACGCTCTTGGTTGTACATTTGTGCTGTGAGTGCCTGAAAGCCTGGATCGTGGTGGCTGGCAAAGCTGCCCCTCGTCCCATGTGAAGAAGTACCGGCAGGTTGTGAAGAATCATGAGGAGGTGATTCCATCCCATAAGGATCACTCCTTCCACCCCAGGTGGGTGGTGGTTGAGCTATGTCAAGTGGTGGAGCAAAAGCTGCCTCAGCTACACTAGGGGATAACTCCCAGTTGGCCCTTTCTTTGACCGTGGTCTTCTCAATGTGAGGTAAAGGTAGAGTAGGGAGATTTGGTCCAAGGACCAAACAAAAAGTGTCTCCCTCTCTACTAATCATTTTCATTGCTATGCAAGACTCAATATCTAGCCTTGCATTCCCTCTTGCCAATTCAGTTCCATAGGGCTCTATCCCAAAATATCTGGCTATAGGAGTGACCAAACCTCCTATCACCACAGATCCTCTGCTCGCTCTGGCAACCTTGTCCATGTGTTTTATCATGAAGAAAGCGACATCAACAACAAATCCATTGAGCATCCCTCAAAGAAAATAGAGTTCATGTTTACGGACCATGCCGTCACTGTCTCCTCTTCCAAACACAGTGTGTGCTAGAACCCTGTGAGCATACTTAATACAAGGGTTTTTGATCTTGCTAGCTCTAGCAGAAACAACATAGAAATGACTCTCATCTGTAATTTAGTTCCAGAAAATGCTTTCCATGAATCCAAGAGGCATCTCAGTATACCCTCCTGTGCTCAACTCAAATATATCTCTGACTTCTTGCAATGTGATCTTCATCTCCTCATTGGCCAATCTGAAAGTGATTTCCCCCTCTACAAGTCCATTTGAAAATTCTTTCAAGTCAATTATCAAGCTGCTCAAGAACTCCAAAACTAGTGGTAGATATGTGTGTGGAGTCATCTGGAAGAACTTTTTAGCCTTGATACTTTCAAAACATCCATAGTACGTCCTCATAAAGTCCTATGGCTTCCAATGTTCTTTGGTCAGCATACTTTTTGTTGATGATTTTTCTTTCCAAAATTTTGTTGTATCTGGTTTCCTGCATTTCATTTCTAAAGATGATCCCATGGGGGTTCTGTGGTCGAGCAGGGGCTTTCCCTTTCCTTCTTGGACAAATTGCCTTTGTTCTTGGTGGCATATTTGTTAACAAGCTGCAAATTTCAATTCAATGCAAATACAACAAATATATGACATTGTAGCATGCTCTCAACATCATCAGAAATGTTAATCAAGTTCATTGGAAACGAAAATCAACTTAGAACTCAGCCTCAAACTCAAGAAACAACAAAAACATCAATGAACAGTAACCTTGCTACGTTTCGACGTGTATCAGCTCAAATTGCTCACAAAAATTGGTCAAAATTGTACCAAACATCAAAGAATTAATAGTCTATCTACCAACGAGTAAATAGAAACAAGAATCAGTCAAAATGGTTGAGAAACGAGTGAAAGGGGCAAAACTTGATAAAAACTCATCAAATCAGTAAAATCGGTGAAATGAGTACCTAATCAACGACGAAAGTTGGATGGAAAAGGTCGCTGGTGTCCACAGATGGTCGGAGATGATCGAAAATGCGAGAATGGCGCAAGAGTGAGTGAAAACGAGGGTAAAAATCCTAAAAATGGCTCGTGAAACCCTAAATACGACACAGAGCTCGCGTGACAGAATCCAAAATATGGCAGTGTAATATCTAACGGTACTACCGTAAAATCACGATTGCTCTCGGGTCAAAACTGGATAAAAAATATGGTACCGTAAAATAACTTACGGTACTGCCGTAAAATCTCGGGACTCCTCTGTTTAAAAATGACTCAAAAATACGGCACCGTGAAGCAGTTTACGGTACCACCGTAAAAATGAAGCAGCGATTTTTTTTTTTACAAATAAACTGAAAATTCAAAATACGGTACCGTAAAATAATTCACGGTGGTGATGTAAAAATGAAGAGACTCTCAGGTTGATTTTGATAACAAAATACAATATCGTGTAAGTATTTACGGCAGTGCCGTAATTTCGTCACAACTCTCTGGTGGAAAGTGGATCGAAAATACGTTCCCGTAATATACTTTATGGTAGTGCCGTAATTTGCATCAAATCACGATTTACCTACAAAAATATAAGAAATATTAGTATTAAGCAAAATTAAGTAGAATAAAACAAATAAAGGTTAGAAAGCTTGGGTTGCCTCACAAGAAGCACTAATTTAAAGGTCATTAGCTTGACCCTTTTGCACTCGGATTTGATCGTGAATTCCTCAATCGCCCTTTTGATCTTTCTTTAGGTTGGGCATCACATTGAACCACATAAGGCTCAGCCTTGAAACAATCTCCAAATTTGCTCCAAATTTTCTTTACTTTGTCAAACAATCTAGATTTTCTTCTTCTTTTCTTCCTTCTTCCTGAAATTTTACTTTTCTTTTCCTATAACACTTTTTCAACTTCCTCAGCAGATTTGTCAGTTTCAACATTTGAGGCTTCATCAAATAAATTGCAAACATTATAAACAACAACCTCAATTATATTAACACTACAACATGATCCAAAGTATGAAAGTTTGTTCAAAGAATCGTTAAGATCGAACTCAATAATATTTTCACAAATTTTAAAAGTAATCTTTCCCTCCTTAACATCAATATGTGCTCCTGCAGTTGCTAAGAGTGGTCTACCAAAAATTATAGGATTTTTATGATTTTCTTCCATGTCTAATACTACAAAATCTGCAGGTATGAAAAATTAACCTATTTTTATTGGAACGTTCTCTAAAATACCTACAGGATACTTTACCGATGAGTCTGCGAGCTGTAAAGATATGGATGTAGGCTTAAGCTCTCCAATATTCAGTTTCCTGTAAATAGAAAGAGGCATTTGACTTACACTTGCACCCAAATCACATAAGGCTTGGTCAAAAGCCATAGTGCCAATTGAACAAGGTATAGAAAAACTACCTGTATCCTTCAGTTTTGGTGGCAGTTTATTTTGAATGACCGCACTACAATCTTCAATCAAAGTTACAGTGCAAGTACCATAATCATCTAACTTTCTCTTACTAGCAATATTTCATTCAAGAACTTTGCATATGAGGGCATTTGAGAAATAGCTTCAGTAAAAGGAATATTTATGTAAAGCTTTTTCAAGATTTCAAGGAATTTGGCAAATTGTTTGTTTAGTTTGTTTTGAACTAACCTTTGAGGAAAAGGTATTGGTGGTCTGTAGGGTGGAGGCAAATCAGACTTAGAATTATCTTCTTTACATGGCACATCCCCTTTTTGTTCATCACCCTTTTGAGGTGTTAAACTATGTAGGGTTTGTTCATGTTTAGATTATTTTTCTAATTCTAATTCCTCATCATGATTATAATAAGGCTCTTTTTCCTTAAATTCAACCTTCTCTTTAGGCTCTCCTAGGGTTTATCTCAGGTTTTGCAGGCAATTTCCCAAGGGGTCTATAGGAAGTACTAGCTTGTTGTGCAAATTGGTTTTCTAAAATCTTATTATGTGCCTCTACTCTTTCCAATCTGGAGTTAATTTGATTAAGACTTTCCTTAAATTCTTCAATTTGTCTACTTTTATTTGTCATGATTTGGCTTTCATTAGACATAAACTGATTTTGATTTGTCATAATTTTTTCAAACATGGATTCTACATTAGAATTCTGATTTATGTTTGGTTTTGGTTTGGATTTGGCCTTTGGAATCCTCTATTCTCAGTTTGTCCTCTTTCATTGTTATTGTTTCTCCATGAAAGGTTGGGGTGATTTCTTCATCCAGGGTTATAAGTACTAGAGTAGGGATCATTGGTTTTATTTTGATTATAAGTCCCCAAAGCATTGACATGTTCATCGCCTTGATCTACAACAACTCTACAGTTTTCAGATGAGTGACCGATGTTACCACAAATTTCACAAGTGATAGAGGAAACAACAGCAGCTTGCATTTTAAAAGAATCAAATCTACTGCATAAAAAATCTACCTGTTCTACTAAGGATCGCCATCCATCATTCTCACTCTTTCCATGAGATGGTTTGTAGAATACTCCTCTCTCAGAAGTCCATTGATTGTGATTGAGAGCCATCTCCTCCAGCAGTTTAAAGGCAGCATCCACAGTTTTGCTCATAAGAGCTCCTCCTGCAGCAGCATCTATAGTTAGTCTGGTGTTATAGAGTAATCCATTATAAAAAGTATGCAATAAAACCCAATCTTCAATGCCATGGTGAGGACACTTCCGTTGTAATTCATTAAATCCCTCCCATGCCTCACTGAAAGATTCTCCATCTTTTTGTTGGAAACTTGTGATTTGATTTCTTAGCAGAATTGTCTTGCTTGGAGGGAAGTATTTCATCAAGAAGGAATTTGACAGTTGATCCCAAGTTGTGATGGTTCCGGTTGGTTGTGCTTGAAGCCATGATCGTGTTCGGTCCTTAAGAGAAAAAGGAAATAATCTCAATTTCAGTGCATCGTTAGAAACTCCATTAATTTTTATAGTATCACAAAGTTCTAAGAATAGAGCAAGATGTTGGTTTGGATCCTCCAGTGGAGATCCTCCAAACTGATTTTGTTGTATCATTGAAAGAAAAGCAGGCTTAATTTCAAAGTTGTTAGCCTCTATCGCTAGTCTGGCAATGCTTGCGTTAATTTCTTGTAGATTAGGTGCTGCATAGTCCCTCAATGTTCTCTGATTGTTTGCCATCTCCATAATTTCTTCTTGTATCTCCTGTGATATTTCTTGTAAATCTTATTCCAGTCTTAACTTCCTGCGCACACTAAGTGTTTTGTTGATTTCAGGATCAAATGGAACAAGTGGTCCTGACCTAAGACTCCTGCGCATGCAAAATACATAGATCTACTGATTTCAACAAAAAACAGTGAAAACAGAAAATAAAACCTAGTCTAGCAATACACTCAATATCTTCAATATTGACAAAACTAAGGTCCCCGGCAACGACGCCAAAAACTTGTTGTGATCCGAAAGGACACACTTTTAAATACAAGTAGGTAGACTCGTTTCAGGTGCCGCGGCCAAAGGTATTGGCATACAGGCTATTGTCACTCCCTGGAACGGCTCCAAAAACTTGTTGTCCCTAACTTGTAGTGTCCGCAAGTGCACGGATACTCGAAGTAATAAAGTAAATATCGATCCCACAGAGACCTATGCTGTCAAGTACCAAATAATTGATTTCTTCCTATCTAGGCAATCAAATAAAAAAAAAGCAAGTAGAGAGCGAAAACACACAGGAAAATAATATCAGAGAGAAATTGGGACTAGGGTTTCGTTCTCTTGGATTTTCATGTCTCGATATATAAAGATGTTCATCAATCAAATTCTAATGTGATAAAGACTTAATTTACTTCAAAAAGGGATTATCTCACTCTCTATAGATAACCATGCAGAGATAAATCCTCACTTTCATGCAAGATTCATCCCAGGCTGAGGATAAGTAAATCATCAATCAAAGAACTCAAGATCACTTTCGTGCATCCGAGTTCTAAGTTGATTGCCTCTAGTGGATTATCGAGGATCACTTTCGAGCATCCGAAACTCAACACACATTTTACCTACGGTTCTCCAACGTTTCGATCCTCACTTCCGTGCAAGATCTCCACATTTGACACAATAACTCAATCCTAGGTTCATAATCATCATCAAGGTAATACAAACAACTAAAATAAAGAAATAAGAATTTAACCTAATTTCTTAGGGTTAGTTCTTATTAATCAATTTTAGGGTTCCAAATTCTCAAGCGAATCACTTTTCGGTCCTTATTGCGAAAACTCTAAATCATGATGACAAAAAGTAAACTAAGGAGAATCTTAGAGCAATAATCGCATAGGTAAAATTATCAAAGTAGAATAATCATGATGAAAGTGTAAAGTATCTAGTCAATAAGAAAATCGAAGGGAATTACTCCCCCATGTCCCAAAATAAGTTTAAGGTAGCATGGTGAAGGAATTACAAAATACCATAATTTCTAAAGATAAAAAAAACAAGAGAAGAGTTTTAGGAAAATACAGCACGACTATGAAATATTTTACAGCCGTAATTTGCAATAAAAGCGGTGAATAGTGGCGTGCCTCCTTCTTTCTTTGATTTCTCTTCCAATTGATCTCCTTTCGCTCTAAAACTTCTGGCACGTTGTCTCCTACACCAGGCGAAGCTTCGGTATGAAAATCACGGCAAGAGATGCCCTGGATTCGTCGCAGTGGTGGAACCCTAGGCGGTGGCGTCAATTGCGATTTCTCCCTCAATATACGATGAAATTTGGGGCTTTCCGTGTATTCGTGTTCCTTTCATGAAAAGCTCCCTTCTTCTTCTTACGACATCTAATTTAAAGCTCTAGATCGCCCGTAATCTCCGCAAAAATTGGGCGTCAAAATTGACCTGGGAGTCGCGTTTAAAATATGAAATACGGCAGTGTAATAGTTTACGACCCTGGTGCAAAATCGCTCGAGTGTTCTGTTCTGAAAGTGTTGGGAAATACGGCACCGTAGAATACTTCATGGCACTACCGTAAAATTGGCTGGTCTCTCTGGTCGAAAGCGTTTGGAAATTACGACCCGTAATATGGTTTACGGTAGTGCCGTAAAATCAGTGAAACTTTCTGATCTGAAAGCGCCCCAAAATATGGCTCGTAAAATGGTTTACGGTAGTGCCATATTTTCAACAAAATCTTATGTTCGGAATTTCTCCAAATTATGGCAGTGGCTCGATATTACGATATCGTACGAAAATATGGTACCGTAATATATATTACGATACTACCGTATTTTGGGGAGTTACTCCGTTTTGCATGAAATTTGTCATTTATCTTCTTCTTGATGATGAGAATTCTTCTATGTGTCTGATTTAGATCGAAAACACTCCAAAATATGCCTTTTTGTCTAAAAATCATGAAAAACCAAAATAGAAGTAGACTTTGCAATATTTGATGAATTCAGCATAAAAACAAGTAAAAGATCCTCAATTTAGCATAAAAAGATATCTAAAATGATACAAAATATACTATATATTTTGGTGTCATCACAGCCCTAGGATCAACCTTGAGTCATGTTGGGGTATGCCCTTAAGGCAAATGTTTGAGGCCTTGGGAATGTAATAAGTATCATGTAATAAACTCTTATGTTTATAAAGGCATGGTTGTTATTCAGATTGTTACCTTGTCTGCTGTAATAAGTGTACTTCTGAATAATGTCTCAGAGCTGTTCAGCTAGGCTGACATGCTATATGTCATTAGTCGATGTATCTTGGTGAACATGAGACAACCTTGATATGGTTAAGACTAATATGTGTTCTAATTTTATAGGATGCTTTGAGCATGGAATGAGATGTAGAATCATGGGTACATTGGATGTACTGGACAGACCCTACTAGGATATTCAATTGCTTGTCACAATCTGAATGATCCTTGATTGCATCAAGTGGCACATGTCCTCTGACTTGAGATCACTTGTGTTTCTAAATGATGATTGTCATTGTTTTGAGGTAGTTCAATATCATTTGAAA
>CM050440.1:37606043-37628700 GCA_027562315.1 Costus pulverulentus | reverse complement strand
CTGGCTTGGTTTGGCCTTTGGACCGAACACATTTACTTTGAACCGGTTCAAGAGCTTGAACGTATGGTTCATTGTTATGGCGTTTTGATCGATTTAGAGATCATGAACGCATGGCTTAATGGATTTTCCTAATTTGGAAAGTCATTTAGCGCATGTTCCCTTGAACGCCAAATGACTTGAACGCTCCATTCAACTCTTGTCTCCTTGCTCTTGCTTGACGAGACATTGGTGTAGAGAAGGCGAGGTCTTGGTGGAGATTCGGCAAGCCTAGACATCATCTCTCATTTCCTTACCATACGAGAGGGACCCTTGAAGGACCTTGCTAGCACAAGGATCTCCAAGGAGAAAGCACATCATCTTGTGTGTGTCAACTAGGGAGAAGATCCCTTTCGATCTTTCTCTTCCAAGTCGCCATCTTCCTCATGGCTTTGGTATGGATCTAAACTTCATCAAGTTGATCATATTATCTTGCTAAGATCCATGAAAAACACTTGCTTCCGCTTGCAATTTTATGCGCCACCCTTAAGGGTTTTTCGCCCCCCCTCTTGAAAGGGGTTTCATCTGCTTGCGCTCCCCCTTGAAGGGGACTTTTCAAGTCATGTACTACCATGCGGATGATCGTCCGTGAGGACGATGTATTTTGTTTAATCCTTGGGCTAAATTCTCCAACTCCGCCATGCGGATGATTGTCCATAATCAACTGAATTGGAAGCTTTCCCCTACTGCAGCTATTGATGATGCTCCTACCCCACTTGACTATGCACCACCACCACCTTGTTTTGGAGGAGCCAGTTCATATGGGATGGATCCTCCTTTGTTCAGAGTAGGTTCTTAATCGTGGGGAACAGACCCCAATACTCTGAGATTTTGGTCCAGTGCTCAGGATCCAAGATTCTAGGCATTGTCTGCAAAGGTGTTCTAGTAGGGACACCTTCTGCAGACAATTTATCATTCTATCCAAGACATTCATAGCTTTCTCCAGGGGCGCTTCACTGATCACCTAGGCTTTGATGAGGAGGGAGATCCGGATCAAACAATGGGAAAGGCTAGCCGCGGGAAGGAGAGTAGCGAGGACACTAATACTGCCTCAAATGAGTAGTGCTCTGTGAGTATCTCTTCTCCTACTATCTCATTCTTTACTTATTGCATTGGGTACATGCCAAAGAAAAATCATTTGACATTAACTTTGCTATCTTTTGTTATGAGTCACGACTCCGCAAGCTTAAAAATATGAGTTCTATTATATCGGCTATGTGGTCTGTGTAGTCTAAAATCGTCACAAAAAAAGGTGGCAATCGATTTAGAGAATGTCAAAATAAAAAAATATAATAAATAGAAAAAGGTTTTGGAAGTGCTATTCTTGTAAACAAAAGCATTGTAGTATTGAACTTAAGGTGAATCCATGAGATCGAGATTAATATTATTATGCAAGTTGCAAATTTTATTTGTTTTGGACTGTGGATCTTAATGATTAAATTCTAAAGAATAGTCTACTTTTCTGGAATCTTGTGTGACATGAGTTAGAGATCTTTAAAAGAGTGATTATATTTTAGAAGTTTATTTTTCATAAGCAAGTTATATATTTCATACTCAGCATTGTTCTTTGGACTATTTATTTGCTTGAGGGCAAGCAAAAGTTTAAGTATAGGAAGATTTGTTGTCTACAATTTATATAGTATTTTTACTATACTTTTTATACATAATCTGTCTTATTTTTATCATGTTTTTACTTATTTCGACTTAAATTCACTTATTTGTTTGGAATCTTCACCCCATTTTGTTTTTGTAGCATTTCAGCGGAAAATAACCATATTTTGATAGATTTTGAAGAATCTAAGTGCACAGATGAATTCTACAAGTCAAGATGAAGTTGCTCATCAAATTTCATGCAAATCGGAGTTTGTTTGGAAGTTACTGCCCACCCATGATTCCCATCACGACTATAATTTCTAGGAAGGGCATAGAAAGAATTACAGCTTATCTATGATATTTTTCATAGCCATAATTTCCTTGGTACTGAATTCCAAAATTCACAGAAAGAATCACGGCCTGCCCGTGAATATTTCCACGGCCGTTATTTTATCAAAGAAAATCTACAAAAAGAATTAAGGCCTACCCGTGAATATTTTCATAGCTGTAATTCTTCCAAATTCTTTTTCCAAAATACACAGAAAGAATTATGGTCTACCCGTGATTATTTTCATGGCCATAATTCTTTCCGCCTATCTCGATTTTGACTTAGTATCTTGCCTAAATTAGCTCATTTTCAAGACAAATTTTGGGGAAAACCTAATGAAGTGATGACGAACTATAAAAGGGAGCTTGGAAGCAATTATTGGGAGTTTTTAGCTAATTTTCAAGATGAATTTGACGAAGAGGCAAGTTATAGGATGACTTGCAGCGATCAGTGTTTCTTCACCGGAAAACCCTTGTTCTTACGATCTACTGGCATTGATCCTCATCAGGGAGCCTCGAATTTCTTCCTCCTTGTTGATTACGTATTTTATTTGCCAATTTGTAATAGAAATTATGGATTCTTGTAACATGAACATGATTAACATGCTAGCGTATACCTATTATTTAGGATTGAGGGTGTAACCCGCTATGTTTTCATGACTTATTTGTTTATTTCCTTCGTATGAAGTAATTTATTTGTGTTAGAATTAATTACTATTGCGATTATTTACATGTTAATTACTGGCCACAATTTGCATGTTAGAGACGTCGCAAGAAGTACTGAAAGGTGAATTGCGATGTCGGATCTATAGTTTTTAGACAAGTTGATTTGATCACAAAAGTAGTTCAAATCGGCTTGAGGGATTTTATGATTTGTCAAGAACTCAATGGGTTTATTTTGAGTTGATAACCACAAAAGTAGGGGATTAACTCAGATAAAACCGGGTTGTACTACTGAAAGGGGGTAATATGTACCTTTGGATAAATCTCCTTTAGCATAGTAAATTCCTCTTTACAAAATATTTAGTTCGAAAAGTCATAAAATATACTGTGGTGAACCCGAAATCCTGAATTTTCATCGAATTGATTACAACTCATTATTGTTTTCACTTTCTCTTATACAAAAATTAAACCCTTTTTCAAATTGTCTAGCTAACGATCCTGAGAAAAGTGAGTACTTGGTCATTGGTCTCTGTGGGATCGATATTTTTATTACTTTGATAGGCCGTGCACTTGCATCACTCCCATCATTCCACTGCCCAGGGTTGTAAGTGCTTGCATATGGGTCATTCTGAGTCCTGGAATTAAAGTTCTCAATAGAATTTGACATTATCAGACTTGCACTCACCCTACATGGACATCCCTAATTGGCAGTCCTGTGTGTGTTGTCCTACATTTCCACAAAGCTCACCAGTCAACCTTGGCAGCCAACGAACTAATAACATCTAGTTCAAACTTACCTAACCCCTTGGAAGACAACCCTCTCTTACTTGTCCACGGATAGTGGTTTAAAGCTATATCCTCAATAAGATTCAACACATCATCAACACTCTTATTCATAATTGTGCCACCGATGGCGGCATCAACTGTCATGCGAGTATTATAGTTTTGTGCATTATAAAAAGTATGGACAATTACCCACTTTTCGAGGATGTGGTGTGGACATATCCTCTAGAGCTCCTTAAATCAGTCCCATGCCTCATATAACAATTATCCATCTCTTCGAACAAAGCTCGTGATTTGGTTCCTGACCTGTGTAGTCTGACTTGGGAGAAAGTACTTTGAGGGAAAGGCGTTTGATTGTTGCTCCCTAGGCATTATGGAACTTGGCGGATGAGAGTGAAGCCATGCATGAGCCCTGTCCCTGAGAGAGAAGGGAAGAAGTCTAAGTCGCAAAGCATCGCCAGAGGCATCGCTAGAGACTCTATTCACTTTCAGTGTATCACAGCATTCAAGAAATATAGAAAGATGAATATTTGGGTTCCTAGAAGGCAAGCCTCCAAACTAGTTTTGCTGAAGCATGGAAAGAAGAGACGTCTTGATTTCAAAATTATTCGCTTCAATAGTGGGGCGAGCAATGCTAGAATGGACCCCATGTACATTCGGGGCTATGAAATCCTTTGACGGTCTATGCCCTTTCATCTTAGGTGTTTGCGAAGATTCTATCCGTTTCTATTTCCTTCGAATACAAAACATTCTTTCGATCTCAGGATCTTCTTCGAATAGCTTTCCATCGTTAGAACACCTGGGCTTAAACAAACAATAGTTAGAACTGAGAAGAAAGATAACCAACAATAGCGATAAGAAATGTAGAGTCAATGGAAGAGAAAACTAAAAAGCAGAAAATAAAACCTAGTCTAGCAATCCCTAGATTAAGTTAATACTGGCAAAATTGGTCCCTGACAACGAGGCCAAAAATTGATGGGCTCGGTGCAACTGTACGGCCTATCGAAGTAATATAATTATATCGTTCCCACATGGACCAATGGCTAAGTACCGACATATCCTAGGATCGTTAGCTAGATGAATCAGAAAGGGGTTGAGTTTAAATCTAAGTTAACTAAGTTGCTGGAAAAGCTAATGAAATACAATGGGGTTATAATCAAGTTGTGAAAATTTGAGATTTTGGGTTTCACCACTCTAGATCAAATAGTTCTACTAACGAAGTTCTTCTAGAGAATGGTTTTACTGTACTAAAGGGGACCTGTCCGAATGTGCAGATTGCCCCCTTTTAGTGGTACAACCCAGTGTCTACCTGAGTTAATCCCCTACTTTCATGGTTATTAATTTAAGATAAACCTAATGAGTTTTTGACAAATCTATAAAAATCCATCTGATCGATTCGAACTACTTTCGTGATTGAATTGACTTGTCCGAAAATTATAGATTTGACATCACACTTCACATTTTAGTACATCATGCAACATCTAAAGCATGCAAACTATGGCCAGTAATTAACATATAATAAATGCAACAAAATTTGGATTAAGCACAAGTAAATCTTCAACAGATAAAAAATTATTAATTAAACCATAAACCGCAGAGGGCTATAGCCTAATCACGAAATAATATTTACGCTAACATGTTCTTAGGTGTATAACAATAGAAATTCATGTTCTTGATTATAAAATAGCAAATAATATAGGAAATCGACAAGGAGGATGTAAATCAAGGCTCCCTCGTGAAGATCGACACTAGCCGGTTGGAAAAATGAAGCTTTTCTGGTGAGGAAATAACCGTTCACCTTTAGTCACCCTTATTCTCACCTCTTCACTGAATTCGCATTCAAATCTTGCCAAAAGGCTCCAATAATTATTCCATAACTAGCTTATATACTTCCCAACCTTTCAAATAGGTTTTCCCCAAAAGTTGGCTCGAAAATGAGCCAAATCGAGCAAGAAATGGGATCAATCTTGGATTTGGCGGGTTTGTTCCGTAATCTTGTCGTTCAAGTCTATTGCAAGTGGTCTGAGAGAATTACAGCTTTGATGGCGATCATGGGTAGGCTGTAATCTTCACGGTGAAAGTCATCAAAAAATGCCGAAAGAATCATGGCCGTGTTGGTGATC
This sequence comes from Costus pulverulentus, assembly GCA_027562315.1. NCBI lineage: Eukaryota > Viridiplantae > Streptophyta > Magnoliopsida > Zingiberales > Costaceae > Costus > Costus pulverulentus. The sequence continues at coordinate 37,623,175 of CM050440.1, read as the reverse complement.
ATGGTATGGCCATAATCTTCTCGGCATCTTCATAAATTTGCACTGAAGTAGTTACGGCCATGATGAATATCACTAGCAGGATGTAATTTATTCTGTAATCTTCCCATCATTACGGCTGTGATGGAAATCATGGGCAAGCCATAATTTCTAAATATGCTCTGATTTATGTGAAATTTACTATGCAGCTTCATTTTGATATATGGAATCCATTTGTTCACTCGGATCCTGATGACACCAAAATATATAGTATATTTTGTATCATTTTAGATATCTTTTCATGCTAAATTGAGGATCGTATTACTTGTTTTCATGCTAAATTCATCGAATATTTCAAAGTCTACTTCTATTTTGGTTTTTCATGATTTTCAAGTAAAAAGACATTATTTCAAGGAGTTTTCAAGCAAAATCAAATACATAGAAGAGTTACCATAACCAAGGGGAGATCACCTAAGAAATTTCATGCAAAATGGAGCAACTCAGCAAATTACGGCCGTGCCGTAACCTATTTTACGGTACCATATTTTCATACACTATCGTAAAATCCGAGCCACTGCCATATTTTGAGGAGTTTCCAAACAGAAGGTTTCTCGGATTTTACAGTAGTACCGTAAAACAGATTACGGTACCGTATTTCAGAGCGCTTCAGAATAGAAACTTTGCTTGATTTTACGGCACCGCCATAAAGGATTACACGGGCAGTATTTTCCAATCACTTCCGAACAGAGTTCAGCCGATTTTATAGTAGTACCATAAACCAGATTACGGTGCCGTATTGCCCAGACAACATTAGACCAGAAAACTCTACTGATTTTACGGTAGTGCCGTAAACTATTACACTATCGTATTTCTGTTGTTAAACGAGATTTCCAGGTCAATTTTGAAGTCTGATTCTTGCGGAGATGATTGCGGGCGAATCAAAGATTTATATTCAAAGCCGTAAGAAGCAATCAGGGAGTTTTGGAGGAGAGGATTAGAGATACACCGAAAGCCCCAATTTTCATCGACTGTCGAGGGAGAAATCGTTATACACGCCGCCGCCTAGGGTTCCGCCACCGCAACGAATCCAGAGCATCTCCTACCGTGAAATTCATACCAAAGCTACATCTGAAGGAGGAGACGACGTACCAGAAGTTTCAAAAGAAAAAGAAATGAATTGAAGGAGAATTCAAGGAAAGAAGGGAGACAACCATTATTTACCGAGATCAATTGAAATTACGGCTGTGAAATACTTCACAGCCGTCCTGTATTTTTCCAAAACTGTTCTTTCGTTGATTTTTGAACTTCTGAAATTATGGAATTTTGTAACTCCTTTACCATGCTAGCTTAAACTACCCTTGGGATATGGGAGAGTAATTCACTTGATTTTTAATGACTAGATGACTATTTGTTCACTATTTCGTTGTGTTTAATCTTAGCATGATGATTTTGCTCATGTGATATTTGTGCTTAGACTCTCTATAGATCCATGTTACTAATCATGTTTTTAGAATTTTTGCTATTGACTAAAAGGTAATTGCTTGAGAATTCAGAACCCTAGAATTGCATGTTAGGAACCCTTCCTTAGGTTAAATCCAATTTGTTTAGTTCTAGTAGATTAATTGCCATGATAACAACATGAATCTATAGATCGAGTCTAATTGTCAAACGTGAAGATCTTGCACGAAAGTGAGGATCGGAATGTTCGAGATCCATGAGTAAAACTAGTGTTGAGGCTCGGATGCACGAAAGTGATCCTTGAGATTCCACTAGAGATTATCAACCTAGAATTCGGATGCATGAAAGTGATCATTGAGTTCATTGATTGATGATTTACTTATTTTCAGCATTGAGACGAATCTTGCACGAAAGCGAAGATTAATCCCTGCATGGTTGTTAGCACGAGAGTGAAACAATCCTTTTATTAAGTAATTTGCATCTTCATCAAGATAAAATTAAACTGACGAATTCTTTATTCATGTCTAGTCATAGAAATTATAGTGAATGAAAACCCTAGTCTCAATTTTCTCTCCGACAGTATTCTTCCGTGTGTATGTGATATTTGCTTGCCTTTCATTCGACTACCTAGATAGTGAGAAATCAATTGATCAGTACCTGACAACATAGGTCTCTATGGGTTCGATATCTTTCTTTATTACTTCGAGTATCCGTGCACTTGTGGATCACAACAAGTTTTTGGCGCCGTTGCCGGGGACCTTAGTTTGTCAATATTGAAGATATTGAGATTATTGCTATACTAGGTTTTATTTACTGTTTTTATTTATTTCTGTTATTTTCTATTTTTCTTGAAATCACTTGATCTGATTACTTTGCATTCGCAGAAGTCTTAGTTCAGGACCACTTGTTCCATTGGATCCTGAAATCAATAGAACACTTAGAGTGCGCAGGAAATTGAGATTAGAAGAGACATCACAAGAAGACATACAAGAGATATCTCAAGAGACATCACCAGAAGAAATTGCAGAGATGGGGGATTATCAGAGAACACTTAGGGACTATGCAGCCCCTAATCCCCAAGAAATTCGTTCAAGCATTGCATGACCAGCAATAGAGGCTAATAACTTCATGATTAAGCCTACTTTTATTTCAATGATTCAACAGAACCAGTTTGGAGGATCTCCTCTGGAAGATCCCAACCAACACTTGTCTTTATTTTTGGAATATTGCGATACTATCAAAATAAATGGTGTTTATAACAATGCTTTGAAATTAAGACTTTTTCCTTTTTCTCTTAGGGACCGGGCAAAGACATGGCTTCATTCTCATCCAACCGGTACCTTCACAACTTGGAATCAACTGTCAAATTCCTTCTTGACGAAATACTTCCCTCGAAGCAAGACACTACAATTGATAAATCAAATTACAAACTTTTCACAAAAAGATGGGGAGTCATTCAGCGAGGCCTGGGAGAGATTCAATGAACTACAGCGGAAGTGTCCTCACCATGGCATTGAAGTTTGGGTTTTACTGCAAAATTTTTACTATGGATTATTAAGTAATATCAAATTAACTGTGGATGCTGCTGCAGGTGGAGCTCTTATGAGCAAAACACCAGATGCTGCCTTCAGACTACTAGAGGAGATGGCATTGAATCACAATCAATGGACTGCTGAGAGAGGAGTACTTTACAAGCCTTATCAAGGTAAGGGTGATGGTGATGGATGGCGATCCTTATCAGAGAAGGTAGACTTTTTGTGCAGTAAGTTTAATTCTATGTAGACTGCTTCTATTTCTTCTATCATTTGTGAAATTTGTGGCAATGATGGTCATAATTATGAAAATTGTAGTATAGTTGCTGATCAGGGTAATGAACATGTGAATGCTATAGGGAAACTATAATCAAAGTAGATCTAATGATCCCTATTCTAGTACATATAACCCTGGATGGAGAAATCACCCCAACCTTTTATGGAAAAACAATAACAACAATGTAGAGGGAAACACTGAGAATAAACGATATCAAAGACCAAATCAGAATTTTAATCAAAATCAAAATCAAAATCAGAATTAAAATATAGAATCCATCCTTGAAAAAATTATGGCTAGTCAAAATCAATTTATGTCTAAGCAAGACCAACTCATGTCAAATCAAAATAGAGAAATTGGAGAGTTTATGTCTAAGCAGAACCAACTCATGTCAAATCAAAATAGAGAAATTGAAGAATTTAAGTAAGTTTTCATCAAATCAACTCCAGATTGGAAAGAGTAGAAGCCCACAACAAAATTCTTGAAAGTCAGATTGCCTAGCAAGCTAGTGCACCTTACAGACCCCCTGGGAAATTGCCTGCAAAACCTAAGATAAACCCTAGGGAGCACTGTAATGCCATCATGACTAGAAGTGGGAAACAACTAGGAGAACCTAGAGGGAGGTTTGAAAACACTGAAAAAAGGCTTGATGATAATGAAGAGGAATTAGAGTTAGGAGAATCCTCTTCACTTGAGGAACCCCAAACTTGTTTACCACCTCAAAAGGGTGATAAACCTAAAGGAGATGAATCATGTGAAAAAGACAATCCTAAACCTAATTTGCCTGCTCCTTACCAGCCACCTATACCTTTTCCTCAAAGGTTAGTTCAGAATAAATTAGACAAAAAGTTTTGTAAATTCATTGAAATCCTGAAAAAGCTTTATGTTAACATTCCATTTACTGAAGCTATTTCTGAAATGCCATCTTATGTCAAGTTTTTAAAAGAGATTTTGTCTAACAAAAGAAAATTAGATGATTATGGCACATTCACTGTTACTTTAACTGAAGATTGTAGTGCTATCATATAGAACAAACGACCACCTAAACTAAAGGATCCAGGTAGTTTTTCTATACCTTGTTCAATAGGCACTATGACTTTTGACAGAGCCTTATGTGACCTAGGTGCTAGTGTGAGTCTAATGCCTCTTTCTACATATAGGAAACTAAATCTTGGAGAGCTAATTATACATCCATATCCTTACAGCTCGCAGATTCATCGGTAAAGTATCCTGTAGGTATATTAGAGAATGTTCCTGTACAAATTGGTAAGTTTTTCATTCATGCATATTTTTTAGTGTTAGACATGGAGGAAAATTCTAGAAATCCTATAATCCTATAATTCTAGAAATCCTATATTTGTGAAAGAAGGAAAGATTACTTTTGATATATGTGAGAAAAAGATTGAATTTCATCTTAATGATTCATTGAACAAGCTTTCATACTCAGGATCTTGTTGTAGTGTTGAGATATTTAATGATGATATTTATGATGTTTCAAGTTTGTTTGATGAAACCTCTAATAATGAATCTAACAATCTTTACGAGGGTATTAATAAGAAATTGCAGAAGAAAAAGACATGGAGGAAGAGAAGAAGAGGAAGCTCTAGATTGATTGACAAAATAGAAAGTATTCTGAGCAAATTTGGATACTGTTTCGAGATTGAGCCTTATGTTAAAAAATCAGGAGGGCAATTCAGGAGTTCACGATCAAATCCGAGTGTTAAAGGGTCAAGCTAATGACCTTTAAATTAGCACTTCCTGGGAGGCAACCCAAGCTTTCTAACCTCTATTTTGTTTTCTTTAACTTAATTTTAGCTTAATACTAATTTTTTCTTTTATTTTTGTAGGAAAATCAAGATTTGATGCAAAATACGGCACTGCCGTAAAGTCAATTACGGTACCATATTTTCGGTCGGCTTTTGATCAGAGAGCTGCGGCAAAATTACGGCACTACCGTATACTTTTACACGGTACCGTATTCCGTCGTCAAAAATCGCCCGAGAGTTATGTCATTTTTACGGCAGTGCCGTAAGTTATTTTCTATTTTTTTTTAAAAAATAGCTGTTTGATTTTTATGACGGTACCATAAACCTCTTTACGGTACCATATTTTCGCGTCGTTTTTGATCAAAAGTCTGCTGAGATTTTACGGCGGTACCATAAACTATTTTACGATACCGCATTTTCAAACTAGTTTCAACCCGAGAGCAGTCAAGATTTTACGGCAGTGCCGTAAGACATTACACTACCGTAATATGTTTTCTGGCACGCGATTCCTGTGCCGTATTTAGGGTTTTGACCGAGCCATTTTTAGGGTTTTTACCCTTGTTTTCACTCGTTCTTGCGCCGTTCTCGCCTCTCCGATCATCTCCGACCGCCTGTGGACACCGGCGACCTTTCCCACCCAGCCTTCGTCGTCGATTAGGTACTCGTTTTCCTGATTTTTTTGTTTTGATGAGTTTTTATCAAGTTTTGCCCCTTTCACTCGTTTTCACTCATTTCTAAACCATTTAGAGTGATTCTTGTTTCCATTTACTCGTTAGGCGATAAACTTTCGACCCTTTGTTGTTTCAAAAGAGTTTGGATTGGTTTCTACCATCGATTTGAGCTGAAATGTGTTGAACATTTTCAAAATTAATGTTCATCGACATGCTCTATTTTTACTCTATTTTTATGATGATAGAACTTGTTGATAGGATGCTCGTGGGCTTGATTTGAACTATTATATTATTATGTTGTCATTAAATTGTGAGTTTGTAGTTTGTGTATACACTAATGGCACCAAGGACAAAAGCAATTTTTCCAAGGAGGAAAGGGAAAGCCCCTGCAGAGCCATCTCAGGCACAAAACCCCCATGGAATCATATTCAGAAACGAAATGCAGGAATCTAGATACAATAAACTGTTGGAAAGAAGAATCGTCAATACCAAGTATGCTGATCAGAGGACTCTTGAAGCCTTGGGGCTTTATGATGATGTGCTTTGGATGTTTGAGAGAATCCAAGCCAGGAAGTTCTTCCAGATGACTCCGCACACCTATCTTCCACTTGTTTTGGAATTCATGAGCAGTTTGATCATAGACTTAAAAGAATATTCCAATGGCCCTGCTGATGGGGAAATCACATTCAGATTAGCAAATGAGGAAAGGAAACTCACACTGCAAGAAATCTGAGACATATTTGGACTGAGCACAGGAGGGTACACTGAGATACCCCTAGGATTCATAGAGAACATATATAGGAACCAGATCACCAACGAGAACCACTTTTATGCTGTCTCTACTAGAGACTCAAATATCATGAACCCTTGTATTAGGTATGCTCACAGGGTTCTGGCACACAGTATTCGGTAGAGGAGATAGTGACGGCATGGTCCGTCAGCATGAACTCTATTTTCTTTGGGGGATGCTAAATGGATTCGCAGTTGATATTGCTTACTTCATGATCAAGCACATGGATAAGGTGGCCAGAGCGACTAGAAGATCTGTGGTGATAGGAGGTTTTATTACTCCTTGATGACACCCAAATTTATAGTAAATTTTATGCCATTTTATATTTCTTTTCGTGTCATATTTATTAACTTTTGCTTGTTTTTAAGCATTATTTGCTAAATATTATGGAATCTATAGAATTTCTTATTTTTCATGAATTTCAGATAAAAGTGTCAAATTTTGATGGATTTTGAAGGATTTAAGCGCACGAATGGATTCAGGACATCGAAACGAAACCGCCCGCCAATTTTCATGCAAATTAGAGCGAGTTTGAAAAATACACCCCGGGTGTAATGGATATTACGGGTGTAATTTCTGCCCAAAAATATGGCAGTGCCATAAAAAATAACATGGGCCGTAATTTAGAGCAATTTTTGACCAGAAAGTTCAGTTGATTTTACGGCATTGCCGTAATTTATTTTACGGCCGTAATTTGCACTTGGTCGCGTGACTCTTACGGGGCCGAAACTTGCGAGGGCCATAACTTTTGATCCAGAGCTCCAAATAGAGATCTGAAAGTTGCTACGGACTGATCTTTAAGAGGAGAAGATGCATGAAGTGGAAAGGTGAATTTGTATCACGTATCGAGGGAGAAATCGCCAGAGAGGCAGCTAGGGTTTGGCCTCACGCCGAGAGGCATAGAGGGCATCTCAGGCCTTGATTTTCACGCAGAAGCTTCACCTAGAGAAGAGAAGCAAACCACTGAAGTATTAGAGCGTTTGGAGTCTGATCGAAGGAGGAATCAACGAAACAGCGGTGACAGCGCTGTTCATCATGAAATTACGGGTGTAATTTACATTACACCCATGTTTTAACGTTGTTTTCTTCTTCTTCTCTGATTTCTAATTGTTCTAAACTATGCCTTATTGTAATCCTTCCTCCATGCAAGCTTAAACATATTTTGGGACATAGGGTTTAATCCCTTTGATTTTTAATGATTAGATAACTCTTTCTTTCGTCATGATAATCTTCGTTGTGATAATTTTACTCTTGTGATAAATTGTGCTTAGATTCTATATAATTGCATGTTATTAATTATGTTCTTAGAGTTTTCGCAATGAGACTGAAAGGTGATTTGATTGAGAGCTTGGAACCCTAGAATTGCATATTAGGATCCCTTCCCTAGGTTACATCTAATTTGATCTGTTCTAGTAAATTAATTGCCATAATTATAACATGAATCTATAGATCGAGTCTATTTGTCAAACATGGAGATCTTGCACGAAAGTGAGGATCGGAACGTTGGAGATCCATGAGTAAAACTAGTGCTCAGGCTCAGATGCACGAAAGTGATCCTTGAGATTCCACTATAGATTATCAACCTAGAATTCGGATGCACGAAAGTGATCTTTGAATTCTCTGATTGATGATTTACTTATCTTTAGCTTGGGATAGATCTAGCGCGAAAGCAAGGATTGGTCTCTGCGCGATTGTCTGCACGAAAGTGAGATAATCCTTTTATGAAGTAAATTAGGTCTTTATCATAGCAAGATTTGATTGATGACCTTTTATATCTAATCATTGAAATTAAGGTGGATAAAACCCTAGTCCCATGTTTACCTCTCTGATTATCTTTAGCGTTATTTCTATTACTTATTTGCATCATATTTGGTTTACTTAGCTAGAGAGAAAATAATTATTTGGTAATTAACAATAAGGTCTCTGTGGATTGATATTTTTATTACTTCGATAATTCCGTGCACTTGCGGAAACCTATCAAGTTTTTGGCGCCGTTGCTAGGGATTAGTCCAAGGTACACGCGTGCCAGACTTGTAGTGTTCCCTTTCGGGCTATCAAGTTTTTGGCGCCGTTGCTGGGGACCTTAGTTTTGTTAATATCAAAATAGTTGTTAGTATTGCTAGAATAAGTATTTTTTGTTTTAGATTTAACTTTGTTTTTTTTTTCTTTTTGCAGGTTTTGGATTTTCACAGTTGTGACAGAACTGTGATATCTAAAGATTTGTGAATTTGCTTGTGTTTTAGATTTTCTATTTTTTTCTATATTCTGAAAAAAAACAATTTCATTTGATTTGTGTTGGATTATCTCTTTGCTCGATAGATTTGGTAAAAATGTCTTTTCATCACAACTCATGGGCTTCTGAAGGAGGAAAGGTATACATGCAACAAGGTGAGAACAAAGATTATTCACAGATGACTCTTGGAGAAATATGGAAATTACACAATATTCATCTTATTTATTGTAGAATTTGTAAAGGTGATGATCATTATTTTTATGACTGTCAGTTTAGAAATCATGCAAATTCTAATTCTTCCTGGTATCAAGATGATCATTATGATTTTAGTTGGGAAAATCAAATTTCTTCTTATGATGATTACTCATATCATGTTTCTGTACCATACTATAAGGATACTAATGATGACTTGAATGAGACCATTAAACAACTCAATTCTAGGTTGGATGACATGATTGCACATATTGAATTGCTAGAAACCCAGAAAGCACAACAAGCATGTTTATTTGAATTTGAAGCTGAAAAGCTAAATTCTTCTTATTCTCCAATTAGATGTGATATTTGTGGATACTTAGATCATTGTACCTATGATTGTCTATTTTTAAATCCCAATTTGTCATATAAGGAATCTTATGAAATGTATGATAGATGGAAAAATCATCAATCCTTGACTATTAATACTGAACTGCTAGAAACCCAGATTGCACAGCATGATTGCTTATTTGAGTTTGATACTGAAAAACTTGATTTAGAAAATTCCCCATGTGATCATGATTGTTTTGAGATTGAGCCTTATGTGGATATTCATGAATCTCATTTTTATGACTGTGAAATTGATTTATCCGATAATTTATTTGAGGAAAAGGTTGAGAAAATTAAAATTGAAAACCCTTCTTTTGATGATAATTCTGATTTTGATGTTGTATCATTTATGGTTAAATCTGATGAGTTTGATAAAGGGTTGAAAATTACAGACATTGATGAACCTCACTTTGATTTTTTTTTGATATTTTAGAAATTAATGATAAATCTCTTGTGGTTAAATCTGATTCTATAAATTCTTTTTCATATGATTCTGATTTTGACTATTCTGATGATGAATTATTTGTGGGGAAGCAAGAGAAAATTGATTTTGAAGAGTCTCATCTTGACTTTAATGATGATTTTGAAATTGATAAATTATTTGATGAAGTGCATGAGGAACTTGATAAAAATTTGAATGTTGTGAAAATTGATGAATCTCACCATGTTGATATGTTGCCCATGTCTACTATTGAATCTTGTGGTTTATTTGAAAATTTATGTTTTATTGAGGAATCTAATAAAAGACATAAACATTATTATGATGATCCAATGCTTGATTATTTTGATCAAAGTCCTACTTCTATTGCTATTGAAAATATTAATCTGAAGAAAGGACTCATGATTTTGCTTTTTGATAAACATAGGAAGATCATAAAGATTTCTTTGAGTGGATTTGAGAAGTATGATTTTAATTTCTGCATATTTAAGAAAGCCACTTTAATTGTGATTTATATGCAATTCTGGATTTTTGGATTTGTGGCTAAGCCTTTTGGACAGAGAAAATGCAGAAAATTGTTTGCTCTTTATTTTGGAACTGATTCACCTGCTTCACCATGATATTGAGTTTTGGTCAAGCTATGGACCTAAAATTAGCGCTTCTTGGGAGGCAACCCAAGCACTCTATCTTAGTTTAGCTTCTATTATTTTTAATTATTTTTAGAATTAATTTTTCTTTTTGTTTCGCAGGGAGAATAAAATTTTTGCAAAATACGGCACTATCGTAATCGTCCTTACGGTACCGTATTTTTGGTATGATTTCCACCCGAGAGTTTTTGGTATTTTACGACACTACCGTAATATTGTTCACAGTACCGTATTTTTGAGTCATTTCTTTCCCGAGAGTTCTTTGAAAAATACGGCACTGTCGTAAGGCCTTTCACGGCACTATATTTTAAAGCTGCTTTTTGCTTATTGAGTAGGTGTTTTCTCGCATTAATTTTAAGAAACTGGGTTGAGAGAATTTTTGATCTTTGGCACAACATTGAAGTACTCATCTTTGTCTATCATCTGGATATTTTTTCTGAATTTTAAAGTCCATGGATCTCTCTAAAAAATATAGCAACTTTTTGATTATGATTAATTTCTACAGTAGTTTTTTTTTCTAACTGTTCTGACTAGCACTTTTGCTGCCACTTTTAAAGATGTTTCGGTGACTTGAAACCCAGATTTTTCACTTGGAATATGAAGTTCGTGTGTCGTTCTATCTCATGGAATAGTTATTTTCATGAATATATTTTCCGATCATTCTAGGACACATAGCAACTTTTCGAATTTGATTAACTTTTGTGTAGGTTTTTGTAGTTTTTGCAGTTTTGTAATCTGAGTAGCCTTCTTTCTGCTGATGCCCTAAATTCCTGACAGATTTTGATCCTTTGATTTTTATACTTCTAAAAAGAATATATCTTATTCTATTTCATGGTTCTGTCCATTTTCTATTTGGATCATTAAATCTTATTTTTGGGTAGGGCTACTTTTCATAAAAAATTCAAAAACTGCACAGTTTGCTTTCTACCAGTTATTGCTCATTTTGCCTCCAAATTCAGAAATCTTCAAGAGCAATTGTGTTTCACCTCTAACCACCACTGCATCTGCCTCTAACATCACTATTTCCAGCCGTCGACACTGGATCGTACCATATGCAGACTCTTACTTCTTCTACTGCCTCTTATTCCATTTTATTTATTTATGTAGTAGACTCTTCATTAGTGATTGCGTTTGTTTATTTTTGTAGTGCTATCTCTCACACCCACCGGCCACGATTTCACCTCCAGGACTATGATCTCTAGCAGGCCACTAGAGATTACTCACTCTACTGTCGGCACCATCACCATCATTACCAGCAGCTTTTCAACTAGCTTCTATTCACCTCTACTTCTTGCCTGCTCGACTATTTCCACCGGCATCCTCTTCAGACCTTCGGCGACATCTCTGATTCTCCCTTGAGAAAATTATTTTTATCATTATTATTTTTTAGACTGTTTTTGATCTGAGCCTTATGTGAGCCTTATGTACATTAAATTTTGCATAAAATTTTCAACAGGCATATCTTTGGACCCAGCTGCATTGGCCTGACAATGACTGAGCATAATCTATATAGTTTTGTGAGTATCACTTGCACTCTCTTATTAATGACTATTTCATATAGTGCATCTTTGACTTTATCATATTTATACTACTTATTGGTTTTCTCTTGAAAAATGATTTTATGGATATATGAAACTCATTGTTTTGATGATGATATTATTCAAATTTGTTGAAATTGATGAAAGCATATGATCCACTATCTACTATATGATGACATGATTTATTGATAAAATTTTTATTGATAAAATGTCTTCCTTGATGATGTGAGTATTTATACTTGTGATTAGAGAAAAACCCTATCATGTTAAATTTATTTCTTCAGTGCATATCTATCTTTTGAAATTTGACATTGGTTGATGGATGAAACTTTGGGTAGATGTGTTATTTGAGGAATAAGATCTAAAAGTGAAACTACTCCTTTAAATAAAATGAGCATATGAGTATGATTTGTGAATTGATATCAATTGATCAACCTAGTAGATATTTAGTGTATTTTGCTATTTGTTGGGAAGGAAGAATCCAAGATCCATAAAAATAGTGAGAGACTCCCCTACTTGGCACTATGTAAAATTGATAGTGGTACCTAAGACATGGGGTGAAGTATATGCATGAAAAATAATGAGAGTGAAAAATAATAAGACTCATCTACTTGGCACCGTGTAAAATTGACAGTGGTACCGAAGACAAGAGTTGAAGTCAAAAATAAAAAGTGTGTATCTAAGTGAGTACATGCCATCTTTACAAAAACAAACCAAATACATAAAAAAAATCATGTGTCGAAAAAGATCTTGGAAACCTAATTCCTGTAAACAGAAGCATGATAGATTTGAATTTAAAACTGGGTGAAATCATGAGATTGAAAATTCTATTTATTATACAAGTTGCAAAGTTTTATTTAATTGAATTGTGCATCTAGAGGGTTGAGTTCCAAGGATAATATGTTTATTTGAAGTTTTGTAAATCAATTGGTGGAATTTTCATTGATGGGTTGTATTTTAGAAATTTATTGAGCATGAAAAGGTTATTCTGAGGATCAATTTTTGATTTTTTGCTTGAGGACAAGCAAAGTTTGAGCCTTATGTATTTGATGACACCAAAATTTATAGTAAATTTCATGACATTTTATATTTCTTTTCTTGTCATATTTATTAACTTTTGCTTGTTTTTAAGCATTATTTGCTAAATATTACTGAATCAATAGAATTTCCTATTTTTCATAAATTTCAAATAAAAGTGCCATATTTTGATAGATTTTGAAGGATTTGAGCGCACGAATGGATTCAGGATGTCGAAACGAAGCCGCCCGCCAATTTTCATGCAAATCGGAGCGAGTTTGAAAAATACACCTCGGGCGTAATGGATATTACAGGTGTAATTTCTGCCTAAAAATATGGCAGCACTGTAAAAAATAACACGGGCCATAATTTAGAGCAATTTCCGACCAGAAAGTTCAGTTGATTTTACGGCACTGCCGTAATTTATTTTACGGCCGTAATTTACACGGGTCGCGCGACTCTTACGGGCCCAAAACTTGTGAGGACCATAACGTTTGATCCAGAGCTCCAAATAGAGATCTGAAAGTTGCTACGGACTCATCATTAAGAGGAGAAGACGCACGAAGTGGAAGGGTGAATTTGTATCACGTATTGAGGGAGAAATCGCCAGAGAGGCGGCTAGGGTTTGGCCTCGTGCCGACAGTCGTAGAGGGCACCTCAGGCCTTGATTTTCATGAAGAAGCTTTGCGTGGATAAGGGACGCACACCACAGAAGTTTCAGAGCATTTGGAGTCCAATCGGAGGAGGAATCAACAAAACAGCAGTGACAGCGCTGTTCATCACGAAATTACGGGTGTAATTTACATTAGTCCCATGTTTTAACGTTGTTTTCTTCTTCTTCTCTGATTTCTAATTGTTCTAAACTATGCCATATTGTAATCCTTCCTCCATACAAGCTTAAACATATTTTGGGACATAGGGTTTAATCCCTTTGATTTTTAATGATTAGATAACTCTTTCTTTCGTCATGATAATCTTCGTTGTGATAATTTTGCTCTTGTGATAAATTGTGCTTAGATTCTCTATAATTGCATGTTATTAATTATGTTCTTAGAGTTTTCGCAATGAGACTGAAAGGTGATTTGCTTGAGAGCTTGGAACCCTATAATTGCACATTAGGATCCCTTCCCTACGTTAGATCTAATTTGATCTGTTCTAGTAAATTAATTGCTATAATTATAACATGAATCTATAGATCGAGTCTATTTGTCAAACGTGGAGATCTTGCACGAAAGTGAGGATCGGAACATTCGAGATCCATGAGTAAAACTAGTGTTGAGGCTCGGATGCACGAAAGTGATCCTTGAGATTCCACTATAGATTATCAACCTAGAATTCGGATGCACGAAAGTGATCTTTGAATTCTCTGATTGATGATTTACTTATCTTTAGCTTGGGATAGATCTAGCGCGAAAGCGAGGATTGGTCTCCGCGCGATTGTCTGCACGAAAGTGAGATAATCCTTTTATGAAGTAAATTAGGTATTTATTGTAGCAAGATTTGATTGACGACGTTTTATATCTAATCATTGAAATTAAGGTGGATAAAACCCTAGTCCCATGTTTACCTCTCTGATTATCTTTAGCGTTATTTCTATTACTTATTTGAATCATATTTGGTTTACTTAGCTAGCGAGAAAATAATTGTTTGGTAATTAACAATAAGGTCTCTGTGGATCGATATTTTTATTACTTCGATAATTCCGTGCACTTGCGGAAACCTATCAAGTTTTTGGCGCCGTTGCTGGGGATTAGTCCAAGGTACTTGCGTGTCAGACTTGTAGTGTTCCCTTTTGGGCTATCAAGTTTTTGGGTTTGATGACACCGAAATATGTAGTATATTTTGCATCATTTTAGATACCTTTTCATGCTAAATCGAGGATCTTTCTACTTGTTTTTATGCTAAATTCATCAAATATTGCAAAATCTACTTCTATTTTGGTTTTTCATGTTTTTCAGGCACAAAGGCACTAGTTTAGGCGTTTTCAAGCAAAATCAAATACATGTCATCAAGAGGAGATCACCCAATAAATTTCACGCAAATCGGAGCAAGCCAGCAAATTACGGTAGTGCCGTAATCTATTTTACGGTACCGTAATCCAAATGGTACCGTAAAATCCGAACACTGCTGTAATTTGTGAAGATTTCCGAACATAAAGATTTCCCGATTTTACGGTACCGGACGTATGCAATATTACGGTTCCGTATTTCTGATTACATCAGAACAGAAACCTTAGCTGATTTTACGGCACTACCGTAAACCAGTTTACGAGCCGTATTTTTCAAGACGACATCGGCACAGAAGACTCAAGAGATTTTACGGCACCAGCCGTAAACAATTACACGGTTGTAAAATCGGTTTTGAACGCGATGCCCAAGTCAATGTCCACACTCGATCCTTTCGGAGATGATTGCAAACGATCCAGAAGTTTATATTCGATGTGGTCAGAAGAAAAAGGAGACCATGGAATGAGAGGATTACGGAGAGACCAAAGGCCCCAATTTTGATCGACCTTCGAGGGAGAAATCGCGATCCACGCCGCCACCG
Organism: Costus pulverulentus; assembly: GCA_027562315.1. Taxonomy (NCBI): domain Eukaryota; kingdom Viridiplantae; phylum Streptophyta; class Magnoliopsida; order Zingiberales; family Costaceae; genus Costus; species Costus pulverulentus. The sequence goes on along the minus strand of CM050440.1, from coordinate 37,607,702 downwards.
AGGGTTTTGCCGTAGCGCTCGATCCAGATGACCTCCGGCCGCGATTTTGCTAACGAAGCATCGCTTGGTGAAGGAGACAACGTGCCGGAAGTTTCAGATTGAAAAGAGACAAATTGGAGGAGAAATCAAGGGAAGAAGGATCGCCACCACTATTCACGCCTTCTTTTGTAAAATTGTGAAATACTTCACAGCCGTGCTGTATTTTCTAAAAACTCTTCCTTTTGTTGATTTTCGATTTTATGAAATTATGGAATATTGTATTTCCTTCGCCATGCTAGCTTAAACTACTATTGGGACATGGTGGAGTAGTTCACTTGACTTTTAATGATTAGATAACTTCTTTTTCAATATTTCGTTGAGTTTGATTTTAGCATGATGATTTTGCTCATGTGATAATTGTGCTTAGACTCTCTCTAAGTTCATATTATTAATTATGTTCTTAGAATTTTCGCTTGAGACCGAAAGGTAATTGCTTGAGAATTTGGAATCCTAGAATTGCATGTTAGGATCCCTTCCCTAGGTTAGATCCATCTTGATATTTTCTAGTAAAATAATTGCCATGATTATAACATGAATCTATAGATCGAGTCTATTTGTCAAACGTGGAAATCTTGTGCGAAAGCAAAGATTGAAACGTTGGAGGTCCTTGTGCAAAACTAGTTGCGAGACTCGGATGCACGAAAGTGATCCTTGAGACTCCACTATAGATTCTAGAGCTCGAATGCACGAAAGTGATCCTTGAGTTCATCCTTTGATAATATCTTCTTCATGATGAAATTGAATCAACGAAATCCTTATTCATGTCTAGTCATAAAAGTTTAAGTAAACGAAACCCTTGTCCCAGCTTTTCTCTCTGATAATTCCGCTTTTAGTTACCGATTGCTATTCTCACGATCTCGACTTGCCTAGATAGTAAGAAATCAACTATTTAGTATTCGACAACGTAGGTCCCTGTGGATTCAATACTTTTTTATTACTTCGTATACCCGTGCACTTGCGGTTTAACAAGTTTTTGGTGCCGTTACCAAGGATTAGTCCAAGGTACACGCGTGCCAGATTTGTTGTGTTCCCTTTCAGGCTATCAAGTTTTTGGCGCTGTTGCCGGGGACTAATCCCCGGCAGCGGTGCCAAAAACTTGATAGCCCGAAAGGGAACACATACTCCTATAGCTAGATATTTTGGGATTGAGCCCTATGGAGTTGAGTTGGCAAGAGGAAATGCAAGACTTCACATTGAGTCTTGCATAGCAATGAAAATGATTGTTAGAGAGGGAGACACTTTTTGTTTGGTCCTTGGACCAAATATCCCTCCTCTACCTCTACCTCACGTTGAGAAGACTACGGTCAGAGAAAGAGCCAACTGGAAATTATCTCCTAGTACAGCAGAAGCAGCCTTTACTCCACCACTAGACACAGTTCCACCGCCACCCACCTGGGGTGGAAGGAGTGAACCTTTCAGTATGAGTATGGATTCACCTCCTCCTGATTCTTCACAGCCTGCTGGTACTTCTTCACAGAAACCCAGGGGAGGATTTGCTAGCCATCACGATCCAGGTTTTCAGGCACTTACAGCACAGATGTACAACCAAGAACGCCGCCAGGAGAGGATGGAAGAGACTCTAGGGCACATCCAAAGGGATATGGAGAGATTGTGCAATCA
>CM050440.1:37547704-37563559 GCA_027562315.1 Costus pulverulentus | reverse complement strand
TCCATTTATGGTAAGTCATCAAGGCCTCTTCTCAAAACGCCAAAAACGCCAAAGAGGTTACTCACTTCACTTGGCTTCTTGCACTTTCGTGTGGAGAAGAGGTGGACGAAAAGAGGAGCTCTCAGCCAAGCAAGTATCTCATCTCTCATCCCTTCCATTCGACAAGGACACTTGAAGATCTTTGCTAGCACAAAGATCAACAAGAAGAAGCCATCTCACTTCTTGTGTGCGGTACCTTTGGAGAAGAAGCATTTGATTCTTTTGCTTCCAAGCCGCCTCCTTCATCATGGCTATGGTAAAAGATCTTGACTTGATCTTTGCAATACAATCGTATTTTCATGTTGATCATATCTCATGCAACCGATCTCTAGAAATCCATTCCGCTGCTTGCAAACCTCCATATGCGCAATTAGGGTTTCGCTCCCCCTTGAAGGGGACCTTACATTTTCATATGTGGTGGTTCACATGATGAAATTTCTAGTGGCAGCCTCAAGAGGTTAGGACTTTGTGCTGTATCCAGCCCTCGCTGAACACAAAGTTTCTGAACAGTCTTGAGAAGGGGAATTGCCGAGTAGCAATTGGCCGGCGAGCCTACCTCAGGAAGCATGTGTCACCTTGTGCAGTTCATCCCACCCTCGTGGGACACAAGACCGTGTACGAAATGAGGATCCCATCTCACTAAGGAAGTCGGGCGACTTCTCGATCAATTTTTGAGGATTATCGATTCGAATAAAATAGTGAGAAACAGTTATTTATAAAAGGCCAGAATAAATGATTAAAATGTGATACTGATCTGCTCTTGTTTGTATTGTAGATGGCTTCTACAAGCAATAACAACAGCGGACTGTCATTCCGTTCCTTCCTTGAGAGGAAGAAGTTAATTGGAGTTAACTCCATGGGCTGGTACCAGCACTTGAGGATAATCCTCAAGTAGGAGAAGAAGCTGTATGTCTCAGAGCAAGCGCTTCCTCCTCAACCGTCATCCTCAGCCCGCACGGCTGAACAGGAAGCTTTTTTTCAAGCATCAGGATGACGCCTTGGATGTTGGCTACCTTATGTTAGCCACGATGTCGTTCGAGTTGCAGATGCAGTATGAGGATCAGAATGCATTTCAGATCATCACGCATCTAAAACAACTGTTCGAGTCGCAGGCTAGAACAGAAAGGTTTGAAACATCCAAGGCTGCTTTTTAGTGCAAGATGCCTGAAGGTGCTCTAGTAGGACCACATGTACTCAAGTTGCTTGGGTACTTGTCGCATCTCACTAGACTAGGACACCCGATGGATCAGGATGTGGCTACGGACCTTATCCTGCAGTCGCTGCCTCCGAGTTATAGCTCTTTTATCATTAACTTCAACATGAACAAAATAGCTTGTACTCACGAGGAGCTGCTAAAACTGCTGGAAGCGACCAAGAAGAAAATGGTCAAGTCCAAACCCAAGTCCATTCTTATAGTCTCCAAAGACAATAAAAAGCGAAAAAGGGGTAAGGACAAGTCCAAGGCCAAGGCACTAAAGAAAGGCAGGGTGAGGGAGAACAAGTGCTTCAACTGTGGCCAGGAGGGCCATTGGTGCAAAGACTGCATGCATCCTCAGAAAGAGATGAAGAGAAGTAACCCTTTGTCTTCAGGCTCAGGTAATTTTATTACCAAATCCTATATTGTCTATTTCCGTACATGGGTATCTTATACCGCATGGTGAGACTAATATTTGCAAAAATATGCAGGAGCTCCAGAGAAATAGGACATGGATGACAGTAAGAAAATCTTGCTGGAGCATTGATGCTGCCGAGCTATTTTCATTTGTCATTGATAGGATTGTTTTATTTTTGCAAATATGTAATTGACATTGTATCTATTCCTTTGGAGTAGACTTCTTGGAATAAATGGAATTTGACATTCTTTTCATTTGCAAATCTCTTGTCATTACATTGTGCAAAATAATGAGGTAATAAAATAACTTGAATTTAATAAGTGGTTCAAATTGAATGCCAATCTTCTGACTCAGAGATTTTATCATAAACAAGTGATGCATCCACTGACTTCATACACATGAATTCTTGGATTCGAACTCCTTCTAGGAGATTGACTATCTTAACCTCTTTCGAGGTGTGATAGATGGGCAAAGACTTGTTTGGTGATAAATGTTTTTCACCAAGTGAGGTGAAGTGGAAAGGTTAAAAGATACGAATTCGTGAAATTACCAAAATATTTATGGAACCAGCTTATCAAAATTCATAAGTGATCTTCAGTCTAGGTTGGATGAAGAGTACTTGAGCCACAGGTGACTATTGTATTGAGTATGAGGTCTGCTCATAGCTCATAACTCCTAAAGAACACCTTGGAAGGTGATTTTAGTAGGAGGAATTGAAAGTCAACCATATCTCTGCTGAGGTTATGCTAATAGTTTTTTTGACACTGAACTATTTCATCTTAAATGTATCTCCAGGAAAGGAGATGACATGACTAATTATCAGGATCTATAGATGTGAGACTTTGGGGGTCATACATCTGAATCTAGTGACATAGATTCAAGATCTGATAAGTGTAGGTGGAGTATTCTAAGATGACTTAGGGATACTAATTTCCATAGACCCATAGGAGAACAAGCGATTGTTGCTCTTGATGCTAGTTTTCTTGGAAATGTATTTCCTTGAAAATGGTAAGTGGGAGGAAATTGTGACTTGGATTCAGTCCAAGGTCAACCACCTAGCACAGATGGTCAAAGATGAAATCTGAGCCTTGTATATAGGTTGTGGGGCAACCTAGGCTCAGAAAGTGTGGGAAAAGGCTGAATCAATTCATGTCTGTTAGTGTTATGGGTAGCTCCTAACTTGGACAAAGAATCTTCACCTTATAGTACCTAAATTCAGTGGGAGCTTGATGACATCTCTGGTCTTGTATGTTGGGGACATACAGATCATCAAAGACGATATCCCGATCCTTCACTTGGTGAAGAGATGATTGGGAAAAGTCTTGTGATGAATGACTAAATGGACATCACCTATGGGGTAGGTGTGTGAGTTTTTGGATAAGTCCAAGAAACTCCAAGTGCCAAGTCAGATAACATACATCAATGATGGTATGTTATAGACTAGATGTGGTTTGTGCCGAGAGCATAACCAATTGATACTAAGTCCAATCGAGGTGCATGACACTAGATAAGGAATGAAGAACACACTTAGGTTATATATAGAACTAAGGGGTGGTTCTTGGTCAGTAATGATAGGAAAAGCTCAGTGGATTCACTTTGCAGCTTAGTTCCAGTCAGACCAGTGATAGTCTAGCTGTTCTTGTAGTGGTGCTAGAAGCTTTGGGAGCTTCAGAGTAGACTACTTGAAAGTAGAGTATGCAAATGCTTTTGGGAAGCAGTGGGAGTTCTTTGTTGAACTTTGCAGGCGTACTCAGATGCTTGATTGTGCCAATAGAGGATTTGCCCATCCTTACGGGAAAGCTTGATTGTCCATGGCGCCCCTATATGGATGACTGAAAGTGTATGGCCATACCCAGGTGAGAACCTGATTTAGTCATGCCATATTATTGGGATTAACAAGTGTGACACACTTGCCCAATCTGGACATCAGTTGGCAAAAGGACAAAGCTGCACTTGTACTTTGTTGCAGTTTTAGGGGATGTCGATGATGACACCATTCTGATGACTTGGGTAGCAATGCTGTACTGCTAGGTGCCACTCATTACTTATGATGATTTAGTCATCACTGCCAACGTCTGAAGAACCTACAAGGTCGCACACCTTGACACTCGAGTTCTCATACTGATCATTTAGCCTCTGATCGAATCATTGTGTGATTCGGATCTTTTTGGGGAACTGATGCTTTGAGACTTTTATAGAGGAGATGATATTTTATTTTAGTTCATTGTTGACCACTAGTTGACTCTAGTGGACCGCGTTTGACCTCTGTTGACCTGTGTTGTCAAAATGAGTCAAACAAGGGTCTAGGTGCAAGTTTGGGCTTAGCACTTTAGTCACATGAATAAAATAAAATTATTAATTGGCAAGAGAATTTTTCTGTTGGCTAATTAATAAGCTTGGGCACAATTTACAATTAATTACGTATGCGGGGATTCGAACCCATGACACTTAATTGTGAATAGGCGCCTATGCTCATTATCCCACATGGGAAAGATCTCCAGTGTGCGTCTGGCTCTACTGTTATAAATAGAGAGGCCAACCTGGGAGATGTTTTGTACCAGACTCTTCTCTTGTCTCTAGTTGTCATCTCCCCTCTGCTCCTTGGTATGAGGGTCTAGGAGGTGACAACAAATAAAAGTTTTTCGGCATCAAAGGTTGGGACAAGTGGCAGTGCTACCCACTCCTTATTGCCAACACCCCTTCTTCTCCTTGGCGTTGGCGAAAGTTGAGAAGGCTAGAGGTGTGGATCTCATCTTCCGGGGCTAGCCCCCAGCGCGGTGATTGGAGAGGACTCGAGGAGTCAATGTGTGCGCGATTGCAGAGGATGGGCCCTTGCGCGTCTTTATGATCGGCCGCTCCTATAAATTGCTTGATATGGTACTGCCCTCTTCACATCTTTTGTATTCTTCGTAAGACGGTCCTTATTGTTGAATTAGGAATCTCGTTTCAAGCTCGCTTCCGCTGTTTTCATTTTTAGCTCGGGGATTCCCAACGGGAACCATTTGAAGTTGAATGAAGAACTCTCACTTTTCAAAGTGCTTCCTAGAAGCATACAGCACACTCGGCCTTCGGTCATAGAGATAACAATGGTAGTCTATATAAAGCTCTCCTAGCTTACTACACTACTAGAACAATTAGCTAGACTGTGACCATTGTCTAACTGGAATAAGCTATCAATTGTAGCCCTGTAGACTAAGCTCTTCCTGTCTTTATAGACCAAGAACCACTCTTCTAGTTGTTTTGGACACTGAAAGATGTTCTTTTACCACTATCCAGTGCTGCGCACTAGGATTGGTGCTCACAACATAAGTCATATTTAGTTCTAACTTAGACCAAGGAGCCTCTTAGATCTATCCTTGAAGATCCACTCACCCAATGGATAGGCGGTCTCTTCTAAGTCATTCATCACAAAACACTTTTCAACCATCTCTTCACCAAGTGAAGGATCGGGATGTCGTTTATGATGACCGATGTGTCCCCCACATACATGACTAGATAAGTCATCAAGTTCCCATTGAACTCAGGCATCATATTATGGGATGAAGATTCTCTATTTTGAGTTAGGAGTTACCTATAATTCAAGCCATGATGAATCCATTCAACCTACATAGTCTATTGGTTCTAAGCCTAGGTTGCCCACAACCTATATAAGTGGCTCAGATTCCCACTTTGACCATCTATGTCATGTGGCTAACCTTGGACTATATCCAAGTTTGATTTTCTCCCACTAGCCTTTTTCAAGAGATAAGCTTTCCCAAGAAAAATAGCACTTTGAGCAACAATAATTTGTTCTCCTGTGGAAACATGGAAGTAGTATCCCTAAGTTTCCTTAGGATACCCCATCTACACTTATCAAAACTTGGTTTTAGGACACTAGAACCTAGATGTATAATTGAAAGTCTCACATTTCTTGATTATGATAATAGGTCAGGTCGGCTCCTAGTCCATATCGTATATGGAATCCTGGAGACACACTTAGATGAAGTATCATCTAGTGTTTAGAGAAGCTGTTACTTTGTAGAAACTTTAGAAGAGGTGTAGTTATATGACTCATGATTTATTGAATCTTGCAAAGCAAGATCTAATTCTTCTAATTAAATACACCCTTGTACTAATGTGTTATAGGAGGAGTGAGCTATGAGAAAATCTCATACTCATCTAGATAGTCATTTAACCCTTGCTGACTCAAGCACTCATCATCTCGATCAGATCGAAGAGTCTTACTAAATATATCAAGTTGGTTCTCTACTTCATTTATGAACTCCTCATCAAAGGACTGCAAGTTATGTCCTACAAACATGTCTTACTGAAGTCATCAGTAAGCTGATGAAGTATTGTTACTTTCTTTTATCACTTGTTCTCTCTCCTCACTTGGTAAAGGATGATTTTGTTATTTTCCTCAATAAACAAGTATTGCATGTATCCAACATCTTGAAAGAGGCTAAAACATGTCAATCTCCTCTAAGGAGTTTGAATGTAAGAGTCCATTTTCATGGAGTCGTTGGATGCAATTCTTATTTATATGATCAAATAACATTGCCAAAAGACAAGTACACCTTGAACTACTTATTTGAATCATTTATTATTAATGTTACACATAAATTCATTGTATAATGTGCTAACAACAAGTTTATAAATAAAAAATAATACTCTTTTGTTCCAAAAGCCTATTCACCAGGAATAGAAATAATGTCAAGTACAAAACTGCAAAGAAGATAAAATCTCTATCAAAGTCAACGACTACAGAGAAAGTGCACTCCTGCAATAATGTTAGCATCCTATGCTCCAATTCATAGGTTAGTCTCTCCACGTTATCAATGTTCTATTTTTGCTGAGCACCTACATATTTTAATAAATATCAGTCTCATCATGCGGTATGAAATACCCATAGACAACAGAACTTTTGGTAATATAATTACCTAAGCCTGAAGATGAAGGGTTACTTCTCTTCACTTTGTTTTGAAGTTGCTTGCAGTCTTTTCCCTAGTGACCCTCCTGGCCACAGTGAAAGTACTTGTTTTCATTCTCCATATTTTTCTTTAGTGCTTTGGATTTGACCTTGGTTGCTCTTGGTAGAGCCTTTGCCTATCTTCCGCTTCTTATTGGTCTTGGGGACCAAAAATGGACTTGGGCTTGCTCTTCTCCATCTCTTTCTCGATCAACTAGAGTAGATTCAACAATTCCTCCTAGGTGCATATAAATTGGTTCATGTTGAAATTTATGATAAAACAAACTATAGCTAGGAGGTAGCAACTATAGAATCAAGTCTATCACTAACTCTTAGTCTACTAGGTGTCCCAGTTTCCTAAGATGAGTCACATACCCAATCATCTTGAGTATGTGTGGTCCCACTATAGCACCCTTAGCCAATCTGCACAGCAAAGCTACTTTGGCTATACCAAACCTCTCTGTCCTAGCCTACGCCTCGAGCGGTTGCCTCAGATGTGTAATAATTTAGAAGGTATTTTGTTCCTTGCGTTGTATTTGCAACTTGGGCAACATCATGGCTAGTATGAGATAGCCCATGTCCAATGCATCATCTTGATACTTCCGAAATGCATCTCTCTCAGCTATACGGGTGTGGATGATGGAGGAGAAGGAAGAGTCTGCTCTAAGACTACTTGAGGACTATCCTCAAGTTCCAATACTCGTCCATGAAGTTGGTTCTGACCAACTTCTCTTTCTCGAGGAATAATCACAATGATAGTCCACTATTGCTATTGCTTGTAGTAATATGCAACAAAAGACATACATATTAGTTTCACATTCCAATAATTTATTTTGGACTTTTATAAATGAATGTTTCTCAGTATTTTGATTGAATCGGCAATCCTCAAAAGTTGATCGGGAAATCACTAGATTTCCTTAGTGAGAGATAGGATCCTTATTTCACACACGGCTTTGCGTCCCGCTAGGGCGGGATGTACTGTACAAGGTGATACATGTTTCCTAAGATAAGCGCATCGGCTAATTGCAACTCAAAAATTCCCATTCTCAAGACAGTTTAAGCACTTTGTGCCCAGCTAATGCTGGAACAACATAAAATCCTAACCTCTCCAGGCGGCCTCCAGAAATTTCATCATGTGATCAAACTACATATGAATAATACAATCAAGTCTAACCTGACCATCATGCCTAGGGCCAACGATTTCCTTGCAAATGAGCATCTTGAATTTTAATTGGACTGGGGAAATAATTGTCACCACATGCTTCTTAAAGATAGATAGGTGTATCCCAGTAGGGTGAGAAATAATGCACAACCCCATTGATCAATAGTTTGATGAGGGCTATGCGTTAAAAGACTACTACTTGATATTATTGATGGGGATTTTTGTGGTTTCACCACTGAATTTTATCTTATGTCTAATATTATAAGTAAGTAATCCTATAGTGAGAACATAAGATAAAACAACAGGCATGCTAATAAAAAGTAAAAAATAAATGCATGGTATGGTTATAACCTTATCGACAAATTGATTCATCACAAGCCTTATGATGAACCAATGATTGACCTTGGTATCAAGCCCCTAGACCTAGAGTCACCTAAGCAACTCTAAGGCTCCAAGCGCCAACACATGCCACTAAGCCATCAGCTGAGCTATGAGTGTGCCAATGTCCACTGCTCTAGGTCCTTAGGGCGCTACTTAGGTCTTCATCAACTAGGGTTAACTCCCAAACCCTTAGAGGCACCACCTTGGAAACCCTAGGTGCTCCTCCAAGTTTGGCTAGCCCTAGGTCTTCTTATGGTTAGCTCGCAAACCCTAGTTCTTCTTCTAGGGTTCGGCTAACCAAGGTGCATCATCATGCTCAAAGTGCATCACCACCCTCACAAAGTGCGCCTCCTTGCTTGGATGCACCTCCATCATGCTAGGTTGCGCCAAATCACTCTATTTGATTGCCAACCAATAGGTGCACCACCTAGGATGCTCTAGATGCCACCATGGTTTGGCCAAGGAGGATTTGTGCCACCATCATGGTCCTCATGCCATGCGCCAGTGAATGCAAGCTTCCCTTATCTTCAAGTCTTCAACGCTAAAGTTAAACCTATTCTAGATTTATAATACATTAAAATTTAAAAGAAAAGGGCACCACATAGACCTCATAGCATAATAAAACATGGGCATGTATGGGGCTTGACTACAACCAAGTCATGATGCACAAGCAGTACCTACTCATGCTTTTCTACATGCAATGAAAAACCAACAATAATCAATTTTAGTTTTTCATGAAAACCCTATTACAAACAATGGAAGCAATTCCCTGAAACAAGCCAGTCCCAAAAACCAAGAAGATCTAGTCATGCGAGGGGATCGACACCATGAGTAGAGAAAGTATATTAGAAGCGATTAGGGTGATGGAGATGTATAGGTGCCCATGCATGTGCCCACTACAGGTTCACATACAACCAATGCCTCAAGTTCTCTTCTTCCATGTTCGGTGCTAGCTTCGGGAAGAAGATCCATGCCTTGGGAGAAGAGTTCTTTCAATTGCGCCAACCACAAGATGGATGCAGCAAAGAGAAGGGAGGGAGACGCCAAGCTTGAGTTTTACTTGCGCGAAGAGAGAGGGAAGCGCCAAGGAAATTTCTTGCAACTCTAGGAAGAAACTTGCGGCAAGATAGATGTGGTTCACGCCTTCAAGGGATCATCCAATTCACATTCAACAAGAGGGGGCAGCAACAAGTCCTAATATAGCTGCAAGGGTGATAGGACATTCGGCTAAGGGGATTAGGAAAAGTGGGCATGTCACACCCCTATAAATAATCATGGTAATAATAATAATGTTTTGATTAACAAAATGCAATTTCCTAAGATCAAAACAATCAAATCAGATTGAATAAACTCATGTACCAACTATTGACAATTTTAATACATTTATAGAGGAGTAACAACATCACTTAACAAATTCAACTAACCTCATCCAACCAACAAAGATTTATTGAATATAAACATTCATTTAGACATCCAGTTTACAATGTCATAGAGTGATACCTTAACAAAATTGCTCAAACTTACTATATACAAGACAAAACATATTTACATAAGCATATCAACTTGGCATCTCACTAAAACATCAAACTAGTTAGGAGCTTTATACACAAATATTTCTACTAATACCTCCTCCTTTGCCCCAAGGAAAGCAACCATAGATTAACATGTATTATATATAAAATCAAAAGAGTGAGTTATGAAACTCAACAAGAACTACATTGCCCATACACAAAAATACATTTTTATTACTCATTTGAAGACAAATTTCATAATATGCAAAGGAAGCATCATACAAAGAGATAATAATGTCCTAAATATATTATCACGAGGATGATATCAATGACATCTAAATACCAAAAGCATCATAGGAATAAATCACAATACAACTAACTCATGTGTCAACAAGGTATTGCAACAAATGATAATATCATAACTCAAGGGTGTCAAAAGTATCATAGAAACCGAAGAAATATCACAACCTCACCAGTATCAACGTATCATAAATAGATTAATGGAAACACATCACAACACAGTCTTTCACGTTTGGAAGCATGACCTACCCACGTCTGAGTAAGCTCACACACACATAAGCCAGCAAAGGGCTCGGCATGGCCCAACCAAATATGGAGGGATTCTAGAGGTGGCTCTCATGGACTCAAGAGGTGGCCCTCATTATTTCTAATGTGTCACTTTGCTCCATGTAGCACTTAGTTCCACATCCATAGCCACAATTTCCAAAATGGGATCAAATCATTTTTCCACTAAAAGATGCAAGGGCCAATGAACAATGGTATTATCAAAAAATCAATGTAATACAATGGCATTGTTGCCTTCATATAATTGCCTTTTACAACATCATCATGAGTACAAATATTCAAAGGTCCATATCAAGGTATATAGGAACATGTCAAACATCACATACAATGGGAGTGTCCATGACTCAAAGAATAATCACAATGGATAGATGATTATGCTCAAGCTACTATCCTCATGACGATGGCGTGTTGCACAAGGATGATGATCATTTGTGCCATAATAGTCTTAATTCTAAGGAAAAAATATGTTAAACTAGTTCAGTCATTCCATTCAAATGACTCAAAGGAAAGTGTTGCAGGTAATTAAGCAAAATAGATATCATTGGAAGCATAATAGAATGCACATCCCAATATATCTAATTTGATACAATTTGGCAAAGTTAACAAAAAGTTATTGCAGATCATGTGATGAAAGTTAGACTACCCAATTCTAGATTTACGAAATCAATGAGTTGAAAGTTACTATATGTTTAAAGAAATAGATAGTCTCAAATACATGCAATGTATGACTCTTTGGAAAGATATTTGAGTCTTCCATCGGTCAGAACAAGTATCATTCAAAACTAATTTGAATATCAAAGGCTACAAGAAAGATACTACAAGAAGGTAAACCTTATATTCCAGGAAACATGTACTGAATCTTCCTTTTTGTTTGATACAATTATTGGAGTGTACACTATATAAGATATAATGTGTTGGAAAGCTACTCAAGTTAACTTTTACCCAAAGTAATTTTCATCTAAAAACCATTTGTATGCACAAAGTTACATAACAAAAACCATGAATATGTCAGATTTTTAAAACTCAAAATACCTTAATTACTTTCTTGCATGTAGTCTACAATATGATGATCAGCAAAAATTCACTTGATTTCAGTATTAGAATCTTCTTTAGGTCAATAAATCACAAACTCAATTTTCATTCTAATTTATAATACTTTTGAAAACTCAAATATAGGGAAAATGGTAGAAACTTGCCTTATGGTAAAAATTTGGCTTTTACTCCACTTCTTCTCCAATTTACCACCTTCAATCCATTCTTCTCCAAGCCAAATGCAAGCTTCTATGAAAATTAAAATTTTTTCCTATATTCACCTCATTTTTCCACTAATAGTAATTCTCTAGCATGAGGTGTCATCACCTTGTCACTCAAGCAAGCTTGAGGTGGCTTGATGGCAAGCATGAGGAGTTTTTGGCCCCGTTTGGCCCAGCTTCTGGGCCTGCTTATGGCTTTGCAGCCAGCAGAAATCAAGAAGCTGAGGTGTTTGCTCCTTTAGCTTCTCTATTCCAACCCACAAGTTAGCACTGTAGCTGAGAAACAGGGATGAAGCTGCTTCTCTGCCCCCCCCCCCCCCCCCCCCCCCCCCCCCCCCCCCCCCCCCCCCCCCCCCCCCCCCCCCCCCTCCCCCCACTTCTCTACCTCGACTCCTATTCCAACCCACAAATAAAACATATGTTTTCTCTCTCAATTCTTATAATTTTTTCTATAATTCACCATGATCATAATTTCATACTTTTAATAATTTAAAATATATTTTTATCTTACTTGTAAATATTAAATTTGACTTATTAGCTTTATAAATTTTAAATAATGTAACCTAATTAGTATACTTTAACCTAAGTTAAGCATAAAATGCTAACTACAAATCTAGTCATATAATTTTTATTTTAATAAAAAATTATTTATTATAAATAGAATGACTTAACCATAAGCTGTGCATCAAAACACCCTCAAACTTCTTCGGCCAGCATCTTTTCAACTAGCACTTCTTTACCCAGCAGAAGCTAGAAATAAAAGTTGGGCCAAACAGATCCTTTATCTCCTTTCATTTCACTTGCATAATTATTTTCTTTCTTCTTCTCATTGTTTTTTTACATCACCAACTAGTAACAAATCACTTATTCAAGTTTCCTACTAATTATAATTTATTCTATTATATAGCTAAATGTATCATTTTGCCCCTTTCTTTTACCATATTTCCCCATGATTCCTAGTGTGGGTATTAGCTATAGGTGCATATAATCTACAATCTTTATAATGAGATTATAAGACGAAACATTGACATCATACTTAGTTACCAACTTTATATTTTTTTTCTCATACACTCAATACAACTTCCTCACTTTGAATTTTATGCATCATAACCCAAAATGTTTGTCATTTAACGTATAATTTGATTCTATCACAAAATTGAAGAAAATTAGAGTTACTTGATGATCTTTATAAATAGTATGATTAAAACATGGATATCACAGGGCAGCTAGGCCAAGGAGCAAGGAAAGTTTTCAAGCCTTTTCCTTCTATGCCTAGCAGCATGCCATATGCGCTAAGGCCTTGCCAAGCAAGCCATAATAGCTATATGCACTCCAAGCCTTGCCAAAGGAGGCAAGCTTTCCTACCATATGCCTAGACAAAGTCAAAGGCACCAAAACCTTCCCCATTAAGCCTTAGGCACCTAAGTATAATATTCTTCCCCATTATACTCCTTAGGCGCCATTACCTCTTCTCCTTCACTTATTGGTATGTCTCATTACTTAAATCTAAGTAATGGACCATGCTAGCCTTCATTAATCAAGTTGATTAAGCCATCAGACTCAATCCGATGCAACCCAAGTCAAATATGATTAACCATGGTCAACTTGCCAAAAATAAAGTTTTGCCCTACTATATTTCCTCCATCTCATCATGCGCATCCATGCTGATAGAATCTCCCAAATAGATTGGAGTTATAAAATAACTCGATCATAAGTTTACTCGATCAATACAAGAACTCGAGTATCAAAGTGTGTCACCTTGTAGATTCCTTTGACGTTGGCAGTGATGAACTCATGTCATCATAAGTAGTGTATGGCACCTAGTAGTGTATCACTACTACCCAAGTCTTTAGAATGACTATCTATATCGACATCTCTATTATTGCAATAAGGTATCCATGCATTATAGTCCATTTGCCAAACTAACATCCCAATTGGACAAAGTATGTCATTACTTTGTTTATACCCAATCACATGGTCGTGACTAAATCAAGCTTGCTCTTAGGTATGGCTATACACTTTTAGTTATGCATCCATATAGGGCCCATGGATATCAAGCTTCCCTCAAGAAGAGGAAATCCTCTATCTGTCAATTGAACTTTTCATATGGGTCATAACATACCCAATAACAACCATTATAACTTTCTAACTATAGTGAGACGTTATGTTGTATCAAAGTATGTCCCTAACCATATAGAAAACTTGATGACCTCAAGTCAAAGGATCAATGCATCTCTTGTCACTTGTGAGGTTAACTTGTGACACCAAGTTAGAGCCTTACGGTGGGTTGTTCTAGTATATCCACAACTGATATATTCATATGTGTGTGTTAGCATCACGTGCTTAATTAGCACATATACCAGTCTCATATGTACCAGAGCTGTCCCTTATCCACTCAGGTACTTGACTGGGGAAAAACTTTGAGACAAGATGAAATCTGTCTCTAGGGATATTATCTTGCAAATGTACAAAGACACAGAAGTAAACATAGCATAATAACGGAAATGCCATAATGAATATATAAAACATATGAATGTCAAGTAGTAAAAAGATGAACCAACAACGGGTCATAGGGCATAAACACTAACAAACCCATTCATTAATCCTCAATGACTCATCGTCAATCCTTCATTGATTTTTATTTCTCTTAAGAGTCTATAAGTGGTGCATGCATCCCCTAAGCATGCTAGACGGCCCTTGCAATCCCTAACTCATAAAGATTAGGGCAATCACTCAGTCCATGCCTTGCATAATCTTTACAAGTCTTGCACCGTAGGTCTATCCTCCATGTGCAAGGAGAAATTAATTCCTTCACACTGGGTCTATCCCATATGTGAAAAAATCAAAATAAAAAAGAGACACGAGAAGTCAAGAGAGATGAACCTACAATTTTTTCTGATTAGAAAAATTCATGGCATAAAATTTTCAAAGTCCTTTTACGGCATGGGGCGCAAGCATTTAGAAAATTTGTACACCACATGGGTCTTGTAAGATTGCTCTGATACTACTGTTGGGACACCTCAGGCCAATTTAATACCAAAAATAGAAGTAGAAGCGATGACCCAAAATAGATTTCCTAGATAGCCAAGGATTATTCTTATGAGTGAAACCACCGAATGTGATAGAGAAGTACCTTTTTAAAAATTTAGGAGTGATGCGTCCGCAAGTGCACGGATTTATCAAAGTAATAAAATAAAGATCGTTCCCAACAAGGATCTGTCGGTCAAGTATCGATAATACAACTTGTTTAAATCTAGGCTAATCAAATCATGATTTTTGTTTAAACTCCTAAGTACGAAAAGCAACAGAGGTACGTTTTAGGGTAGAAATCAGTTTTAAAAGGTTGAGACTCGGGGTTTCACCACACTAACAATTATGAATATGATAAAATTAACTCTTTGAACAGAAAATTATAGTCATGAAAGGGGTTTTTCCTAAAGTATAGACTACCTCCTCCCGAAGTGTAGTTTGGTACTTAGATACGCTAATTCTCTACTCCCATGACAGTCAACGCAACTAAGCCCATTAAGTTATGTGAAATACCGTGAAATCCTTCAAACAAATCCAAACTACTCCCATGATTGAATTCATAGGTTTGAATAGAATAGATCCAACGTTGCGATTCACATCTCGATCCTTCTTGCAACGTCTAAGACACAAATATACTTGGCCATAGTAAATTACGAAGTATACACAATTTTGAACAAATCAATACTATAATGATCTTAACAAAGAGTAAAAATATAATTTTTAATTCATAAGCATCAGTGGGCTACATCCCTAAATCCCAAAATAAGGTTTACTCGCTCATGTTCATAGTTAACATCATGCATATTGAATAAACTTGCATTCGAATCCTATCAACATTACAATAATTCACCAGGAAGTGATCAATCCTATCAACATTACAAGAAAGTGATTTGAAAAGCATCCCCTCAATCTAGAGATGAAGAAGAAGTGATCAATCCTCTCTTTTGTGTGAAATCTTACCGGAAATCTGCCCTGGAAGTGAATTTCACCCTAGCCACCGCCTCTAAGTGTGTTCATCTATAAAAGTTTCCTTTGCCCTCAAAAAATCCTACCATTTATAATTTAATCAGTTCAGAACCCATCAAGGAAGAATTCTGGAGAGTTTGGTTCCATTCTGGTTCGATTTGGAATCAAATCGAGTGAAAAACTCGTAAGGGTGGGAAAACTCACGGCCCGTAAATAGTTTACGGCTGCGGATGTAAATGTTTCTAGGACAAAAGTCCTATATGTTGGAGTATGCCCTTAAGGCTAATGTTTGAGGCCTTGGGATTGTAACAGTATCATGTAATAAACTCTTAAGTTTATATAGGCATGGTTGTTATTCAGATTGTTA
>CM050440.1:37523633-37537795 GCA_027562315.1 Costus pulverulentus | reverse complement strand
TTCAACTGTCCCTACGCCAACTACACCACCTCCAGGGGCACTGTAGATCTTTTTCCCTTACTTCTTTGAATTCATTCTTCCTTATCTTATTGATGTTTCATATTTTATAGGGAAGGATGATTCTTCCAAACTCATTGTGTCCACCATTGCTACCTTGCTCTGTTTTGCATGATTCAATGTGGTTGTATGATATTAATTTTGATTCTTGTTATTCGATACGTTTGTACCATATTTTGATATTGATGATTATTTCGATTGGGTTGTATGATGATACTTTTGATATTTTGAGCACCCTGTGGAGGTGCATGCTTGATGACATGATAATATTGTGATACTTTTATGATTGATGAGTATATACTATTTTTGTTGATGTGTTCATTGGTGGCATAGTCTATTTTTGAAGATATTATTGTTGATAGCATGATTCCATTGATGATGAATGAATTCATGCCTGTGATTAGGACTAGATCTATCATATCGAATTTATTTCTCTAATATATATCTACTTTTAAAATTTTTCATCGATTGATGAATGAGATTTTAGGTGGATATATTATTTGAAGAATCTAATTTAAAAGTGAAACTACTTGTTAAATAAAATTAGCATATGAGTGTAATTTTTGAATTGATGTCAAATGATTAAACTAGTTGATGTTTAGTCTATTTTGCTATTTGTTGGAAAGAAGGAATCCAAGATCCAAAAAGAGAAAATGACTTCTCTATTTGGCACTGTGTAAAATTGACAGTGGTACCGAAGATACTGGTTGAAGTCTGCAAAAAAAAAAAAAAATTAAAGATAGAGAAAAAGATAAAATGACTCCTCTACTTGGCACTGTGTAAAATTGACAGTGGTACCTAAGACAAGAGTTGAAGTCCCAACAAAAAGTATGTATCTATGTGGGTATACGCTATCAAAAAAAGGAATAAAAAAAAGAAAAGATTTTGAGCGGAAAAAGATTTTGGATATCTTATTCTTGTAAACAAAGGTATGATAAATTTAAACTGAAAATTGGGGAAATTCATGAGACTGAAATTCTGCTTTTTATACAAGTTGCAAAGTTTTATTTGATTAAGTTGTGGATCTTGAAGATTGAATTCAAAAGAATGATATATCTATTTAAAATTTTACGAAATAATTAGTGAAATTTTTCATTGGTGATTGTATTTTAGAAATTTATTCTTCATGAGAAAATCTTCTCCTTTGATCAAATTTTTATTTTTTCTTGAGGACAAGCAAAGTTTGTGCCCTACGTGTTTGATGACACCAAAATTTATAGTAAATTTTGTGCTATTTCATAGATCTTTTTGTGTCATATTCATATTATTTTGCTTATTTTTATGCCTTTTTTATCTAATACTACATAATCTACACTCTTTTTGGTTTTTGATGATTTTCAGATAAAAGGCACGATTTTTAGGCGTTTTCAAGCAATTCCAGATGCATGAATGAATTCCCATCATCAAGAGAAGATTACACGTCAAATTCCACGAAGAATAGAGCTCAAACCAAAATTATGGCACTACCGTAATAGAAATTACGGTACCGTGGTTTCACTGCACCTACAAAATAATTCCACGGTACTGCCATAATTTCTGAGTGCTACCGTATTTTGGGACGATTTTGAACAAAAAGTTTCAAACAAATTACAGCACTGCCGTAATGGATTTCACGGGCCATAATCTGGGTTCATTTTTGTACAGAAAGTTTGATGGAATTTACGGCACTACCATAACTAAAATTACGGGCTGTATTTTGAGTCAATTTTTTACCTGAGAGATTTGATGAAAATATGGCACTGCCGTAATTCATTTCACGGTACCATAATTCCAAACGATTTTTGCACCGTGAGTTCCTGCTGAAATTACGGCACTGCCGTAACCGTTTTTACTGCCGTAATTATAACCTGAAAACGCAATTTTCTTGGACTGTTTGAAGCTCGATACTTGTGTTGTGTCCGCAAGTAGACGGATACTTGAAGTAATAAAATAGATATCGAACCACAGAGACCTTGTTGTCAAGTACTGAATAATCGATTTCTCGCTAGCTAGGCAATCGGAAAATAATGAATCAAACTATCGAAAAGAACGCGGAGAAAATATCAGAGAGGAAATCGGGACTAGGGGTTCATCTACTTTAATTTCTAATGACTAGATTAAGATAAGTATTTGTCAATCTAATTCTATTATGGTAAAGGTAAAATTTACTTTATAAATAAATTGTCTCGCTCTCGCGCAGACAATCATACAAAGAACTGATCCCCACTCTCGCGCAAGATCTATTCAATGCTGAAAATAAGTAAACCATTAGCTAAGAACTCAAGGATCACTCTCATGCATCCAAATTCTTGGTTGATCACCTCAAGTGGAAACTCAAAGATCACTCTCGTGCATCCGAGTCTCAACACTAGTTTTACTCAAGGGTTTCCAACGACTCGATACTCAATCTCTTGCAATATCAAATCAAGTCTACACATTAACTCAATCCAAAGTATCAGAAATTCAACAAGACATTATAGCTCTCTAAAAATCAGAATTCGAAGAACAACCTAATCTCTTCCGGTAGTTCCAAACTCAATAATTCCTAGGGTTCCGAATTTCAAACAATCAACCTCTCGGTCTATTTCGCATAATTCTAAAACATGCTGATATTTAAGACACAAAGGAGAATTAAAGAACAATCAATCACAAGAGTAAAATTATCATAACAAAATTAGTTTGACAAAATTAAGGTTTTCTAGCCATTAAGAAACAAAGAGATTACACCCCCATGTCCCATAAAAAGATTAAGCTACCATGATGAAAGGATTACAATAAAACATATTCATAGAGTGAATAGGAATCGAAAAGAAGGAAGAAAGATTACAAAATAGTGCTGTAATGAAATTATAGCACCGTATTTGCTGGAATCCGCACTATCACCGCTGTTTCGTTGATTTCTCCTTCGATTCAACTCCAAACGCTTTGAAACTTGAAGTACGTGTTCTCCTTCACCAGATGAAGCTCTCTGTCCAATTTCGTGGCCAGAGGTGGTCTGTAGGTGGAAATTCGATGAACCCTAGCAATTCCGCCTCTCTCTGAAATTCGCCATGGATGGATCATAAAATTCGTTTTCTCACTTTTTGTATTTTTCTCCTCTCAAAGACAAGTCCCCCGCCTCTTTCAGATCTCAATTTGGAGGTCTGGATCAAAAGATATGGTCTTTGCAAGAATCAAGCGGAAAAATCAGAATTCTGAGTTCCAAAATACAGCATCGTGACGATTCATACGGCAGTGCCGTATTTCATTCTGTGAGTTCCAGACAAAAATTACGGTGCCGTGAGAGTTTTTCTCCAAAATACGGTAGTGTCGTATTTCATTCTATGAGTTCTGGGCAACAAATACGGTACCGTGGAAAACCTCACGGTACTACCGTAATTCTTCCAAAAGTTTCTGGTCAAAAATGTCGGAATATACGGCACAGTGTAAATGACCACGGCAGTGCCGTATTTCCATTGAAAACTTCTGGTCAAAAACGTTGCAAAATACGGTACCGTGAGCATTCGTCTGGAAAATACGGTAGTGCCGTATTTTAGCTAGATGGTGTATTTTGGCTTGAAATTTGTTGTGTAGACTCCTCTTGATAATAAAAACTCATTCATGCATTGATATTGCTTGAAAACCAATGATAATAATGCCTTTTTTCCTGAAATTGATCAAAAACCAAAGATCGTGTAGATTCCGAAGTATTTGGTAAAAAAGGGTATAAAAGCAAAGTAAAAGAGTAAGACTATGGCTCAAAAGACTACCAAATATGTATCAAAAACACTATGAAATTTGGAGTAATCAACTTGCACGGATGATTTCGGACTATCCAGACCATCATTTGAAGATCTGTAAGAAGCAAAAGAGGAGGTTAGACAAAGGAGAAGAGATAGAGCCAAAAAGCCCTAATTTTCATCCACTTTCCAAAGAGAAATCGAGTTTTCCACTGCCGCCCTAGGTTTCACCGCCAGGAAGGGTACAGCGCATCTCAGGCCATGAAATTTGAAGGGAAGCTGCGCCTAGAGGACAAGAAGATACTCCAAAAGTTTCAGAGTGAAAGGAAGCCAATCGGAGGAGAAATCAACAAAAGCACGCCGCCGACCACTGTTCACGCATAAAATTACGACTATAATTTTTATTACAGCCATGCTGTGTTTAGTAATTTCTTCCTTTTCTTCGATTTTTGATGCCTCTGAACCATGGATTATTGTAATCTTTCTACCATGCTAGCTTAAACTTCTTTTGGGACATGGGGGGAGTAATTCCCTTTGATTTCTTAATGACTAGATGAATCTTTCATTATTTAGTCAAGTATAAATTTAGTATGATAATTCTGCTTTTGTGATGATTGCTCTTTAATTCTCCATAGATTCATATTATCAAGCATGTTTTAGAGTTTTCGCAATAAGGACCGAAAGGTGATTTGCTTGAGAACTTGGAACCCTAAAATTGAATGTTAGGAACTCACCATAAGAAATTAGGTCTGTTCTTTTTTCTTAATTTTAGAAGTTTAATGCCATGATTGATAATCTAATCTAGGATTGAGTTAATGAAACAAAAATGACGATATTGCAAGAAACTGAATATTAGATTGTTGGAGAACCTTAAGCAGAACCTGTGTTGAGATTCGGATGCATGAAAGTGATCCTTGAGTTTCCACTTGAGATTATTAACTTAGAATTCGGATGCATGAAAGTGATCCTTGAGTTCTTTGTTGATGACTCACTTTTATTTAACAATCAAATAGATCCTGCACGAAAGTGGGGATTGGTTCTTATAAATTGTCTACGCGAAAGCAAGATGATTTCCTTATTAAGTGAATTATATCTTTATCATAATAAAATTAGACTAACAACACTTATTCATATCTAGTTATGGAAATTAAAGTGAATGAAACCCTAGTCCCAGATTCTCTCTCCGATATTTTTGTGTAGCCTTCGATAGTTTACTTGCATATTTTCGATTGCCTAGTTAGTAAGAAATTAATTATTCGCTACTTGGCAAACGAGGTCTCTGTGGTTTGATATCTTTTTATTATTTTGAGTATCCGTGCACTTACGAACACAACATCGAATTCTTACTAGCTAACCGATCGGTGTACGACGGGTATAGAAGAACAAAATAACGAAAACTGTCGTAGAAGATCGGAGAGAGAAAATTGGGACTAAGGTTTCATCACTTTTTAATTCTCATGACTAGATATAATAAAGTTTTTATTAGTTATTCAAATCATGATAAAGAAAAGTTTACTTAAAAAAAGAAATTATCTCCTCTTGGACATCCAATTTACACAGAATAGCCTTCACTCTCGTGTTAAATAAAAGTAAACTAGACAAAGAAAATTAAAATCACTCTCGTGGTTTAACTCTCAAAGTCTACTTCTCAAGTAAAATTAAATACTTTCGCATCTTAATTTTACAGGTTTTACCTAAGGGGTTCTAATAATCAAAATCACCTCTCGGTCCCTATTATCATGTCTGAAACAATGGAATCAATACTCACATGTAAAATAAGCATAATAAATTAGGGTTCTAGGACTTAGCTATTCTCATAGTTTAGGTTTCTAGATCTAATCTAAGGGTTCTAGATTTGTAAATCACCTCTTGGTCCTTATTACAAACCCTAAAATATGCAAATAATAATTTTAAAGTAAATAATTATCATTCAAACAATAAACTAATAGATTAAAAATCATCTAGTCATTACAGAATTAAAAAGGGATTACTCCCTAAGTCCCAAAGGAAAGTTACACTACCATGGAGTCAAAAACACAACAAAAAGTCATAATAAAAAAATTAAAATTCGACAGAGGAAGAATAAGAAAAGTTACTGATTTCACAGGGGTGTGAAAATTTTCACAGCCCTATGAATTTTTTCGGTGCTACTGTAATCTACTACAATACTGCTACAGTACTACAGCAGTACTCGGCATCTACAGTAACTCGTGATTTTCCCTTCAGCTAAGATTTTGTTGCTTGGATTTCTCCCTCGATCGAACTCCTTTCGAACTAAAATTTCTGGTGTGTCTTCTCCTCCTTTGGGCGAAGCTCTCCTAAAAATTTCATCACCAGAGGTGGCCTCTACGCCTCTCGGTGAGAAGCTGAGCCCTAGCGGTGCCTCCCTCGATTCTTCACGATAATGGATCCTCCTAGGCTTGAAATCCTCTACTCTACTTATAGAATGATGCTGCAATTTTAGATTTTCTGATTAGGCCTCTGATTTGTCTAATTTTGCTTCGAAAAAATCAAACTTTGGAGGCGGGTGCGGAAGACTCGGGTGGATAGAATTACGGCCATAATAATTATTACGGTAGTGCCGTAATTTATTCTGTGTATTTTTCTAGGATAATTACGGTCGTGAAAATTATTACGACAGTGCCGTAATCTTCTCTATGTATTCTGGATCAAGAATTAGGCTATGAAAATAATTATGGCCCTACCGTAATTTTCTCCATGCTTTCCAAAAATATGGTCGTGCTTTTCTTTCAAATTACGGTCATGATAATAATTACGGTAGTGCCGTAATTTTGCCTTAAACTCCGATTTGCTTGAAAATTAACGGGCAGCTTCGTCTCAATGTTAGGAACTCATTCGTGCACTCAGATACTACAAAATCCATCATATTTTAATCATTTTCCCCTGAAATATGACAAAAATGAGAAGAGGTGTAGATTCTAAAATAATTGACTAATAAAGTTTAAAAACAAGCAAAAGAGCATAAAATGACTCAAAAAGACTATACAATCAATATAAAATTTACTATGAATTTTTGAGATATCAAAATACATAAGGCTCAAACATTGCTTGTCCCCAAGCAACTCAAAACATGAATGAAAGTGTGTAAAGAAAATATAAATGACTTCTATTTATTTCTCCTTAACATAAAAGTAATCCATAATATGTGTAATTATTTTTAGGAATAAATGATATAAAAGAAATAACTTGTTAGGAAAAAGATTTTCAGAAGGTTATAATCCAAGATAAGTAAAATTTTCATAATCTTTAGGATGGCATTCATGTTCATGTCGTATAAACGATCGTAACTCTTTTTTAATAAATCTAATTTACCCTCAAGAAAAATCTTCACTCATCAATCCTAGAGAAAGTTCTATAAATTACTCTTTAAAGCAAACTGGTCTTTGAACGGTTATCTGCCCTTTTTCTGTTAGCACGATAACATTATTCAAAGTACACCATGAAACAGTATAATAGAACTCATAGCATAATCTTAAGTAGTCAGCGGAGTTGTCCACTTGACCTACAGCTATCTCTTTTTCCTTTTTTTTTCCTTTTTTTATTACCTTTATTCTGGAGAGAGCTGGCCAAGGCCATGGTACTTAAATCGTTATCAATTGATGACACCAAAATTTATAATAAATTTTGTGCCATTTCATTGGTATTTTTGTGTCAAATTTACGATCATTTGCTCATTTATATGTCTTTTTAATCAAATATTGCAAAATCTACTTCTATTTTGGTTTTTAATGATTTTCAGGCAAAAGGCATGTTTTTGAGGCATTTTTGAGAAAAATCAAGCACATGGAAAAGTTACCATCATCAAGAGGAGATCACTTGACAAATTTCATGCAAATCGGAACAACCAACCAAAATACGGTAGTCTCGTATTCTATATTACGGTACCGTATTTCCGTACGATACCGTAATATCAGAGCACTACCTTAAATTTGTGGAATTTTTGACCAGAAGGTTTAATGAAATATACGGCACTGCCGTAAAACTTAACACTACCGTATTTTGAAGCACATTCAGAACAGAGATAATTCCTGATTTTACGTCACTACCGTAAACTTTGACACGGGCCGTATTTTCCAGACGATTTCGACCAGAGAGTTTAGCCGATTTTATGGTAGTGCCGTGAACCATTATACGGTGT
The DNA here is from genome assembly GCA_027562315.1 of Costus pulverulentus. Lineage (NCBI taxonomy): Eukaryota > Viridiplantae > Streptophyta > Magnoliopsida > Zingiberales > Costaceae > Costus > Costus pulverulentus. Next base: position 37,529,881 of record CM050440.1, on the reverse strand, counting down.
CAAGTTTGCCAGACAATTCAGATCAGAGAACGTGAGTGATTTTACGGCACTGCCATGAAATATTACACTGCCGTATTTTCATTTTTGAACGTGACTCCACAGTCAATTTTGAAGCCCGATATTTGCGGAGAAGATTGCGGACGATCCAGACCTTTAAATTTGATGCAATAAGAAGAAGAAGGGGAGCCTCCGAGGAGGAGAAGGTGCTCCAGAAGTTTCAGAGTGAAAGGAGATTAACTGGAGGAGAAATCAAAGATGAAGGAGGCGTCGCTACTGTTCATCACCCTCCTTTGCAAATTACGGTTGTGTTTAATTTCATAGCCATGGTGTATTTTCCTAAAACTTCTTTTCCTTTGATTTTTGATCTTTTGAAATAATGGAATATTGTACTTTCTTCACCATGCTAGCTTAAACACTCTTTGGGACATGGGGGAGTAATTCCCTTTGATTTTCTTAATGACAAGATACTTTTTACTTTCATCATGATTATTCTACTTTGATAATTTTACCAATGTGATTATTGCTCTAAGATTCTCGTTAGTTTACTTTTTGTCATCATAATTTAGAGTTTTCGCAATAAGGACCGAAAGGTGATTTGCTTGAGAACTTGGAACCCTAAAATTGATTAATAGAAACTCACCGTCAGAAATTAGGTTAAGTTCTTATTTCTTTATTTTAGTAGTTTAAATTGCCATGATGATAATTATGAACCTAGGATTGAGTTATTGTGTCAAACGTGGAGATCTTGCACGAAAGTGAGGATCGGAACATTGGAGAAACATAGGTAGAACTTGTGTTGAGACTCGGATGCACGAAAGTGAACCTTGAGTTTCCACTCGAGGTGATCAACTTAGAACTCGGATGCACGAAAGTGATCCTCGAGTTCTTTGTTTGATGATTTACTTATCATTAGCTTGGGATAAATCTTGCGCGAAAGCGAGGATTGGTCTCTGCATGGTTATCTACATGAAAGTGAATTAATCTCTTTACAAAGTAAATTATGCCTTTAATATCCATGAAAATTAAAGTGAATGAAACCCTAGTCTCAGATTCTCTCTGATAGTATTTTCCCGTGTGTTTTCGATCTTTACTTTGCTTTTATTCGAATGCCTAGATAGGAAGAAATCAATTATTTGGTACTTGACAACATAGGTTATCACACCCCTAGAAATAATCATGCGCATAATAATAATGTCTCAGTTTAACACAAAACAATTTCCCAAGATCAAAACAATCAAATTAAATTAAATACCACCTATTGACAATTTTAATACATTTCTAGAGGAGTAACAACATCACGTAACAAATTCCACCAACCTCATCCAACCAACAAAGATTTATTAAATATCAACTTTCATTAAACATATAGTTTACAATGTCACAGAGTGATACCTTAACAAAATTGCTCAAACTCAATACAACACAAAACATATTTACATGAGCATATCAACTTGGCATCACACTAAAACAAGCTTAATATACAAACATTTCTATTAACACCTCCTTCTTTGCCCCAAGGAAAGCAACCATAGATTAACCTGTATATAAGGTCAAAAGAGTGAGTTATGAAACTCAGCAAGAACTATAGTGCCCATACACAAGAATACATGGTTTTATTACTCATTTCATAATGTGCAAAGAAAGTATCATAAAAAGTGATAATAACGTCCGAAATATATTATCACAAGGATGATATCAATGATATATTAAAACACTCTGATTAGATCAAAGTGATTAGTGGAGAATTTGATGACTATCCTAAAGAGTGTGGGGTTATCTCACAGCTTGCTTGGAACACCACACCTGTGCGGTGAAAGAAAGAGGAACACATTGGATGTGTTTCCATCTTTGAATAGTCATACAAATTTGCTACTTGACGCCATGCAAACAGATGTACTGTCGCTCAATTGGAACGTGTGTCTAAAGTAGCTTTTGAGTTGGAAACTGCAAATATCTTATTTCATCAAAAGGTTTGGAAATGTAATGTGTAGTGATTCAAAAGTGTGTGTTTGTGGGGCACTATGGAGTGCTAATTCTATCCCAAAGAGAACAAAATATTTGTTGCTCAAATGTTGTCTCTCTTGAGAAGAAGCTATTGGGAGTAGATTTGATTTGGACAAGGTCCAGAATCAACCACAATACAATTAGACACAAATGGAGAGTGGAATCTCACATACAGGTTGAAAGTTAACCAGGGGTTCAAGTAACACAGGAACCACATAAGTCTGGATGGATTCGAAATGCTGGGCATGACGAATTGTTCTTCTGGGATGAACCTAATACTTCTGATGAAATGGAAAAGGTCGATGGACCAGATTCCATGAAATGGCTAAGCACCATTAGAATCATAATGGACTCCGTGTCTGCTGATCAAGTCTGGGACTTGGATGAGTCGCCAAAGGGGTAACACCCATAGGCTGTAAATGGATCTTCTGGGAAGATAGACATGGGAAGTAACATTGTTACTTATAGTGGCAGGCTGGTTGACAGAAATTTCTAACAAATCTACTGGGTAGATATTGATGAAATTTTCACCAGAAGCTATGTGTAAGTCCATTAAGTATATGCTTATTGCATTTTCTGTTATGGCATGTTGTGAAAAACTACTTTTCTTGTTGGATGTCTGGAAGAGGATATCCATATGGAAATAGCCAGTGTTTTCATATAGTGGTCATAAAGATATGCATGGTCTTATGCAAGCATATTGAAAAGAACATGTGTTCACAAGAAGATTAGTGGGAGCACCATAATAATATTTTCTTGTTCTAGATGATTGATGATATCCTACTCATTTGAAATGACATCTTAGCTCTTCACATGGTAAAAACCAAGCTGGAGAAGTATTTCGAGAAGGATAATCTAGGGAATGATGCCAACATTTTAGGCATGAGGGTCTATAGATAGAGATCCAAGAAAGTCATTTCCCTTTAGTCAATCTATATTCATCCAAGACTTTCTGGAAAGGTTTATATTGGATGACTCCAAATATTGATACCTTCAAGAGAGAAATGGTTTGACTCTCACAAAGGATGCTATGTCCTATGACACGGCAAGAGAGTTGTAACATTGGTCTATTGGATAGATCATGTTTTGTGCATAGTGCACAAGACCATTAGTGGCAAATGCTTGGAGTATAGTCAATAAGTTTCAATCAGATCTCAGTGTTTTACACTGGATAGCTGTGGTAGAAATCCTTTCATACTTGGGAAGTATAAAGGATTGAGGTCTAGTCTATAATAGATAGGAAGAATTTTGTGTACATGGGTACACTGATATTTTGTTCCAGTCTAATGACTATTGATCACAGTCAGGATTTGCGCTTTGCCTTGTTGTGGTGTTGTGTGCTGGAAAAGCATTAAACAAACTATAGTGGCAAATTCTACAATTAAGGCTGAGTACATTGCAACTTCTTGTGGCAGCCAAGGAAGCGGCTTCATTCATTTGAACATGAATTTAGTTCCTGGTGCTCAATGGTCCAATATAATTGGGGTCATAGCATAGGACTTAGCGTTCAAGTATGTACTGCGGCAATATCATATGATCTTGGAGATCATGGATAAAGATGATGATTCAAATTTGTTAAGATAAACACAGATAGCAATCTGGAAAACCCACAGACATAGCATCTGGCGCAGCGGAAGCTAAATAAGTCATACTAGAGACATTGGGACTGATTAAACATCAGTTGCCCTTGGTCTTAGTGCAAGTGGGAGATTGTTGGTGTATATGCCCTGCAAACCAATGTATGGACATGGTCAGGCATTGTTTGAATGTACTTTGATTGAATTCTTTATAAAGGCATGGTCGTTATTATGCAGATTGCTTTACCTGTGTTGATGTATTGGATTGCATAAATAATGTCCCTTGAGATTGGTTGGATCCATTCTCATAAGTTATCCCTAGTCAAGGTACCTTAGTAGATATGAGACAGCTTTGGTATATGTGAGACTAGTGTATGGGCTGGTTATGTGTGGGGCATAGTAACGCAGACATACGGGTACATTGGATGTACTGGAGTGATCCACCGTGAGGATTGACTTGTCTAGTCAACAAGTCAATCTCACATGCAAGAGGTTTGCATTGATCCTTAGACTTGAGGTATTCATGTCTAGATTTGATGATGGATATGCTTTGATACAGTCTTACATCTCTCCGTAAATGGGAGACTAAAACGACTATCATTGGGCATGTCATAAGTCACATAAAGACATGGATGACCAATAGTAGGATTTGCCCCTTCCCTGAGGGAAAGTATGATATCCACTCTAGGGCGCCCCACCTTTTTGGTGCATGACGGGAATGTGTGGCCACACTAGTTGAGTCATGACCAATGCATTGGATGAATAAGCTTGAGACTAATCCAATGGCAGGATATCATTTTAGGCAAAGGGATCTATAATGCATAGGAATCCTCGTTGCTTGTTAGGGAGTTGTTGCCATATGACTTAAGTCCTATGACATGGCTAGTAGTGATGTGTTGCTAGATACCCTTCACTACTTATGATGATCTATCATCATTGCCATCGTCATCTGGATCCTACGGGGTCACACACAATAGACTCTTGACATTGTTTTATGATCTGGAAATCATGGAATATATTTGAGTTCATGTCCAAAGTAGATTCATGGTTGAATCAAAGTCCAATTGGAATCCTAATCTAATTAAGGAGTTGGAATCCTTGTTCTATTAGGGATGAGAATCCTAATTCAGTTAGGATTCAAATCCAAATGGGAATTGGATTTGGATTTGGCCCATAGTGGTTGGGCGCAAATCCTAATCCAACTAGGATTCAAATCCTGATAGGATTGAAATGGATGAGGCCCATAAGTTGGGGCGCAAATCCTAATCCTAGTAGGGTTTTTTCTCATGGGCCTTATTAATGTTAAAGATCCAATTTCAATTGTGGATTAAAATTAATTGAGGCAATATGAGAATCCTAATAAGAGTAGGATTCAACATTGGCGGTTTACTCATGGACGTGTGAACTAAGTATGGATCGAATGAAAGTTCGGCCAAGTCCTAATTGAACTCAAATTGGCTTCATGATGCGCCAATTCAAATGTGTGGCTAAGATTATATGGCTAATTCCTTGTAGGAATTGAGCCATAAATTTAAAAGGAAGAGTGGAGGCGGTTTGGGCTTCATGGCTATAAAAAGAGGGGTATGTGCCCCTCTCATGAATAATGATATATCTACTCAAGCCGAGAGCAAGAGAGAGCAAGGCAACTTGGAGTTGCGCAAGCTCTCTATCCCTAGCCGCCTTCCTTCCTTGAAGTGTAGCGTAGCCACCTTCTTTCATCCTTCCCTTTAGCTGAAAGTTTCCTTGGAGGAAACTTGTTGGAGTGAAGAGCAAAGGAAGGAGAGCCACCACCCTTTTCCTCCTCCTCTTTGGCCGAGAGTTTCCTTGGAGGAAATTTGTAGGCGTGAAGAACAAAGGAGGGAGAGGAAGGAGATTCCAAGAGGTGATCTTCTCTTCCCGAGGCTAGCACCGAGCGTGGAAGACAGCAACGTTGAGACGGTCGACGCATGGATACTTGTAGAGGGCGAACACTTGGGCGCCTTCAACATGGCTTCAACGACTGTGCAAGCAAAAGAGGTATATCTCTAACACATCCTTGTGTCTTCTCTCTCGCATGGATCCTTGGGAAGGGAATATGTTTCGGGTATAATGCTCTTTCCGCTGTGTCCTGGGACTGCAAAATTTTAAAATTATACCCGGTATTCCCCAACATTCTGGCGGGTTGGCGGCGCTTCTCTATGAAATTCGATCGGAATCCGATGAAAGATCACCAGAAATCACTTGTTGGCGATGGAGGTGTTGGTGTATATGCCCTAGGACCTAGTTTTGGTCCACTTATGTACTGCTTGACCTTGATATTTATATCATTCTGGCATTGTCGTTATTTATGTTTGTTTACATCTGCGCACATGTACTAACATGATAATGTCCCTGGAGACAGATTGGATCTGTGCTCAAACTATAGTCCCCAGTCGATGTACCTTAGTGGATATGGGACAGCTATGGTACTTGTGAGACTGGTATGTGGGCTGGTTAGGCAGGTGGTGCTAACGCAGACACATGGGTATATCATTGGAGGATATACTGGAAAGACCCGCTGTGAGGCTATGACTTGGTGTAATAAGTTATCCTCACAAGTGACAGGAGATGCATTGATCCCTTGACTTGAGGTCATTGATCATTCTGTATGGTTAGAGACTTGCTTTAATACAACCTAACACCTCACCG
>CM050440.1:37500180-37514577 GCA_027562315.1 Costus pulverulentus | reverse complement strand
GCTTGATTCTCTTCCCGAGGCTAGCACCAAGCGTGGAAGGGAGCAATGATCAAGGAGTCGACGCGTGGATACTTGTAGAGGACGAGCACTTGAGCATCTTCAACTTGGTACCTTCATCCTAACAAGCAATAAAGGTACTAACCCTAACACTTCCTTGTGTTCTCTCTCTCGCATGGATCCTTGGGAAAGGAATGTGTTTCGGGTGTAATGCTTCTTCCGCTGCGTCCTGGGACTGCAATATTTTAAATTACACCCGGCATTCCGTAACACATACGTCGGAAGTGAGGAGCGATTTCCTGCTCTTTGGTGTGTTTTTAGGCTCATAGGGGCACAAGCTGAGCCCCGTCTAGCCACTGCCCCCCCCCCTCAGAACGTGCTGTGCTTATAATTGCTAAGAGGTTATTGAGTGAATTTCATTATACTTGGGTACCGTTCGGTTTTCTCTTGCATTAGTGTGGCCCAGAACGAATTCGCTGTTGATTTCTTCATGCTTCTCGCTGCACTTTCTGAGTGCTTTTACTTCCCTCGTCTCAAGACCCTCTCACATTTTTTTGTGCATCGTGTAAACACTGTAGAGCACGAAACTAAGGACCATCCCTCCTATCGTAGCTACTTCAATTCTAGTATCAGAGGAGTTGCGCGTTCAATTCTCATTGTTCGCATGGTCCAACTCCAATGCATTTGGCATATTTCAGCATAGTTTTTGCATTTTCTGCATTATGCACTTAATGAGTTCCTTGCTTGTGTATGGTGACCACAAGGTTGCAAATCATGTCATCCCAATTCCCTGAAACCCTCCCCGAAACCCAAGTGTCGGTCCATCCCTCGGAAGGGACTAGAACCCACCTAGAATCTATGGCTACACTTATAGCACGAGTCAACGCACTAACCACGCGGTTCTACACACATGTTGGTACATTGGAAACTGCCTTCCAACAACTATTTGCTAGGTTCCGAGACCTTGTTGACCGCTTTGAGTCATCAGATCATGGACGCCCAAACCTGGTTCACCCTCCATTATACAGTTGGCTCTGACTAGGGAGTTACCCCCAATAGCTGCACCTGTAAGGCGCCGAACTTTTGAGGATGAATATGGCCGACATAGGCCCTTCGAGGCCCATGGATTCCCAGTTCATGAGGATGACCCATTCGACGAGCCCAAACCCATTACGAGAGCACTCGGACGGATGATGAGTTTCGTCATATCATCCACGCAGCCCCTGCACCCTTCGTAGGTGGTCTTGATCCCACATAATTCATTGTTTGGGTCGCATTGGTCGACACTTACTTTGAGTGGAGTGATTGTCCCCTGCACATGCATGTTAGGTATCCACGAACCTTTCTTGAGGACCTTGCGCGTTTGCAGTGGGCAAACGTGGAGCGCCAAAATGAGCAACATGCTCTCCCTCCTATCACCCATTGGGACAAGATGAAGTATCGCCTCCGCGAGCGATACGTACCCCCCTCCTGTAGGCAGTGCCTTCTCGACCAATATAGTAGCATACACTAGGGGTTAGGAACCATAGAGGAATATTGTTTGACCTTCGACACGTTACAACTTCAGTGTAGCTTGTAAGAAGAGCCTGAGCTAGTGCTGTCCAAATTTAAGAATGGGCTTCACTTGGACATCCGTCGGGCCCTACCCACTTAGGGGTCGGAGATGTTAGATCAGTCCTTTCAACGTGCTCGAGACATCGAGCAGGACCTACGTGCTATGGCTAGGCACAGTGAGTTCAGGTCCCATAGACGGCCACAGGCTAGTGGGTGATGACACCGAAATTTATAGTAAATTATGTGCCATTTCTTTGATATTTTTGTGTCATATTCATAGACTTTGCTTATTTTTAAGCCTTTTTTATCAATATTTGCGGAATCCACACTCTTTTCTATTTTTGATATTTTTAGGCAAAATAGCATGTTTTTCAGTCGATTTCGAGCAAACCAGATGCATAATTGAATTCACAATATCAAGAGGATATCACACGTCAAATTTCAGAAGAATCAGAGCTTTATAGCAAATTACGACACCCCCGTAATGGATTTTACGGTACCATAATTACACCACAGAATTACGGTACAACCGTAATCCCTGAGAGGTGCCGTAATTTGGGAAGATTTCGACTAGAGAATTCCATGAGATTACGGCACCGCCGTAACAATCTTTACGGTGCCGTAATGCTAGATGATTTTCCACCCGAGAGATTTCAGAGATTACGGCAATGCCGTAATGATCTTTACGGGCCGTATTTTGGTCCAGAAAGTACAGAAGCAAATATGGCATGGCCGTAAACAGTTTTACGGGCCGTAATCATGACAAATACTTCATAGAGTCAAAATTATGGCACTGCCATAATATTATTCATCACGGTACAGTAATTTCATTCAAAAATGCGACTTTTACGGGTCCGAATCTTGCACGGACCATATCTTTTGATCCAAACCTCTAAATTTAGATCCGAAAGTTGTTGTGGACTTGTCTTAAAGAGGCAAAGATGTACGAAGTGGAAGCAGGAATGTTTATCTAGTATTGAGGGAGCAATTGACAGAGAGGCACTTAGTGTTTTGCTTCACGCCGAGAGGTGTAGAGACCACCTCAGGCCATGAAATATACACCGAAGCTTCGTCTAGAGTAGGAGAGCACACACCAGATGTTTTAGAGCGTTTGGAGTCCGATCGGAGGAGAAATCAACAAAACAGCGGTGATAGCGCTGTTCAAAGGCAATTATGTTACAGCACCTGTTTTGTAACTTTTCTTCCCTTTTTCAATTTCTAACCCTCTGAAATTATGGTTTATTGTAATCCTTTCACCATGCAAGCTTAAATCTTTTTATGGGACATGGGGTGTAATCCCCTTGGTTTGTTAATGACTAGAAAACATTAACTTTTGTCATGATAATTTTATTATGATAATTTTACTTTTGTGATTGATTATTCTTTGATTCTCCTTGGTTTTGTAAATATCAGCATGTTTTAGAATTTCGCGAAATAGACTAAGAGGTTGATTGTGAAATTCGGAACCCTAGAAATCATTGAGTTTGGAACTTATCGTAAGAGATTAGGTTTGTTCTTTGAACTCTTGTTTTTTAGCGACTTTATTGCCATGTTGATTTTCTAATTCTTTAGATTGAGTTAATGTGTTAGACGTGAAGATCTTGCATGAGAGTGTGGATCGGAATGTTGGAAAACCTTAAGTAGGACTTGTGATGAGTTTCAGGATGCACGAGAGTGATCCTTGAGTTTCCACATGAGATGTTTGACGTAGAATTCGGATGCACGAGAGTGATACTTGAGTTCTTTATTCAATGATTACTTATTTTCAGCATTGGATAGATCTTGCACGAGAGTGAGAATTGGTCCTTTGTATGATTGTCTGCACAAGAGTGAGATAATCCTTTTATGAAGTAAATTAAATCTTTATCATAATGAAATTTGACTGACAACATTTATTTCCTTCTAGTCATTAGAATTAAGGTGGATGAACCTCTAGTCCTAGTTTCTCTCTCAGATATTTAGTTTACTTTTCGTTTGTGTTTTCATCATATTCGATTTGCTTAGCTAGTAAGAAAACGATTATTTGGTACTTAACAATAAGGTCTCTGTGATTCGATATCTATTTTATTACTTCGAGTATCCATGCACTTGCAGACTACAACAAGTTTTTGGCGCCGTTGTCGGGGACCTTGTTTTTGTTGATATTGAAGATATTGAGAGTATTTCTAGACTAGGTTTTTATTTACTTTTTTTTTGTTTTTTTATTTACTTACTATTTATTTTCTATTTTTATTGAAATCACTTGATCTACCTACTTTGCATGCGCAGGAGTCTTAGGCCAAGACCGCTTGTTCCATTGGATCCTGAAATTAACAAAACCCTTAGAGTGAGCAGAAAGTTAAGACTGGAAGAAGATTTACTAGAAACATCACATGAGATACAAGAAGATATTTTGGATATGGTGAATAACGAGAGAAGATCTTTGCGCGACTATGCTGCCCCTAATTCACATGGAATTCACTCTAGTGTCACCAAGCCGGCCATTGATGCGAACAATTTCGAAATCAAATCAGCGTTCCTATCTATGATTCAACAAAACCAATATGGAGGAGCACCTCTTGAAGATCCTAATATCCATCTATCTCTGTTTCTTGAATTATGTGATACAATCCAAATTAATGGTGTTTCTGATGATGCACTAAAATTGAGAATGTTTCCTTTTTCCCTTAGGAATCGAGCACGCGATTGGCTTCATTCACAGCCGTCAGGGACGTTCACTACTTGGGATCAGGTTTCTAACACATTTCTAATGAAATACTTCCTGCCTAGCAAGACCATCCAACTGAGAAATCAAATTACAAATTTTGCACAAAAGGATGGAGAGTCTTTGAGTGAAGCATGGGAGCGATTTAATGACTTGCAACGAAAGTGTCCTCACCATGGCTTAGAGAAATGGGTTTTGATTCAAACTTTTTATTATGGTCTTCTTTATAACACCCGACTTACTGTTGATGCTGCTGCAGGTGGAGCCCTGATGAACAAGACCAGGGAAGAAGCCTATACATTGATTGAGGAAATGGCACTAAATCAGAACCAGTGGACTACTGAGAAAGGAGTTCATTCTCGCCCTCCACATGGTAAAACTGATAATGATAGCTGGAGCACATTGGTTGAGAAGGTAGATTCTCTGTGCAATCATTTTGATATGTTTCAAATGCAAACTCATGTTGTTTCCTCTGTTACATGTCAAATTTGTCGAAATCATGGGCACTGTTCTGGAGAGTGCAAGATTGTTGTTGATAAGGGTGGGGAACAAATGAATGCAATGGGGGGATTACAATCAAAGTAGATCTAATGACACCTACTCTAATAGATATAATCTTGGATGGAGGAACCACCCTAACCTTTCATGGAGGAGCAATAATCATGATAATAGGCAGAATGAAAATAGGAGATTCCAACAAAGATCTCAAACCCAGGACCAACCCTAGAAACCCACTCTAGAAGAGATGTTTACACAATTTATGGGTTTTCAGAAAAAATAGAATGATGATACCAATGAGAATTTTAGACAGATTAATGCTAGACTAGATGGTATTGTTGCCCACAGCAAAATGCTAGAAACACAAATTGCCCAGCAAGCTAGCACTTCATCTAGACCCCTAGGAAAATTACCTGTCAAACCTGAACCTAACCCTAGGGAATATTGCAATGCTATCATAACTAGGAGTGGGAAACAACTGGAAGATCCTTGGGAATCTCTCTCGATGATGATAAGGTAGAACCAAGACTTGAAACTAGCAGTGAACCTGTGCTGGAATCACAACTTGCACATGAGCAGTCCCAAACTAGTTTGTCACCGCACAAGGGTGATAAACCTAAAGGTGAATTGCCATGCAATGTTGATGATTCTAAACGTAGTTCATCAACACCCTACAGGCCACCTGTACCCTTTCCTCAAAGGTTGGTGCAAGCTAAACTTGACAAACAATTTGGCATGTTTCTTGATGTTCTTAAAAAACTTTATATTAATGTTCCATTTACTAAAGTTTTGACTCAAATGCCAACTTATGCAAAATTTTTGAGAGAGATTTTGACTAATAAGAGAAAGATTGATGATCATAGTACTGTAGCACTTACTGAGGAATGTAGTGCTATCATACAGTATAAATTGCCACCTAAGCTAAAGGATCCAGGTAGTTTTTCTGTACCTTGTTCTATTGGAGATATGGCTTTTGACCAAGCCTTATGTGACCTCGGTGCAAGTGTTAGTCTAATACCTTATTCTCTTTACAGGAAACTGGATGTTGGAGAGCTCAAACCAACCTCAATGACTTTGCAACTCACTGACTCATCAATAAAGCAACCGGTTGGTATATTATAAAATATTCCTGTACAAATAGGTAAGTTTTTCATACCTGCTGATTTTATAGTTTTAGAGATGGAAGAAAATTTGAAAAACCCTATTATACTTGGTAGACCTTTCTTGGCTACATCTGGAGCACTCATTGATGTAAGAAAGGGAAAATTGACTTTTGATATTTGTGGTGATATAATTGAATTTGATTTGACTGATTCTTTAAAAAAAGGCATCACACTCAGGGACATGTTGTAGCATAGAAACAATTAATGATGATGTTGTTTGTGACATGCATAGTTTATTTGATGAACCTTCTAATTTTGAAACTGATACATCTTCTGAGTGTGCTAATAAAGAATCTCAGGAAAGATGCTGCGGTCTCGTCTTTAGGAGGAGAAGACACACAAAGTAAAAGGATGAATTTTTATCCAGTATTGAGGGAGCAATCGACAGAGAGGCAAAATTTCTAGGGTTCATCGGTTCTCAGCCTACAGACCACCTTCGGCCACAAAATTTGACAGAGAGCTTTGCCTGGTGAAGGAGAATGTGCATCTAAAGTTTCAAAGCAAAAGGATTCCGATTGGAGGAGAAATCAACGAAACAGCGGTGATAGCACTGTTCTAGGCAATTATGGTGCTGTAATTTCATTACAGAATTGTTTTGTAACTCTTCTCATCTTCTTTTCGATTCCTATTCATATAGAAACAAGTTTTGTTGTTATTCCTTCATCATGGTAGCTTAATCTTTCTTTGGGACATGGGGGTGTAATCTCTTTGTTTATTAATGACTAGAAAACCCTAATTTTGTCAAACTCATTTTATTGTGATAATTTTACTTTTGTGATTAATTGCTCTTTAATTCTCCTTAGTTTTATAAATATTAGTATGTTTTACAATTTTGCAAAGTAGACTAAGAGGTTGATTGTGACATTTGGAACCCTAGAAATCATCGAGTTTGGAACTTATCGTAAGAGATTAGGTTTGTTCTTTGAATTCTGATTTTTAGTGATTTTATTGCCATGTTGATAATTTGAATATAGGATGAGTTATTGTGTTAGACTTAATTTGATGCTGCAAGAGATTGAGTATCGAGTCGTCAGAGAACCTTAAGTAGAACCTATGTTGAGCTTCAGGATGCACGAGAGTGATCCTTGAGGTTCCACTTGAGATGATTGACTTAGAATTCGGATGCATGAGAGTGATCATTGAGTTCTTTGTTCAATGATTTACTTATTTTCAGCATTGGATAGATCTTGCATGAGAGTGAGGATTGGTCCTTTGTATGATTGTCTGCCCGAGAGCGAGATGATCCTTTTATGAAGTAGATTAAATCTTTATCGGAATGAAATTTGACTGACAGCCTTTATTTCCTTATAGTCATTAGAATCAAGGTGGAAGAACCCCTAGTCCCAGTTTTCTTTTCTGATATTTTCCCGTGCACTTTTCGATTGTTTGCTACATCATATTCAGTTTGCTTAGCTAGTGAGAAAATAATTATTTGGTACTTAATACGTAGGCCTCTGTGGTTCGATATTTTTATTACTTCGAAGTATCCATGCACTTGCGGACACAACAGTGGGCCCCCACCTGTCCATTCCCGGGTTGAGCGACCCGAGCCTCGTTCCGACCCACGTCCAATTGCGGTGACCCATAACTCCCCTAGGCGTCCAGCCCCTGAGGCCTCCTCCTGTCACCCCACGTGGGAAGAGAAGGGCAAGGCCCCGGTCATCGGTTCATCAAGTTGGGTGAACTATTTCAATTGCCTTCAGCCGGGTCACTACTCTAAGGATTGTCCCAAAAAGTCTACTCCTGCAGACAAGAGCCACGCTCGTGTAGCCACCATCACTCGTGAGCGCCGGAGCACGATGTTGATGCTGAGTGCTACATGAGTGGTGATGAGTCGGGTCACCCCACACTAGCGGTTGTGCGGTGCACCCTTGTCCAAACCCCACCCTCTGAGGATTGGCATCAAGTGCAATAGGCCCTCATGTATGATCGTCATTGATGGAGGTAGTAGCTTGAACATGGTCTCTAGGACCGTGATCTCCTGTTTTGGTCTTCCCCTTGAGCCTCACCTAAAACCTTACTCGATTGCATGGGTTGATATGTTGAGTCTTCCGGTCACCCACTAATGCCAAGTTCCCATTGTTTTTGGGGACTACCGTGGGAGAGTATGGTGTGACGTAGTGGCTATAGATGTCGCCCACGTCCTTTTAGGATGCCCTTGGTTGTACGATAGAGACGTAATCCATTATGGCCTGTCGAACACTTATGTGTTTGACCACGACGACCAAAAAAATTCTCTTGATCCCGTCTCCACCCAAGGAGTTGCGAGCATCCATGTTTAAGGGCCTGAATGTCCCTCCCAAGTCTACCCCTCTGACACCCGCCGTGGTATCCCTCATGCACACCCCCGCACTCATGCGTGAGGCCCATGAGACCAAGGTAGTCTATGCGCTGATGTTACGCGAGGCATAGGATCCGTCATTCCCCCTTCGGACGTCGTGCCTCCCACCGAAGTGTCTGCCCTCTTGTCCGAGTTTAATGACATTAGCCCGGAGGACTTGCCCCATACCCTAACTTTCCTCACAATCGGCTCAACCCCACGGAGCATGCTGAATTGCAGCGTCAATTGGATGAACACCTCACCAAGGGGTACATCCGTGAAAGTCTAAGTACCTACGCTGCCCCCGCACTTCTCACACCCAAGAAGGATAGGTCATGGCGCATGTGCATTGATAGCCGTGCTATTAATCGGATTACCATCAAGTATAGGTTTCCCATATCTAGGCTTGATGACCTGTTGGACTTAGTTTCTGGAGCATCTTGGTTCTCCAAGCTCGACGTTCACAGCAGATATCACCAAGTCCGCATTCGCAAACACGACGAATGGAAAACCGCATTCAAGACCAAGGATGGTCTTGAAAGGATGGTCTCTACAAGTGGCTTGTCATGCCATTCGGGCTGTCCAACACCCCATCCACGTTCATGAGGCTGATAAGTCAGGTCCTCAAGCCCTTCATGGGCATGTTTTTAGTCATTTACTTTGACAACATCCTAATCAACAGTCGGACCAGGGATGAGCATTTGGAGCATCTTCTCTCCACCTTTGACCTCCTGCGCAATGAATGCCTCTTCCTTAACATGAAGAAGTGCGCTTTCATGACCACTTGAGTTCACATCCTCGGGTATATTGTGTCCAACCAGGGTCTCTCTATTGACCCCTCCAAGGTCGAGGCCATCCGGCATTGGCCCGAACCTCACATTGTGTCTGAGGTACGTAGTTTTCTGGGTCTTGCGGGGTTCTACCGCCGCTTTATCTGTGGGTTCATCACGATCGCCATCCCTTTGACCCAACACTTGTCTAAGGATGACTTTGTGTGGACACCCGCCACTCAACGCGCTTTTGATGCTCTTAAGGATGCCCTTACGATAGTCCCTGTTCTCCAACTTCCCGACTTCTCGAAAGTTTTTAAGGTTGCATGTGACGCCTCTAGTACCATTATCGGGGGTTCCCTTAGTCAAGAAGGCTACCCAATCGCCTTCTTTAGTGAGAAGTTGAATGCTATCCGACAACATTACTCGACATATGACTAAGAGTTTTATGCCATTGTCCAGTCGCTATGTTAGTGGAGGCACTACCTCGTCCATTGTGAGTTTGTTTTGTATAGTGGCCATCAGGCCTTGTCTTTCGTTAATGCCCAATAGAAGTTGGGTGCCTGCCATGCAAAATGGGTTGAGTACTTGCAGCAGTACTTGTCTATGATTAACCACAAGGCAAGCAATGAAAACATTATCGCGGAAGCATTGAGTCACGTCCGGACCCTTTTGTGTGTGATGCGCATGTGCGTCAACACTTTCGACCATGTTAAGGAGGAATACCCTTCTTGTCCTGACTTCGGTGCCGCCTATGTTGCCCTTACTGAGTCGTCTGACCCCGAGTCCCCGTTCTAACTCTGTGAAGGCTATCGCTTTTTGGGGAACTGTCTGTGCTTTCTCCAGTCTTCCCTTCGCAACCACCTTTTACTCGAGTTACATGTGGAATTCGTGCACAATAGTGCAGCTAATAGGTCTATGGGTCTTAGTCCCTTCCAAGTTGTCTTGGGCCATCAACCGCGTAAACCCCTTGACTTGCATGACTTGCCCATGGAGTACCACCTCTCTGAACATGCATACTCTTTTGCCCAGCACGTAGCTAGCTTGCATGAGGAAGTTCGGCATCGTATCTTTTTGGGCAACACTCATAATGCTACGAGGGCCAACGAGCATCATAGGCCACATCACTTTTCTATAGGTGAGTTGATGAGGGTGCGTATCCACCCCAAATGCATATCCAATAGAGCACATTTTAAGCTTCAGCCACGTTACATGGGGCCCTATGCGGTGGTGGGGCAGATTGGCTCCAATGCCTATGTCTTAGACTTACTTAAGAGCATGGAGATCCATGCCGTCTTTAATGTGGATGACATCCTTCCCTTCGACAGTCCATTGGAGGAGGCTTTGGACACCGATGAGCCTCTTCCCCCTAGTTCTCTAGAGGAGAACTCTTGAAATTGGGAAGGAGTTGATGTAAGAGAAGCTACACTGAAGAAGGTGACGAATTGGACGAGAAAACACCCCCCACAACTTTTTCTGAGCCAAACACGGGCCGGCCATGAATCCTATCATGGGTGTGACAACCTCGGTGGAAAAAGCAGGATATATGCACGGCCATGAGTACCATGAAGGGCTGGCCATGAACATCTCGATGAAATCCAGCGCACCTGATCACAACCGTGAACATGATCATGGGCAGGCTGTGATCATCTTGGCGAAAAATAAAAAAACTGGTGATTCTAGATGTGAACGCAATCACGACTGTGAACACCATCACAGTCAGGCCATGAACACCTCAGTAGAATCTGATGCACCTGATCACGATCGTGAACATCAACATGGCTAGGTCATGATCCCCCTTGAAAACATAGAACTGCCTCAGAGGCCCCGGTTTGATGTACATCACCCTCTGTACTACATTTTCCCATCACAAGAGGACCAAAAGTAGCCCAACAAAGTGATAATTCAGTGGTCCAATGCTTAAGTCAGCCCCCGGGCTGCTACATGGGAGTCATTAGCTCACTTTCAGTCCATACCAAGGTCCTTCAGCTCATGGCCCTCACCACTTGACCTACTGATGGTCCGACCTATGACAGGTACCACAACCACCTGAACAACATGGCCTAAGAGCAAGCCTCCACCGTGATGAACCATCCCACCATTTCCAAATTCTGCTGCTTTGTCGTGGCGTGCTTCGAGCTTGTCTAGCCACCACGCAACCCGTACGCTGCCAAAGAATCAAGGACATTGTAGAAGCTTCAGCGTAGTTGGTAGTTGTTAGGATTTTTATTCTCTTTTGTCTAATGTAGTAGCTTGACTACGTTTTGATGGTTAGAGTAGGTAAACAAAGATGTTGCTGCTTTTGTCTTGTTTCCCCTCCTCTTGTTTTATAAAAGAAAGGGCTGGGCTAGTATCTTCCCTAGTTCTCTAGTAGTGGTAGAGTTCTCATAGTGAGCAGAGTGCTCCAGCTTGGGAGATCGTGGTCAGTGCCTCAATTCTAAAGCTTATAAGAGTAGAAGTAAATCCCACCACCTCCGGTGGGTCAAGTTCACCTGTTTTCAGAAATTATTTGAGTTCTTCTCGCTGTGTTGTCATCTTCTTTCCTTACCCCTCCACAACATGCGTCTGTACGTCAGAATCGAGGAGCGATTTCCTACTCTTTGGTGTGTTTTCAAGCTCATAGGCGCGCGAGCTGAGCCCCGTCTACCCGTTGCCCCCCCCCCAGTCGGAATGTGCTATGCTTATAATTGCTAAGAGGTTAGTGAGTGAATTTCATTATACTTGGGTGCCGTTTGGCTTTCTCTTGCATTAGTGTTGCCTTAGAATGAATTCGTCGCTGATTTCTTAGTGCTTCTCGCTGCACTTTTCGAGCACTTTTACTTCCCTCATCTCAAGACCCTCTCACGTTTCTCGCACATCATGTAAACACCATAGAGTATGTAACTAAAGACCATATTTCTCACAATTTGGTGGCGATTGTGCATATTAGGCCACCAAATTATGAGAAAGATCTGAGTTTATAAGTAATTACATGCCAGTTTCTCTGGAGGAGAATTCCTCCAACCGGGGGAGGGTTGATGTAGCGCAAATTTGCAAATCCTGCAAATCTAGCAACTTGCAAGCCAATCACAAGCTTAACAACACTCACGGCTGGCCAATGTCCATCTTGGCCTAGGAAAGCACGACCGTGACAAGATTCATTGCCAAGCCATGTTCTTGTTGGCGTGATTTGGGAAGACACCGCATCACACCTTCTGGCCACCGGAGAACTCGCCATCTAGGGCTCTGATCAGTAGGAAACTTCGGCCATGGAGCCTCTTCCTCCGCGTGAACTCTTGGTCCAAAGGATCCGGCCATCGGATGGCCAGATCACCGTATTGGGAAACCCCAGGGATATTGATGACACCAAAATTCATAGTATATTTTGTGTCATATCATGTGTCTTTTTGTGTCGTAATTATGCTCTTTTGCTTGTTTTTAAGCCTTAATTGTCAAATATTGCAGAATGTACACCACTTCTTATTTTTGATCATTTTCAGGTTAAAAGTGCCATATTTTGATGGATTTAGGAAGATTTGAGCACACCAATGGATTTCAGACGTCGAAACGAAGCTACCCATCAATTTTCATGAAATTCGGAGCTAAATTGCAAAAATATAGCACTACCGTATTTTCTGGACAAACTCTCACGGTACCGTATTTCTCAGCAGAAGACTTGGGTGAAATACGGTACTACTGTATGAAACTACATGGTACTATATTATTAAGCATTTTAGACTAGAAAAGTTTGACACGAATACGACACTGCCGTATGAAACTACACGGTACCATATTTTGCAGCAATTTCAACCAGAAAGTTTCAGCGAGAATATGGAACTGCCGTATATTTGGGTGACATTGTCACGGTACCATATTTTCTGTCCAGAACTTACAGAAGGAAAATACGGCACTGCCGTAATCCGAATACGGTACCGTATTTTTAAACCAGATTCGTGACGTTTTTGGGCTGATTTTTGCGCGGGCGATAACTTTTAATCCAGAAGTTCAAATTGAGATCCGAAAGAAGTGGCGAACTCTTCTTTAAGAGGAGAAGATGGACGGAGTGGAAGAGAGAACTTTTATCTAGAATTGAGAGAGAAATCGCAAGAACGGTGCTTAGGGTTTGTCTTCACGCCGAGTGGCGTAGAGGACATCTCAGGCCATGATTTTCACTCAGAAGCTTCGTCTAGAGGAGAGGAGGATATTCCATAAGTTTTAGATCGAAAAGAGATAAATCGGAAGAAATATCGATGAAATCGGTGGTGACAACATTGTTCATCGAGTTCTGCTGCAATTATGGTGCTGTAATTTCGATTACAGCACCGTGTTCTGTAACTTCTTCCCTTCTTCTTTGATTTTTGACTTTTGAAACTATGATTTATTGTAATCTTTCCTCCATGCAAGCTTAATCTTTTTATGGGACATGGGTTGTAGTCCCCTTGGTTTGTTAATGACTAGAAAACATTAATTTTTGTCATGATAATTTTACTTTTGTGATTGATTGTTCTTTAATTCTCTTTAGTTTTACAAATATCAGCATGTTTTAGAGTTTTGCGAAATAGACCGAGAGGTTGATCGTTTGAAATTCGGAACCCTAGGAATCGTTGAGTTTGGAACTATCGTAAGAGATTAGGTAGTTCTTCGAATTCTGATTTTTAGTGATTTTATTGCCATGTTGAATTTCTAATACTTTGGATTGAGTTAATGTGTAGACTTGATTTGATCTTGCACGAGAGTGAGGATCGAGTCGTCGAAAAACCATAAGTAAAACCTGTGTTGAGTTTCAGGATGCACGAGAGTGATCCTTGATATTCCACTTGAGATGATTGACTTAGAATTTGTAAGTCCCCTAGAACTAGGGGGCGAAACCCTAATAGGAGGCGCAACAAAACCTCTAGCGGAATCTAGGGTTTCTAACAGGATCGCATAGCATGTAACATGTTCAACTTCCAATGAAAAGGGATTCTTACCATTGCCATCACTTAGATGGTGTCTTGGAAGGAAAGGCGCAAATGCTCCTTCTCCTAAGGTGACGCACACAATTGATGTCGCCTACTCTTCTTTTGGTGCTCCTTGTGCTAGCAAGGTTCCAAGAAGTCGTTGTCGAATGGAAGGGGAGAGATCTCCTTTGCTTGGCGATTACTTCCTTCTCCTTGCGTCAACCTCTTCACCACACGAGAGTGCAAAACCCGAATACTCAAGTTGGCGACGAGAGAGGAGAAGAAACGAGAGATGAGGGCGCCTTAGGCGTGAACGTGAGTCATGGTCACGTTTAGAGAAGTGCTATCTAAAAATAGCATGCCTCCTCTCAATATGCGATCATGGGTTTACCCCATGCGCAAACTCCTCTCAATTTGAACCACACGCTCACTCAATGAGCTGGTTCAATTTGGTCTGGTTCATAGACCAATC
>CM050440.1:37468718-37500080 GCA_027562315.1 Costus pulverulentus | reverse complement strand
TGTAACAAACTGAATAACAACCATGTCATTATAAACATAAGAGTTTATTATATGATACTGATACAATCCCAAGGCCTCAAACATTAGCCTTAAGGGCATACCCCAACAGAATTCAGATGCACGAGAGTGATCCTTGAGTTATTTGTTCAATGATTCACTTATCTTTAGCATTGAGAATAGATCTTGCACGAGAGTGAGGATCGGTTATCTGCATGATTGTCTGCACGAGAGTGAGACAATACTTTTATGAAGTGAATTAGGTCTTTATCATAATAGAATTAAACTGACAACCTTTATTTCCTTCTAGTCATTAGAATTAAGGTGGATGAAACCCTAGTCCCATGTTTATCTCTCTGATCATCTTTTAGCATAATTTTCTGCATCTTTTACTTGCATCATATTCGATTTCCTTAGCTAGTGAGAATACAGCTATTTGGTACTTAACAATAAGGTCTCTGTGGTTCGATATTTTTATTACTTCGAAGTATCCATGCACTTGTGGACACAACAAGTTTTGGCGCCGTTGCTAGGGACCTTAGTTTTGTTAATATCAAAATAGTTGTTAGTATTACTAGACTAACTTTTATTTATTTTAGATTTAACTTTGTTTTTTATTTTTGTAGGTTTTGGATTTTCACAGTTGTGACAGAACTATGAATTCTTAAATTTGCGAATTGCTTGTGTTTACTATTTTCTATTTTTTATATATTCTGAAAAAAAAGAAAACAAAAAAAAAATAGTTCTTATTGATTGGTGTTGGATTATCTCTCTGTTTTTGATAAATTTGAAAATATGTCTTTTTATCACAACTCCTGTGCAACTGAAAGAGGTAAGGTGTACATGCCACAAAATGATTCACGATGCACTCTTGCAGATATATCAAAATTACACTCCTATTTTGTTACATGTAATATTTGTAAATCATCTGATCATTATACTTCTGATTGCAAATTTTTAATTCCTCCAAATTCTAATTCTTCATGGTATCAAGATGATCATTATGACTCTAGTTGGGAAAATCAAACTCCATTTTATGGTGATTGCTCAAACAATAATTATGAACCATGCTTTGAGAAAACTAAAAAATCTAGTTTAGAGGGCATGTTTGAGAAATTCATGAGTTCACAATTGAAACAAGATGTGAGTGAGACCCTCAAACAGATGAATTCTAAGTTGGATGACATGGTTGCACACAATGAAATTTTAGAAACCCAATTAGCACAACAAGCATGTTTAGTTGAGTTTGATTTGGAAGCTGAAAAGATTGATTTAGAAAATTCCCCCACTGATTATGATTGTTTTGAGATTGAGCCTTATGTGGACATTAATGCATCTCACTCTGATTTTGATAATTCTGAAATTGATTACTTTGATAATGTATTATTGGAAAAAGTTGAGGAAATTGAAATTGAAAAACCCTCTTTTGATGAAATTGATGCTTTTGATGATATATCATTTATGGTTAAATCTGATGAGTTTGAAAATTGTGATATTCATGTACCTCAATTTGATTTTGATGATATTGTTGAAATTAATGATAAATCTTTTGTGGCTAACTCTGGTTCTATTAATTCTTTTGCTAACATCAATAAATCTCATGATTCTTCATATGATTCTGATTTTGACTCTTCTGACGATGAATTATTTGTGGGGAGGCATGATGAAATTGATTTTGAAGATTCTCATCTTGACTTTAATGATGATTTTGAAATTGCTAAATTATTTGATGATGAACATGAGGAAATTGATAAGGATTTGAATATTGTGAAAATTGATGAATCTCACCATGTTGATGTTTTGCGCATATCTATTGTTGAAAATTTTGATCTATTTGAGAAAGTGTGTTTTATTGAGGAATCTAATGAAAGACATAAACATTATTATGATGATCCAATGCTTGATTATTTTGATCAAAATCCTACTTCTATTGCTATTGAAAATATTAATCTGAAGAAAGGACTTATGATTTTGCTTTTTGATATACATAGGAAGTTCATAGAGATTACTTTGAGTGGATTTGAAAATCTTGATTTTAAATTCTGCATGTTTAAGAAAGCCACATCAATCATGAATTGTGTGAAATTTTGGATATTTGGATTAGTGGCTAAACTTATGGGAAAAAGGAGATTACTTTGGAACTGATTCACCTGCTTCACCATGAGATTTGAGTTTAGGTCAAGCTATGGACAAAAAATTAGCGCCTTTTGGGAGGCAACCCAAGCACACTTTTACTTTGCTTAGTTTCTTTTATTTTAGTTTATTTTTATAATTAATTTTCGTTTTCTTGTTGCAGGAAAATAAAATTCTTTACGGTTGCACTGTTTTCCTTGGACACCTGCGTCTTCTTCTCTAGATTTCCAGCACCTCTAGCCACCACTGCATCTGCCTCTAACATCACTGTCTCCAGCCGTCGACACTGGATCATACCACCAGCAGATTCTTATTTCTTTTGCTGCCTCTTATTCCATGATTTTATTTATTTTTGCAGTAGTTCTTTATTATTGACTCTGATTTTTTTATGCAGTACTATCTTTTGCACCGGCCGACGATCTCACCTCTATGACTGTATTCTCTAGCAGGCCACTAGAGATTACTCACTCTACTGTCGGCACCACCACCATCATTGCTAGCAGCTTTTCAGTAAAATTTTCAAAAGGCACATCTTTGGACCTTGCAGCATCTGCCCCGACACTATTTTTGGTCTGAGCCTTATGTATTTTCGGTCAGAGCTTGCTATATAGTTTTGTGAGTATCTTTTGCATTCATGATTATTTCATATGGTTTGCATCTCTGATTTACTTTAGATGTATCACTCACTGAGATATTTTATTCGATGTGGTCTCTTGAATCTATCATGTTTCACTTTTGATTATGATTGTTTGAGTTTCATGCTTCACACCTTTTGCATTGATGATGATATTTCTGAGGTTTAAAAATTTTATGACTTGAATCCATGTGAAGAGAGATGAGTAGATTTTTCTATGATGATGAATGTTCATGCATGCATGCCTATGAATGGAGATATACCTATTATGCTGAATTTATTTCTTCAATATATATCTACTTATTGAAATTCTTCATTGATTGATGAATAAGGTTTTTGGGTAGGTATGTTGTTTGATGAATGCAATCTAAGAGTGAAGCATCTTTCTTGAATAAAATGAGCATATGAGTTTAATTTTTGAAGTGATGTCAATTGATTAGCCTAGTTGATGTTTGGTCTATTTTACTATTTGTTGGGAAGGAAGAATCCATGATCCACAAAAATAGTGAGAGACTCCCCTACTTAGCACTGTGCAAAATTGACAGTGGTACCTAAGTCATGGGTTGAAGTCAAAAATTATAAAAAAAATTTGATGAGAGAAAAATTTTGGGTAGGCATGAGAGAATGACTCCTCTACTTGGCACTGTATAAAATTGACAGTGGTACCGAGAATAAGAGTTGAAGTCCAAATAAAAAGTGTGCATCTATGTGGGTACATACCATCAAAAACACAAAAAAAAGGAGAGATTCTGTGTGGAAAAAGATCTAGGAGACTTTATTCCTGTAAACAAAGGTTTGATATATTTAAACTGAAAATTAGGTGAATTCATGAGACTAAAATTCTTTTCATTATGCGAGTTGCGAAGTTTTATTTGATCAAAGTTGTAGATCTTATAGAATAATATCAGAGGATGATGTATTTATTTGAAATTTTGTGCAAAAAGTTAGTGAAGCATTTCATAATGATTATATTTTAGAAATTTATTTTTCATAAAAGAGTATATTTTTCATACTTAGCATTGTTCTTATTTATTTGCTTGAGGACAAGCAAAGTTTGAGCCTTATGTGTTTTGAAGACACCAATATTCATAGTATATTTTGTGTCATATCATGTGTCTTTTTGTGTCATAATTATGCTCTTTTGCTTGTTTTTAAGCCTTAATTGTCAAATATTGCATAATCTACACCACTTCTTGTTTTTGATCATTTTTAGGTTAAAAGTGCCATATCTTGATGGATTTTGGATGATTTGAGCACTCCAATGGATTCCAGACGTCGAAACGAAGCTACCCATCAATTTTCATGAAATTCGGAGCTAAATTGCAAAAATACTCATGGTACCGTATTTTCTGGACAAACTCTCATGGTACAGTATTTCTCAACAGAAGACTTGGGTGAAATAGGGCACTACCGTATGAAACTACACGGTACCGTATTATTCAGCATTTTAGACTAGAAAAGTTTGACACGAATACGGCACTGCAGTATGAAACTACACGGTATCGTATTTTGCAGCAATTTCAACCAAAAAGCTTCAGCGAGAATACGACACTGCCGTATATTTGGGCGACATTGTCACGGTACCATATTTTCTATCCAGAATTTACAGAAGGAAAATACGGCATTGCCGTAATCCGAATACGGTACTGTATTTTTAAACCAGATTCGTGACTTTTTCGGGCTGATTCTGGCGCAGGCCATAACTTTTGATCCAGAAGTCCAAATTGAGCTCTGAAAGAAGTGGCAAACTTGTCTTTTGGAGGGGAAGATGCACGAAGTAGAAGAGAGAACCTTTATCGAGAATTGGGAGAGAAATCACCAGAACGGCAGTTAGGGTTTGTCCTCGTGCCGAGAGGCGTAGAGGACATATCAGGCCATGATTTTGACTCAGAAGCTTCACCTGCAGGAGTGGAGGATATCCCAGAAGCTTCAGATCGAAATGAGATAAATCGGAAGAGAAATCGATGAAATCGGTGGTGATAGCACTGTTCATCGAGTTCTGCTGCAATTACGGTATTGTAATTTCGATTACTGCACCGTGTTCTGTAACTTCTTCCCTTCTTCTTTGATTTCTGACTTTTGAAACTATGATTTATTGTAATCTTTCCTCCATGCAAGCTTAATCTTTTTATGGGACATGGGTTGTAGTCCCCTTGGTTTGTTAATGACTAGAAAACATTAATTTTTGTCATGATAATTATAATATGATAATTTTACTTTTGTGATTGATTGTTCATTAATTCTCTTTAGTTTTATAAATATTAGCATGTTTTAGAGTTTTGCGAAATAGACCGAGAGGTTGATCGTTTGAAATTCGGAACCCTAGGAATCGTTGAGTTTGGAACTATCGTAAGAGATTAGGTAGTTCTTCGAATTCTAATTTTTAGTGATTTTATTGTCATGTTGAATTTCTAATACTTTGGATTGAGTTAATGTGTAGACTTGATTTGATCTTGCACGAGAGTGAGGATTGAGTTGTCGGAAAACCATAAGTAAAACCTGTGTTGAGTTTCAGGATGCACGAGAGTGATCCTTGAGATTCCACATGAGATGATTGACTTAGAATTCGGATGTACGAGAGTGATCCATGAGTTCTTTGTTCAATGATTCACTTATCTTTAGCATTGAGAATAGATATTGCACGAGAGTGAGGATCGGTTATCTGCATGATTGTCTGCACGAGAGTGAGACAATACCTTTATGAAGTGAATTAGGTCTTTATCATAATAGAATTAAACTGACAACCTTTATTTCCTTCTAGTCATTAGAATTAAGGTGGATGAAATCCTAGTCCCATGTTTATCTCTCTGATCATCTTTTAGCATACTTTTCTGCATATTTTACTTGCATCATATTCGATTTGCTTAGCTAGTGAAAATACAATTATTTGGTACTTAACAATAAGGTCTCTATGGTTCGATATTTTTATTACTTCGAAGTATCCGTGCACTTGCGGACACAACAGATATTTTACAATTTTCAGAGATAGAGATTACACAAATACATTGCACAGCGGAAGCAATATCCCCGAAATGAGCCAGTCCCAAAAACCCAATGAAGATCGCAGTGAGTCGACATTATGAGATAGAAAATACCTTAAAGTAAAATGAGGCCGATGTTGAGGCAGGCGCCCAAGCGGTGGATATACTGGAACGGACCGCTATGTGGCAATGACTTGGTTTCATGAGTTATCCTCACAGGTGACAGGAGATGCATTCATCGTTTGACTTGAGGCTATTGACCATTCTGTATGGTTAAGGACATGCTTTGATACATCCTAACATCTCACCGTAGTTGGGAGGTAATAACGGTTGTTATTGGGCATCTCACTACCCATATGAGAAGGTCAATGGACAGACATAGGATTTTCCCCTTCCTGAGGGAAGCTTGATATCCATGGAGCTCTTCTATGGTTCTATGACTGAAAGTGTATGACCATACCCAGGTGAGACCCTAATTTAGTCATAACCATATGATTGGAAGAAAGCAAGTGATGACACACTTATCCAATCGGATATCAGTTCGGTAAAGAGACTGTAGTGCATCTGTACCTAGTTGCAATGATGGGGATGTTGGTGACACCAAAATTTATAGTAAATTTCATGCCATTTTATATTTCTTTTCGTGTCATATTTTTATTAACTTTTGCTTGTTTTTAAGCATTATTTGCTAAATATTAAGGAATCTATAGAATTTCTTATTTTTCATGAATTTTAGATAAAAGTGTCATATTTTGATGGATTTTAAAGGATTTGAGCGCACGAATGGATTCAAGATGTCGAAACGAAGCCGCTTGCCAATTTTCATGTAAATCGGAGCGAGTTTGAAAAATACACCCCGGGTGTAATGGATATTACGGGTGTAATTTCTGCCCAAAAATATGGCAGTGCCATAAAATATAACACGGGCCGTAATTTAGTGCAATTTCCGATCATAAAGTTCAGTTATATTTACGGCACTGCCGTAATTTATTTTACGGCCGTAATTTGCACCAGGTCGCGCGACTCTTACGGGCCCGAAATTTGCGAGGGCCATAACTTTTGATCCAGAGCTCTAAATCGAGATATGAAAGATGTTCCGGACTCGTCTTTAAGACGCGAAGACACACGAAGTAGAATGTGGAACTTTTATCCAGTATCGAGGGAGAAATCGCCAGAGAGGCAGCGAGGGTTTGGCCTCGTGTCGAGAGGCATAGAAGGCACCTCAGGTTGTTATTTTCACTTAGAAGCTTCGCCTAGAGGAGAGGAGGACGCACCAGAAGTTTTAGAGGAAGAGGAGTTCGATCGAAGGAGGAATCAACAAAATTTGTGGTGATAGCACTATTCATTGAGTTTTCCTGCAAATTATGGTGCACCTGTTTTGTAACCATTCTTCTTCCCTTCTTCGATTTTAGACTATTTGAAAACATGCTTTATTGTAATTCTTCCTTCATGCAAGCTTAATCCTATATTGGGATGTAGGGTTTAATCCTTTTGATTTTTAATGATTAGATAACTCTTTTCTTTCGTCATGACAATCTTTGTTGTGATAATTTTACTCCTGTGATAAATTGTGCTTAGATTCTCTATAATTGCATGTTATTAATTATGTTCTTACAATTTTCGCAATGAGACTGAAAGGTGATTTGCTTGAGAGCTTAGAACCCTAGAATTGCATGTTAGGAACCCTTCCTTAGGTAGATCCTATTTGATCTGTTCTAGTAGAATAATTGTCATGATTATAACATGTATCTATAGATCGATGTCTATTTGTCAAACGCGGAGATCTTGCGCGAAAGTGAGGATCGAAAAGTTGGAGATCCATGAGTAGAACTAGTGTAGAGACTCGGGTGCACAAAAGTGATCCTGAGATTCCACTAGAGATTATCAACCTAGAATTTGGATGCACGAAAGTGATCTTTGAATTCTCTGATTGATGATGTACTTATCTTTAGCTTGAGATAAATCTTGCGCGAATGTGAGGATTTATCTCTGCGTGATAGTCTGCACGAAAGTGAGATAATCCCTTTATAAAGTAAATTAGGTATTTATCGTAGCAAGATTTGATTGACGAAGAACCTTTTTATTTATATCTTATCATTAAAATTAAGGTAGATGAAACCCTAGTCCCACATTTATCTCTCTAATTATCTGAGTTCGTGTGTTTTCCATTATTACCTTGCACTACAATCAGTTCACTTAGCTAGTAAGAATACCCCTATTTGGTACTTAACAATAAGGTCCCTGATCATTTGATGACACCGAAATTTATAGTAAATGTCATGCTATTTTATATTTCTTTTCGTGTCATATTTATTAACTTTTGCTTGTTTTTAAGCATTATTTGCTAAATATTACGGAATCTATAGAATTTCTTGTTTTCATGAATTTCAGATAAAAGTGCCATACTTTCAGATAAAAGTGCCATACGTCGAAACGAAGCCGCCCGCTAATTTTCATGCAAATCTGAGCGAGTTTGAAAAATACACCCCGGGTGTAATGGATATTACGGGTGTAATTTTTGCCCAAAAATATGGCAGTGCCTTAAACAATAACACGGGCCATAATTTAGTGCAATTTCCGACCAGAAAGTTCAGTTGATTTTACGGCACTGCTGTAATTTATTTTACGGCCGTAATTTGCACCTGGTCGCGCGACTTTTACGGGCCCGAAACTTGTGAGGGTCATAACTTTTGATCCAGAGCTCCAAATAGAAATCTAAAAGTTGTTCTGGACTCGCCGTTAAGAGAGGAAGATGCTAGAAGTTGAAGGAGGAACGTTTATCTAGTATCGAGGGAGAAATCTCTAGAGAGGCGGCTAGAGTTTGGCCTCACGTCAAGAGGTATAGAGGGCACCTCAGGCCGTGATTTTCACTCAGAAGCTTCGCCTAGAGGAGAGGAGGACGCACCAGAAGTTTCAGCGGAAGAGGAGTTCGATCGGAGGAGGAATCAACAAAATTGGTGGTGACAGCACTATTTATTAAGTTTTCCTGCAAATTACGGTGCTGTAATTTCATTACTTCATTGAGCTTGGAATCCTAGAATTGCATGTTAGGAACCCTTCCTTAGGTAGATCCTATTTGATCTGTTCTAGTAGAATAATTGACACAAGTATCTATAGATCGATGTCTATTTGTCAAACGTGGAGATCTTGCACGAAAGTGACGATCGGAACGTTGGAGATCCATGAGTAGAACTAGTGTAGAGACTCGGATGCACGAAAATGATCCCGAGATTCCACTAGAGATTATCAACCTAGAATTCGGATGCACGAAAGTGATCTTTGAATTCTCTGATTGATGATTTACTTATCTTTAGCTTGGGATAAATCTTGCGCGAAAGTGAGGATTTATCTCTGAGTGATTGTCTGCACGAAAGTGAGATAATCCTTTTATAAAGTAAATTAGGTATTTATCGTGGCAAGATTTGATTGACGAACCTTTTTATTTATATCTTATCATTGAAATAAAGGTGGATGAAACCCTAGTCCCATATTTGTCTCTCTGATTATCTGAGTTCGTGTGTTTTCCATTATTACTTTGCACTAGAATCGGTTCGCTTAGCTAGTAAGAATACCCCTATTTGGTACTTAACAATAAGGTCCTTGTGGAATCGATACTTTTCTTTATTACTTCGATAGTTCCGTGCACTTGCGGAAGCCTATCAAGTTTTTGGCGCTGTTGTCGGGGATTAGTCCAAGGTACACGCGTGCCAGACTTGTAGTGTTCCCTTTCGGGCTACCAAGTTTTTGGCGACGTTGCCGGGGACCTTAGTTTTGTTAATATCAAAATAGTTGTTAGTATTGCTATACTAAGTATTTTTTGTTTTAGATTTAACTTTGTTTTTTTCTTTTTGCAGGTTTTGGATTTTCACAGTTGTGACAGAACTGTGATATCTGAAGATTTGTGAATTTGCTTGTGTTTTAGATTTTCTATTTTTTTCTATATTCTGAAAAAAAAACAATTTCATTTGATTTGTGTTGGATTATCTCTTTGCTTGATAGATTTGGTAAAAATGTCTTTTCATCACAACTCATGGGCGTCTGAAGGGGGAAAGGTATACATGCAACAAGGTGAGAACAAAGATTATTCACAGATGACTCTTGGAGAAATATGGAAATTACACAATATTCCTCTTATTTATTGTAAAATTTGTAAAGGTGATTATCATTATTTTTATGACTGTCAGTTTAGAAATCATGCAAATTCTAATTCTTCCTGGTATCAAGATGATCATTATGATTCTAGTTGGGAAAATCAAACTTCTTCTTATGATGATTACTCAAATCATGTTTCTGTACCATACTATGAGGATACTAATGATGACTTGAATGAGACCATTAAACAACTCAATTCTAGGTTGGATGAGATGATTGCACATATTGAATTGCTAGAAACCCAGAAAGCACAACAAGCATGTTTATTTGAATTTGAAACTGAAAAGCTAAACTCTTCTTATTCTCCCATTAGATGTGATATTTGTGGATACTTAGATCATTGTACCTCTGATTGTCCATTTCTAAATCCCAATTTGTCATATAAGGAATCTTATGAAATGTATGATAGATGGAAAAATCATCAGTCCTTGACTGTTAATACTGAACTGCTAGAAACCCAATTGCACAACATCATTACATATTTGAGTTTGATACTGAAAAACTTGATTTAGAAAATTCCCCATGTGATCATGATTCTTTTGAGATTGAGCCTTATGTGGATATTCATGAATCTCATTTTTATGATTGTGAAATTGATTTATCCGATAATTTATTTGAGGAAAAGGTTGAGAAAATTGAAATTGAAAACCCTTCTTTTGATGATAATTTTGATTTTGATGTTGTATCATTTATGGTTAAATCTGATGAGTTTGATAAAGGGTTGAAAATTACAGACATTGATGAACCTCACTTTCATTTTGGTGATATTTTAGAAATTAATGATAAATCTGTTGTGGTTAAATCTGATTCTATAAATTCTTTTTCGTATGATTCTGATTTTGACTATTCTGATGATGAATTATTTGTGGGGAAGCATGAAGAAATTGATTTTGAAGAGCCTCATCTTGATTTTGATATTGATAAATTATTTGATGATGAACATGAAGAAATTGACAAGGATTTGAATATTGTGAAAATTGATGAACCTCACCACGATGATGTTTTGCCCATAGCTATTGATGACAATTTTGATCTATTTGCAAATTTGAGCTTTATTGATGTATCAGATGTAGAACAGAAAGACTATTATTATGATGATCCAATGCTTGAATATTTTAATAAAAGTCCTAGTATGATTGAAGGTCTAATTTTGAAGAAAGGGCTTATGATTCTGCTTGGTGACAAACATAGGAAGATTATTGAAAATTTTGATTTTGATTTCTACATATTTGAGAAAGCCACTTTGATTTTGATTTATTTGCAATTCTGTATTTTCGAATGAGTGGCTAAAAGTTTTGGACAACAGAAGAGGAAGAAATTGCATGCAATCTACTATGGTACTAATTCACCTGCTTCACCATGATTTGATTTTTGGTCAAACTAATGACCTAAAATTAGCGCTTCTTGGGAGGCAACCCAAGCCCTCTATCTTACTTTAGTTTCTTTTATCCTAGTTTATGTTTAGTATTAATTTTTCTGTTATTTTTGAAAAAAAAAACTGCATTTTTCCTCCTATTGATTGCTTATTGAGTAGGTGTTTTCTCGCAGCAATTTTTATAAATTGGGTTTAGAAAAATTTTTATCTTTGGCACAGCATTGAACTACTCATCTTTGTCTATCATCTAGATATTTTTTCAGAATTTTAAAGTCCATCGATCATTCTAAAACATACAGCAACTTTTTCATTATGATTAATTTCTGCAGCAGTTTTTTTTTCTGACTGTTCTGACTAGCACTTTTGCTGCCACTTTTTAAGATGTTTCGGTGACTTGAAACCCAGATTTTTCACTTGGAATATGAAGTTTGTGTGTCGTTCTATCTCGTGGAATAGTTATTTTCATGAATATATTTTCCGATCATTCTAGGACACATAGCAACTTTTCGACTTTGATTAACTTTTGTACATTTTTTGTAGTTTTGTAATCTGAGTAGCCTTCTTTCTACTAATACCCTAAATTCCTGACTAGCTAAGCGAACCGATTCTAGTGCAAAGTAATAATGGAAAACACACGAACTCAGATAATCTAAGAGATAAATATGGGACTAGGGTTTCATCCACCTTAATTTCAATGATAAGATATAAATAAAAAGGTTCATCAATCAAATCTTGCTACGATAAAGACCTAATTTACTTTATAAAGGGATTATCTCACTTTCGTATAGACAATCACGCAGAGATAAATCCTCACTTTCGCGCAAGATTTATCCCAAGCTAAAGATAAGTAAATCTTCAATCAGATAATTCAAAGATCACTTTCGTGCATCCGAATTTTAGGTTGATAATCTCTAGTGGAATCTCATGATGACTTTCGTGCATCCGAGTCTCTACACTAGTTCTACTCATGGATCTCCAACGTTCCGATCCTCACTTTCGTGCAAGATTTCCACATTTGAGAAATATACATCGATCTATAGATACATGTTATAATCATGACAATTATTCTATTATAATAGATTAAATAGGATCTACCTAAGGAAGGGTTCCTAACATGCAATTCTAGGGTTCCATGCTCTCAAGGAAATCACCTTTCAGTCTCATTGTGAAAACTCTAAGAACATAATTAATAACATGCAATTATAGAGAATCTAAGCACATTTTTTCACAAGAATAAAATTATCACAACAAAGATTATCATGATGAAAGAAAAGAGTTATCTAATCATTAAAAATCAAAGGGATTAAACCCTATGTCCCAATATAGGATTAAGCTTGCACGGAGGAAGAATTACAATAAATCATATTTTCAAATAGTCAAAAATCGAAGAAGGGAAGAAGAAAGGTTACAAAACAGGTGCTGTAATGAAATTAGAGCACCGTAATTTGTAGGAAAACTTAATGAATAGTGTTATCACCACTAATTATGTTGATTCCTCCTCCGATCGAACTCCACTTCCTCTGAAACTTCTGGTGCGTCCTCCTCTCCTCCAGGTGAAGCTTCTGTGTAAAAATCATGGCCTGAGGTGCCCTCTATGCCTCTCGACGTGAGGCCAAACCCTAGCCGCTCTCTGGAGATTTCTCCCTTGATACAATATAAAAGTTCCACATTCTACTTCTTTTGTCTTCTCCTCTTAAAGACGAGTCCAGAACATCGTTCAGATCTTAATTTGGAGGTCTGGATCAAAAGTTACGACCCTCGCAAGTTTCGGGCGTGTAAGAGTCGCGCGACCTGGTGCAAATTACGGCCGTAAAATAAATTACGGCAGTGCCATAAAATCAACTGAACTTTTTGTTCGGAAATTGCTCTAAATTATGGACCGTGTTATTTTTTATGGCACTGCCATATTTTTGGGCAGAAATTACACCCGTAATATCCATTACACCCGGGGTGTATTTTTCAAACTCGCTCCGATTTGCATAAAAATTGGCGGGCGGCTTCGTTTCGACGTCATGAATCCTTCAAAATCTATCAAAATATGGCACTTTTATCTGAAATTCATGAAAACAAGAAATTCTGTAGATTCCATAATATTTAGCAAATAATGCTTAAAAACAAACAAAAGTTAATAAATATGACACGAAAAGAAATATAAAATGGCATGAAATTTACTATAAATTTCAGTGTCATCAAATACATAAGGCTCAAACTTTGCTTGTCCTTAAGAAAAAAAATATAAAATTGATCATCAGAATAACCTTTTCATGCTCAATAAATTTCTAAAATACAACCCATCAATGAAAAATTCCACCAATTGATTTACAAAACTTCAAATAAACATATTATCCTTATATCTCAACCCTCTAGATCGACAATTCAATTAAATAAAACATTACAACTTATATAATAAATAGAATTTTCAATCTCATGATTTCACCATGTTTTCAGTTCAAATCTATGATGCTTCTGTTTACAGGAATTAGGTTTCCAAGATCATTTTCGACACATGATTTTTTTTTTATGTATTTTGTTTGTTTTTGTAAAGATGGCATGTACCCACTTAGATACACACTTTTTATTTTTGACTTCAACTCTTGTCTTCGGTACCACTGTCAATTTTACACAGTGCCAAGTAGAGGAGTTTTATTATTTTTCACTCTCATTATTTTTCATGCATAGACTTCAACCCATGTCTTAGGTACCACTATCAATTTTACATAGTGCCAAGTAGGGAGGTCTCTCACTATTTTTATGGATCTTGGATTCTTCCTTCCCAACAAATAGCAAAATAGACTAAATATCTACTAGGTTGATCAATTGAAATCAATTCACAATTCATACTCATATGCTCATTTTATTTAAAGGAGTAGTTTCACTTTTAGATCTTATTCCTCAAATAACATATCTACCCAAAGTTTCATGCATCAACCAATGTCAAATTTCAAAAGATAGATATGCCCTGAATAAATAAATCTAACATGATAGGGTTTTTTCTCTAATCACAAGTATAAATACTCACATCATCAAGGAAGACATTTTATCAATAAATCATGCCATCATATAGTAGAAAGTGGATCATATGCTTTCATCAATTTCAACAAATTTGAATAATATCATCATCAAAACAATGAGTTCCATATATCCATAAAATCATTTTTCAAGAGAAAACCAATAAGTAGTATAAATATGATAAAGTCAAAGATGCACTATATGAAATAGTCATTAATAAAAGAGTGCAAGTGATACTCACAAAACTATATAGATCATGCTCAGTCTTTGTCAGGCCAATGCAGCTGGGTCCAAAGATGTGCCATTTGAAAATTTTCTGCAAAAATTTATAGTACATATGGCTCAGATCAAAAATAGTCTCAAAAAATAATAGTGATAAAAATAATTTTCTCAAGGGAGAATTAGAGATGTCGCCGGAGGTCTGAAAGATGCCGATGTAGGCGGGCAGAGGTGGAATAGATGCTAGCTGAAAAGCTACTAGAAATGATAGTGCCGACAATGGAGTGAGTAATCTCTAGTGGCTTGCTAGAGAATACAGTCCTGTAGGTGAGATCATCGGCCGGTGGTGCGAGAGATAGCACTGCATAGAAAAAAAATTAGTCACTAATGAAGAGTCTACTGCATAAATAATTAAAATCATTGGAAATAGAGGCAATATAAGAAGCATGAAGCTGCTGGTGATGCTCTGCAAGAGGTGTAAGACAGTTTCCCTTGAAAATTTTTAAATCTGAACGCAAAAGAAGCAATAACAAGTTGAAAGCAAACAATGCAGTTTTTGAATTTTTTATGAAAAGTAGCCCTATCCAAAAATAAGATTTATTGATCCAAATAAAAAATGGACAGAACGACGTAATAGAATAAGAGATATTCTTTTCAGACATGTGAAAATAAATGGGTCAAAATCTTTCAGAAATTTAGGGCATCAGCAGAAAAAAGGCTACTCAGATTAAAAACTGCCCAAACTGCACAAAAGTTAATAAAATTCAAAAAGTTGCTATGTGTCCTAGAATGATCAGAAAATATTTTCATGAAAATAATTTATCCATAAGATAGAATGACACACGTTCTTTCAATTCCAAGTGGAAAATCTGGGTTTCATTTCATCGAAACATCTCAAAAAGTAGCAGCAAAAGTGCTAGTCAGAACAGTCAGAAAAAACTGCTGCTGAAATTAATCATAATCAAAAAGTTGCTATGTGTTTTAGAATGATCCATAAACTTTAAAATTTAGAAAAAATATCCAGATGATAGATAAAAATGAGTACTTCGATGTTGTACCAAAGCTCAGAATTATTCTTAAACCACTTTCTTAAAATCGCAGCGAGAAAATACATACTCAATAAGAAACCTGCAGAGAGGAGTGCAGATTTTTTTTTTTCAAAAATAAAAGAAAAATTAATTCTGAAAAAAAAGAGAATAAAAGAAATTAAGCTAAATAGAGTACTTGGGTTGCGTCCCAAGAAGCGCTAATTTTAAGTCATTAGCTTGACCAAAAATCAATATCATGGTGAAGTAGGAGAATCAGTACCAAAATAGATTGCAATTAATTTTCTGCATTTTCTTTGTCCATAAAACTTAGACACAAATCAAAAAATCCAGAATTGCATATAAATCACAATTAAAGTGGCTTTCTTAAATATGCAGAAATCAAAATCAAAATCTTCACATGAGGGATATTCAATGATCTTCCTATATTTATCAGAGAGTAAAATCATTAGTCCTTTTTTCAACTTTATTTTTTCAATCACAATAGGACTTTTATCAAAATATTCAAGCATTGGATTATCATAATAATAGTTATGTCTTTTATTGGATTCCTCAATAAAGCACAAATTTTCAATTAAATCAAAAGGTTGAGCAATAGATATGGGCAAAGGATCAACATGGTGAGATACATCAATTTTTGCAACATTCAAATCATCTACAGGTTCCTCATGTTCATCATCAAACAATTTATCAATATCAAAATTATCAAGTAGGTCAAGATGAGACTCTTCAAAATTAATTTCCTCATGCTTCCCCACAAATAATTCATCATCAGAAGAGTCAAAATCAGAATCAAATGAAAAATAAGATTTATCAATATTTACAATAGGATCAGAGTTAACCTCAAAAGACTTATCATTAATTTCAACAATATCACAAAAATCATAGTGGGGTGCATCAATGTCTATAATTTTCAAACCTTCATCATGCTCATCAGATTCAACCATATATAAATTTACATCAAAATTAGAATTATCATCAAAAGGAGGGTTTTCAATTTCAATTTTCTAAACCATTTCCTCAAATAAATTATCGGATAAATCAATTTCACAATCATAAAAATGAGATTCATGAATATCCACATAAGGCTCAATCTCAAAACAATCATGATCTCATGGGGAATTTTCTAAATCAAGTTTTTCAGTATCAAACTCAAATAAGCAATCATGCTGTGAAATTTGGGTTTCTAGCAGTTCAGTATTAACAGTCAAGGATTGATGATTTTTCCATCTATCATACATTTCATAAGATTCCTTATATGACAAATTGGGATTTAAGAATGGACAATCAGAGGTACAATGATCTAAGTATCCATAAATATCACATCTAATGGGAGAATAAGAAGAATTTAGCTTTTCAGTTTCAAATTCAAATAAACATGCTTGTTGTGCTTTTTGGGTTTCTAGCAATTCAATATGTGCAATCATGTCATCCAACCTAGAATTGAGTTGTTTAATGGTCTCATTCAAGTCATCATTAGTATCCTCATAGTACGGTACAAAAACATGATTTGAGTAATCATCATACGAAGAAGTTTGATTTTCTCAACTAGAATCATAATGATCATCTTGATACCAGGAAGAATTAGAATTTGCATGATTTCTAAACTGACAGTCAAAAAAATAATGATCATCACCTTTACAAATTTTACAATAAATAAGTGGAATATTGTGTAATTTCCATATTTCTCCAAGAGTCATCTGTGAATAATCTTTGTTCTCACCTTGTTCCATGTATACCTTTCCTCCTTCAGAAGCCCATGAGTTGTGATGAAAAGACATTTTTACCAAATCTATCAAGCAAAGAGATAATCCAACACAAATCAAATGAAATTGTTTTTTGTTTCAGAATATAGAAAAAAATAGAAAATCTAAAACACAAGCAAATTCACAAATTTTCAGATATCACAGTTCTGTCACAACTGTGAAAATCCAAAACCTGCAAAAAGAAAAAAATAAAGTTAAATCTAAAACAAAAAAATACTTAGTCTAGCAACCCTAACAACTATTTTGATATTAACAAAACTAAGGTCCCCAGCAACGGTGCCAAAAACTTGATAGCCCGAAAGGGAACACTACATGTCTGGCACGTGTGTACCTTGGACTAATCCCCGGCAACGGCGCCAAAAATTTGGTAGGCTTCCGCAAGTGCACGAAACTATCGAAGTAATAAAAAAAAGTATCGAATCCATAGGGACCTTATTGTTAAGTACCAAATAAGGGTATTATTACTAGCTAAGCGAACCGATTCTAGTGCAAAGTAGTAATGGAAAACACACGAACTCAAATAATCAGAGAGATAAATATGGGACTAGGGGTTTCATCCACCTTAATTTCAATGATAAGATATAAATAAAAACTTTCATCAATCAAATCTTGCTACGATAAAGACCTAATTAACTTTATAAAGGGATTATCTCACTTTCGTGCAGACAATCACGCAGAGCTAAATCCTCACTTTTGCGCTAGATTTATCCCAAGCTAAAGACAAGTAATTCATCAATCAGAGAATTCAAAGATCACTTTCATGCATCCGAATTCTAGGTTGATAATCTCTAGTGGAATCTCGGGATCACTTTCGTGCATCTGAGTCTCTACACCAGTTCTACTCATGGATCTCCAATGTTCCGATCCTCACTTTCGTGCAAGATCTCCACATTTGACAAATAGACATCGATCTATTGATACATGTTATAATCATGGCAATCATTCTATTAGAACAGATCAAATAGGATCTACCTAAGGAAGGGTTCCTAACATGCAATTTTAGGGTTCCAAGCTCTCAAGCAAATCACCTTTCAGTCTCATTGCAAAAACTCTAAGAACATAATTAACAACATGCAATTATAGAGAATCTAAGCACAATTTATCACAAGAGTAAAATTATCACAACAAGGATTATCATGACGAAAGAAAAGAGTTATCTAATCATTAAAAATCAAAGGGATTCAACCCTATGTCCCAATATAGGATTAAGCTTGCATGGAGGAAGAATTACAATAAAGCATGTTTTCAAATAGTCAAAAATCGATGAAAGGAAGAAGAAAGCTTACAAAACAGGAAAACTCAATGAATAGTGCTATCACCAACAATTTTGTCGATTCCTCCTCTGATCAAACTCCTCTTCCTCTGAATCTTCTGGTGCATCCTCCTATCCATCCGGCGAAGCTTCTGAGTGAAAATCATTGCCTGAGGTGCCTTCTATGCCTCTCGACGTGAGGCCAAACCCTAGCCGCCTCTCTGGCGATTTCTCCCTCGATACTGGATAAAAGTTCCTCATTCTACTTCATGTGTCTTGTCCTCTTAAATACGAGTCCGGAACATCTTTTGGATCTTGATTTGGAGCTCTGAATCAAAAGTTATGGCCCTCGCAATTTTCGGGCCAGTAAGAGTAGCGCGACTTGGTGCAAATTACGGCCGTAAAATAAATTACGGCAGTGCCGTAAAATCAACTGAACTTGCTAGTCGAAAATTGCTCTAAATTATGGCCCGTGTTATTTTTATGGCACGGCCATATTTTTGGGCATAAATTACACCCGGGGTGTATTTTTCAAACTCTCTACGATTTGCATGAAAATTGGCGGGCGGCTTCGTTTCGACGTCCTGAATCCATTCGTGCGCTCAAATCCTTCAAAATCCATCAAAATATGACACTTTTATCTAAAATTCATGAAAAACAAGAAATTCTGTAGATTCTGTAATATTTAGCAAATAATGTTTAAAAACAAGCAAAAGTTAATAAATATGACACGAAAAGAAATATAAAATGGCATGAAATTTACTATAAATTTCGTTGTCATCAAATACATATGGCTCAAACTTTGCTTGTCCTCAAGAAAAAATCAAAAATTGATCATCAGAATAACCTTTTCATGCTCAATAAATTTCTAAAATACAATACTTCAATGAAAAATTCCACCAATTGATTTACAAAACTTCAAATAAACATATTATCCTTAGATATCAACCCTCTAGATCCATAATTCAATAAAATAAAACTTTGCAACTTGTATAATAAATAGAATTTTCAATCTCATGATTTCACCCTGTTTTCAGTTCAAATCTATTATGCTTCTGTTTACAGGAATTAGGTTTCCAAGATCTTTTTTAACACATGAATTTTTTTTTAATCTATTTTGTTTGTTTTTGTAAAGATGGCTTGTACCCACTTAGATACATACTTTTCATTTTTTACTTCAACTCTTGTCTTCGGTACCACTGTCAATTTTACACAGTGCCAAGTAGAGGAGTCTTATTATTTTTCACTCTCATTATTTTTCATGCATAGACTTCAACCCATGTCTTAGGTACCACTACCAATTTTACATAGTGCCAAGTCGGGGACTCTCTCACTATTTTTATGGATCTTGGATTCTTCCTTCCCAACAAATAGTAAAAAAGACTAAATATCTACTAGGTTGATCAATTGATATCAATTCACAAATCATACTCATATGCTCATTTTATTTAAAGGAGTAGTTTAACTTTTAGATCTTATTCCTCAAATAACACATCTACCCAAAGTTTCATGCATCAACCAATGTCAAATTTCAAAAGATAGATATGCACTGAATAAATAAATCTAACATAATAGGGTTTTTCTCTAATCACATGTATAAATACTCACATCATCAAGGAAGACATTTTATCAATAAATCATGCCATTATATAGTAGAAAGTGGATCATATGCTTTCATCAATTTCAACAAATTTGAATAATATCATCATCAAAACAATGAGTTCCATATATCCATAAAATCATTTTTCAAGAGAAAACCAATAAGTAGTATAAATATGATAAAGTCAAAGATGCACTATATGAAATAGTCATTAATAAAAGAGTGCAAGTGATAGTCACAAAACTATATAGATCATGCTCATTCATTGTCAGGCCAATGCAGCTGGGTCCAAAGATGTGCCTTTTGAAAATTTTCTGCAAAAATTTAAGGTACATAAGGCTCAGATCAAAAACAGTCTGAAAAAATAATAATGATAAAAGTAATTTTCTCAAGGGAGAATCAGAGATGTCGCCGGAGGTCTGGAAGATGCTGATGCAGGTGGGTAGAGGTGGAATACATGCTAGCTGAAAAGCTAATAGCAATGATGGTGCCGACAATGGAGTGAGTAATCTCTAGTGGCCTGCTAGAGAATACAATCGTGTAGGTGAGAACGTCGGCCGGTGGTGCGAGAGAATGCACTGCATAGAAAAAAAATCAGTCACTAATGAAGAGTCTACTGCATAAATAATTCAAATCAATGGAAATAGAGGCAGTAGAAGAAGCATGAAGCTGTTGGTGATGCTCTGCAAGAGGTGGAAGACAGTTTCCCTTGAAAATTTTTGAATCTGGACGCAAAAGAAGCAATAACAAGTTGCAAGCAAACAATGCAGTTTTTGAATTTTTAGCCCTACCCAAAAACAAGATTTAATGATCCAAATAGAAAATGGACAGAACCACATAATAGAATGAGATATATTCTTTTCAGACATTTAAAAATCAATTGATCAAAATCTATCAGAAATTTAGGGCATTAGTAGAAAGAAGGCTACTCAGATTAAAAACTGCACAAGCTGCACAAAAGTTAATAAAATTCAAAAAGTTGCTATGTGTCCTAGAATGATCAGAAAATATTTTTCTTGAAAATAATTTATCCATAAGATAGAATGACACACGTTCTTTCAATTCCAAGTGGAAAATCTGGGTTTCAAGTCACCAAAACATCTCAAAAAGTGGCAGCAAAAGTGCTATTCAGGACAGTCAGAAAAAACTGCTGCAGAAATTAATCATAATCAAAAAGTTGCTATGTGTTTTACAATAATCCATGAACTTTAAAATTCAGAAAAAATATCCAGATGATAGATAAAAATGAGTACTTCGTTGTTGTGCGAAAGCTCAAAATTATTCTTAACCCAGTTTCTTAAAATCGCAGCGAGAAAACACCTACTCAATAAGCAAACTGTAGAGAGGAGTGTAGATTTTTTTTTACAAAAATAAAAGAAAAATTAATTCTAAAAAAAAATAGGATAAAAGAAATTAAGCTAAGATAGAGTACTTGGGTTGCCTCCCAAGAAGTGCTAATTTTAAGTCATGAGCTTGACCAAAAATCAATATCATAGTGAAGTAGGTGAATCAGTACCAAAATAGATTGCAAACAATTTTCTCCATTTTCTTTGCCCATAAAGCTTAGCCACAAATCCAAAAATCCAGAATTGCATATAAATCATAATTAAAGTGGCTTTCTAAAATATGCAGAAATAAAACTCAAAATCTTCACATGAAGGATATTCAATGATCTTCCTAAATTTATCAGAGAGTAAAATCATCAGTCCTTTCTTCAACTTTATTTTTTTAATCACAATAGGACTTTTATCAAAATATTCAAGCATTGGATCATCATAATAATAGTTATGTCTTTCGTTGGATTCCTCAATAAAGCACAAATTTTCAATTAAATCAAAAGGTTGAGCAATAGATATGGGCAAAGCATCAACATGGTGAGATACATCAATTTTTGCAACATTCAAATCATCTACAGGTTCCTCATGTTCAACATCAAACAATTTATCAATATCAAAATTATCAACAAAGTCAAGATGAGACTCTTCAAAATTAATTTCCTCGTGCTTCCCCACAAATAATTCATCATCGGAAGAGTCAAAATCAGAATCATATGAAAAATAAGATTTATCAATATTTACAATAGAATCAGAGTTAACCACAAAAGACTTATTATTAATTTCAACAATATCACGAAAATCACAGTGGGGTTCATCATTGTCTATAATTTTCAAACTTTCATCATGCTCATCAGATTCAACCATATATAAATTTACTTCAAAATCAAAATTATCATCAAAAGGAGGGTTTTCAATTACAATTTTCTGAACCTTTTCCTCAAATAAATTATCGGATAAATCAATTTCACAATCATAAAAATGAGATTCATGAATATCCACATAAGGCTCAATCTCAAAACAATCATGATCACATGGGGAATTTTCTAAATCAAGTTTTTCAGTATCAAACTCAAATAAGCAATCATGCTGTGAAATTTGGGTTTCTAGCAGTTCAGTATTAACAGTCAAGGATTGATGATTTTTCCATCTATCATACATTTCATAAGATTCCTTATA
The DNA here is from genome assembly GCA_027562315.1 of Costus pulverulentus. Classification (NCBI taxonomy): domain Eukaryota; kingdom Viridiplantae; phylum Streptophyta; class Magnoliopsida; order Zingiberales; family Costaceae; genus Costus; species Costus pulverulentus. Next base: position 37,477,403 of record CM050440.1, on the reverse strand, counting down.
TGATAAACTGGGATTTAAAAATGGATAATCAGAGGTACAATGATCTAAGTATCCACAAATATCACATCTAATGGGAGAATAAGAAGAATTTAGCTTTTCAGTTTCAAATTCAAATAAACATGCTTGTTGTGCTTTCTGGGTTTCTAGCAATTCAATATGTGCAATCATGTCATCCAACCTAGCATTGAGTTGTTTAATGGTCTCATTCAAGTCATCATTAGTATCCTCATAGTACGGTACAGAAACATGATTTGAGTAATCATCATAAGAAGAAGTTTGATTTTCTCAACTAGATTCATAATGATCATCTTGATACCAGGAAGAATTAGAATTTGCATAATTTCTAAATTGACAGTCATAAAAATAATGATCATCACCTTTACAAATTTTACAATAAATAAGAGGAATATTATGTAATTTCCATATTTCTCCAAGAGTCATATGTGAATAATCTTTGTTCTCACCTTGTTGCATGTATACCTTTCCTCCTTCAGAAGCCCATGAGTTGTGATGAAAAGACATTTTTACCAAATCTATCAAGCAAAGAGATAATCCAACACAAATCAAATGAAATTATTTTTTTTCAGAATATAGAAAAAAATAGAAAATCAAAAACACAAGCAAATTCACAAATCTTCAGATATCACAGTTCTGTCACAACTGTGAAAATCCAAAACCTGCAAAAAGAAAAAAACATAGTTAAATCTAAAACAAAAAATACTTAGTCTAGCAATACTAACAACTATTTTGATATTATCAAAACTAAGGTCCCCGGCAACGGCGCCAAAAACTTGATAGCCCGAAAGGGAACACTACAAGTCTGGCACACGTGTACCTTGGACTAATCCCCGACAACGGCGCTAAAAACTTTATAGGCTTCCGCAAGTGCACAGAACTATCGAAGTAATAAAGAAAAGTATCGAATCCACAGGGACCTTTTTGTTAAGTACCAAATAGGGGTATTCTTACTGGCTAAGCGAACCGATTCTAGTGCAAAGTAATAATGGAAAACACACGAACTCAGATAATCAGTGAGATAAATATGGGACTAGGGTTTCATCCACCTTAATTTCAATGATAAGATATAAATAAAAAGGTTCGTCAATCAAATCTTGCTACGATAAAGACCTAATTTACTTTATAAAGGGATTATCTCACTTTCGTGCAGACAATCACGCAGAGATAAATCCACACTTTCGCACAAGATTTATCCCAAGCTAAAGATAAGTAAATCATCAATAAGAGAATTCAAAGATCACTTTCGTGCATCTGAATTCTAGGTTGATAATCTCTAGTGGAAACTCATGATCACTTTCGTGCATCCGAGTCTCTACACTAGTTCTACTCATGGATCTCCAACGTTCCGATCCTCACTTTCGTGCAAGATCTCCATGTTTGACACATAGACATCGATCTATAGATACATGTTATAATCATGACAATTATTCTATTAGAACAGATCAAATAGGATCTACCTAATGAAGGGTTCCTAACATGCAATTATAGGGTTCCAAGCTCTCAAGCAAATCACCTTTCAGTCTCATTGCGAAAACTCTAAGAACATAATTAATAACATGCAATTACAGAGAATCTAAGAACAATTTATCATAAGAGTAAAATTATCACAACAAAGATTATCATGACGAAAGAAAAAAGTTATCTAATCATTAAAAATCAAAGGGATTAAACCCTATGTCCCAATATAGGATTAAGCTTGCATGGAGGAAGAATTACAATAAAGCATGTTTTCAAATAGTCAAAAATCGAAGAAAGGAAGGAGAAAGGTTACAAAACAGGTGCTGTAATGAAGTAATGAAATTACAGCACCGTAATTTGCAGGAAAACTCAATGAATAGTGCTATCACCACCAGGCAAAGCTTATGGTGCATCCTCCTCTCCTCCAGTCGAATCTTCTGAGTGAAAATCATGTCCTAAGGTGCCCTCTATGCCTCTCGACACGAGGCCAAACCCTAGCCGGCTCTCTGGCGATTTCTCCCTCGATACTGGTTAAAAGTTCCAAATTCTAATTCGTGTATCTTCTCCTGTTAAATACGAGTCCGGAACATCTTTCGGATCTCTATTTGGAGCTCTGGATCGAAAGTTATGGCCCTCGCAAGTTTTGGGCCCGTAAGAGTCGCGCGACCTAGTGCAAATTACGGCCGTAAAATAAATTACGGTAGTGCTATAAAATCAACTGAACTTGCTGGTCGGAAATTGCTCTAAATTACGGCCTGTGTTATTTTTTACGGCACTGCCATATTTTTGGGCAGAAATTACACCCATAATATCCATTACACCCGGGGTGTATTTTTCAAACTCGCTCCGATTTGTATGAAAATTGGCGGGCGGCTTTGTTTCGACGTCCTGAATCCATTCGTGCACTCAAATCCTTAAAAATCCATCAAAATATGACACTTTTATCTGAAATTCATGAAAAATAAAAAATTCTGTAGATTCCGTAATATTTAGCAAATAATGCTTAAAAATAAGCAAAAGTTAATAAATATGACATGAAAAGAAATATAAAATGGCATGAAATTTACTATAAATTTCGGTGTCATCAGATGTCGATGTCGATATCCATTGTAATGACTTGGGTAGCAGTGATGCACTGCTTGGTACCACTCACTGCTTGTGGTGACCTTAGGTTAGCACTGCCAACATCAGAGGAACCTACAGGGTCACACACCTTGATGCTCGAGTTCTCGTATTGATCGGAAAGTCTTTTGATCGAGTTATTGGATAACTCGGATCTATTTGGCAGATTTCATGAGTGCCAATTGGCCTGTTGAGATGGAAGAGAGTTATTGGAGCCAAATTTCATTTTTGGCAGGTTGACCCGAAATTGACCATAGTTGGTCACATTTGGATTAGGGTTGCATTGGATTGGATCCAATGGCTTAATCAATCCATGTAATGAAGTTTGGGCTAGCTCATTATCCAATGAGGAACAATAACAAGTTATCATGATAAGAGAATTGGGCTAAAAGGGTATAATGGGGAGAAAAATAAACCCCATCGGTGCCAAGGGCATAATGGGGCAAGCTTGGCGCAATTTCCTTCTCTTGGAAGGAAGTGGCGCCTCCCCTTGATGCCTTGGATGGTATTCTTGCCTCTTAGGCAAGTCTTGGGGCTGATATGGCTTGGAGGACATCTTTGGTATGCCCTTGGCGCATATGGATTATTAGGAGAGGTTTATGGTAAAGTCTTAGAGACTTTCCTTATCTCATACCACAATTACTCCCTCCTCTTTACCCTAGCCGCCCCCTTCTCTAGGAATTGTGCCCACACCCCAATATTGCTGCCGCCTCTTGCCTCTCCATGTATACATGAGTATATGTGAGAACTAGAGAGAGAATCCGTGCGTGAGCAAAAGAAGGGGTGAAAGTAATAAGGTCTTGGCGCATCTCTTCCTCTTGTAGCCACAAGCATCCTATCCTCTTCTCCTCTTAGCGCAAGTTGGAGTTGATCTTGGCGGCTTCTTCATCTCCTCTTCTTCTTCATTAGTGCATCTACCTTGGAGGTGGGGCACGGCTTGAAGAAGGTGAATAAAGGCATGGATCTTCTTCCCGAAGCTAGCACCGGGGGTGGAAGAAGAGAGCTCGAGGCATCCTTGTGTGTGAGACTGTAGAGGGTGAACACTTGGGCGTCTGTCTCGACATCAACATTCGCGCTTGCTAAAGGTATTTACTATCACATCATGTTGACCCCCTCGCATGACGATCTTCACTGCGTTTTTTGGGACCAGCCTGTTTCTGGAATATTCTTCCGCTGTGCAAATGTATTCTCTATTGAAAAATTATAAAATATCTTTGAGGTTTCCGAACAGTGGTATCAGAGCAACTTACGAGCCTCGAACGATGTACTTTCATGGTTTTCCATGCTCACATGCCATGTTTCAATTTTTTGAAAATTGCATATTCACATGGCGCACAATTTTTCTAATTAAGAAAAATTATAGTTTCTTGTTCCTATCATCTTGTCCATCTATTTTGGAATTTTGGGTTTTTTTTCTTGATTGATTTAAGATCAAAGGCGCACATAGCTTTATCAAGTAGGATGGGCATTGTGTCTACGGACTGGCCGGATCTCTTGATATGTCAAAATTGCCAACCGAAAGGATCTATGAAATCATCATGAAAAGTTAATCGCAAATAACCAAAAGTTTTGTGTTAAGAAGATGATGAAAGGAGACTTGTTTTATGAAAAACTAAAATTTCAGATTTTGAGTTTTTCAGGAGCATGTAGAATTGCATGTGCAAATACCTTGCTTATGCATCATGTTGTGGTCATGAGTCAATCCCCTTTGCATGCCTCTGATGTATCCTTGAGAGGTTTGTGTGCCGCTTTTCTTTTTACTTTTTACTAAGAAGAAGATTAGGGTGGCGCATATCACTTGGAGCTTTGGCGCATGCATCTCCCTTGATGGCGCATACATGGTAAGTGGCGGAAGATGGCATGGCTGAACCCCTTTGGTTTGTGAGCTAGCCATCTTGGCCCCTTGCATGGTGGCACATCTTCCTTGGAGGAAAATCCATAAAATTGGCCGAACCTATGAGTGCTTATAGGGATTCCCTAAAAGTACCTCTAGGGTTTGTGAGCTAAACCATGGAAAGGAGGACCTTGGAGCTAACCTTGAAGACCAAGCTTAATGTCGGCTAGGCTAGGTCTAGTTTAAGGGGCTTGAATCCTAGGTTAAGAGTTGAACCCGTTTTTGGCATGGGTTGGTTCAATGTCTTGAATGGGCTATGATCACATGATCCTTTTATTTCTTTCTTTACAAAAGCTAAAGCATGCCTATGATGTTTTATCATTATGTTATTACTATAGGATTGCATGCCTGTAATGATAGACATAAGATAAAATTGAGTTGATGAGACCTCGAAAACCCTCTCTCAAAATATCAAGTCTAGTAGCCTTCTGATGTGAGGGGAAGCATGCAAATTTATTACTAATTAGAAAACAATTATTTATTTCTTCATAAAAATTCAAAACTCTAGAAACAGCCAAGAAAATAGCACGACAGGCATAATTAGTTACGAAAAGTTGCTAGGCAATAGAGAATGATCCAATAATCCATTTTTAGATTTGATTACGCCAGGTAATACAATGAAAGCAGTTCTTTCAGATGTATGAAAAGATGGAGAATTAAGATCTATGGGGCAATTAGAACATCTACAATAAGACTGCTAGTTAGATTAGACAATAAAACTACTGCAGAAATGTTATCAGAGTTCCAAAGTTGGTATGTCTTGTAGGTTGATCTATTGAATCCGGATTCAGCCCAACTGATCAGGAGGAAAGAACAATGTTTGATCTGTATATTCTTACATAAGATGAGGACTTTTTGTTTCTCTGACTTCTTAAAATACCTATAGAAATATGACTAATCAGATTAGTTGATCAAGCAAAGCAGAAATGTTAACTAGTTTTCAAAAGTAGCTGTGTCTTGTAGGTTGATGTCCTCAATTTGAGTTTGTCCCAACTGGTGCGGATGATTGATGAATATGTGCTCTTGCTATTAGCCCCAATGATCAAAGCTGGAGGCTTGTTCCATGATGCGAAAACCTGTCAGAAGATGGCTAATTAGTGAAGTATTAAAGAAGACCACACAGCTTAAGCAAGACATGGGAGTCTGGAAACAGGGGAGATTTTGTTGGTGGATAGGGGTCGTTGGCAGTCGTTTGGTGGTGCACCATCGCCTGATCTGCTACAACTAGGAGTTCATGTGATGGTGGCGGAGCTGTGGCCGGAGGTTCGGGGCGGACGCTGGTGGCAGACGTTGAAGGGCGAAGACAGAGCGGAAGGCCGGCGAGAATAGGAGAAGTCGCGTAGATGAGAAGGGTAGGTCGCCATTCGGCCAGTGGTCCGCGAAACCGAATCCTACTACAATTGGAGGTTGATATGGATGAGGTGAAGACGTGGCCAGAGTTTGGACCCGAGTGGTGGCCTGTCAGAGGAGCACGATGCGGAAGGGCGGAGCTAGGTCGCGTGCAGGGCGGAAATAGGGGAGCAGGTCGGCGTTTCAATTTTGGTGATTGGAGAGACGGATGGGTGGATGCCGGGGGCTGAAGGTTTGACTACGGGAGGGAAAGAGACGTCCGAAGTTTCATGGAGATCCGACGGCGGGATTGCTGGTGGTGAGCTCTCGAAATGACGGAAAACTACAGGTTTGCTGGGTGTGCGATGTTGGCAGCGGAGCAAGAGAATTAGGGGAAGAAGGAGAGATTAGAGAAGAAAGGAAGAGGGAGGTGGTCAGGCCTAGAAGGAGGAGAAGAGGGAAGAGGCATCAGAATCCATCGGAAGAAGGACTATTTCCATTCCATTCATCAAATCTTCAATTCTGTCGATTACAAATGTATGCGTTAGTACATATAGGAGGTGTTCGTGATTGTTGAAGCTTGGAGACGTTGCTGCCAAACGTTGAAGCTTTCTTCTTGGGCAGTAGAGAACCGTTGGGGAAGATGTTTGTGAATGTCGCAGCTTCCAATCTTGAGCAGCAAAGAGACGTTGGCGAGTTTCCATCTTTGCATGAAGATAGCGTTGGCTGTAAGAGACGTGGAAAACTTCCCTTGTTGGCTGCGAACGTGTGTAGCAAAATTCACGGTGAAATATGGGCTTTGATTTGGCCTTGATGATCTTTATTTGGGCCTAACATTATTGCAAGCTTCATATGCATGGATGCAAGTCCTGGTATGATGCGGCGACCCCTTTGAACATCGTGAGCTTGAGCATCTTGACTTTATTGAATAGTTATTTTCTAGTTATTGAGCTAGCTTTAATGATTGAGTTTGCTAGCTTATTCGAGATCCTCTAGGTCTTTGTCTACGGTAATCGTATTCTCCATTTGTACCTTCGTGGCCGGTGGTCTCTACCTCCATCATTTCTCCCCGAGTGAAAAAAATTCTTCCCCGAAGAATTGTTCTTGCGTTGGTGGAGAAGTTCTAGAGAGGCAAAGGTGAATTGTTCCTTTTGAACGTGAGGCTTCAAAATGTTGTTAGCATCATAGTATATTGTCTTGTTGCTCCTTGTCCACGGTCGAAACTGCATATCAAGGGTACCTACATTGAATTCCCATTCTCGGCCGTACTCATTAGTAAGTTTGTCATAGAAAATCCTAGGATTTAGAAGAGAACAAGGAATGATAAAATCAATATATTCAACTTTAATAAGAGCAAGCTGCAAAGCATGTTTGAGTTCATTATGTTTTGTTGATCCTAATGGTGGCTTAAGGGTGTGGGTAGATGGACCTAACAGACAAGATTCAAGGATCATAGGGTCCTGAAAGAGATCTTCTAAGTCTAGGGGTTGACCTAAAGGTTGAGGATTAGGATTCAGGTCAAGCTCAAATGACTCCAACTTAGGTTCGATATTAGGTTTTAGAAGACCTATGGGTTTGGGCTCATCTAGACATTTTGGCAAGTCATCTTTAGGTTCGCTAGAGGTAGTGCTAAGGTCAAGTTGAGAACCTGTGGGTATGGGTACTAAAATTGAAGGCGATGGTTCTATTTCACTCTTGTAGTGCTAAGGTCAAGTTGAGAACCTATGGGTATGGGTACTAAAATTGTAGGTGACAGTTCTATTTCACTCTTAAATTGAGACAAGTCTACAACGGTCTCTATGGGCAACTTAGGGGTAGTTTGACTCTCAGACAAGTCAACTATGGGTTCTTTAGTTGGAATGCTAGACTCAAGTTGGGGACCTGTGGGTATGGGCCCTAAAATTGAAGGTTGAGGTATGGGTTATACGTCATGGTTTGCCTCTTGAGTTTCACATGTCTCATCTGGACTTGTTTTAGTTTCTAAGGTAGACTCTGAGGTTTGAACAAGTTTTTGTTGGAGTGGTTGGCTTCGTGTTCTAGTTTGGTCGGGTCCTTTTCTATATGTTGCCTTAATATTTTGTTCTACCTTACCAGCTAGTTGAAATGCATCTTCTATTGTATGCATGGGTTAGCCGGTGAGACCTCTCTTAATATCAAAGCTAAGACCATCTATAAACCGGTTAAGCATAACCCTAGGATGTTCTCTAGCTCTACTCCTATCATTGAGGGTCTTAAACTTTATAATGTATTCAGCTACAGTCATGTTCTCTTGTGTCAGATTTGTTTTTTTTGAGAGATGAAGGATCATAAATTTCTTTTATCATTTCATCCCATCTCTTGATAGGTGGTCTATTGCCTCTTTGGGGGTTGAGTCTAGTGGCCATGGGATGTTTTGAAAACACAATATAATCCTTTGAAAATAGAGCTCCCTAAAATGTCAAAAATGATTTGGGCTAGTATGAGAGGATAAATCTATAAATAAACAAACTAGCATGCAGATGTAATGAACAACTAAGCATGAAAGCAGGTAATAAGTTTCTTTTTTTTTTATCAAATAACAAAAATATGTAATCTAAAATTGTTGGGGTATGCCCTTAAGGCTAATGTTTGAGGCCTTGGGATTGTAATAGTATCATTGTATAAACTCTTAAGTTTATAAAGGCAATGGTTGTTATTCAGGTTGTTACCTTGTCTGCTGTAATAAGTGTACTACTGAATAATGTATCAAAGCTGTTCAGCTAGGGTGACATGCAGTAATGTCCTTAGTCGATATATCTTGGTGAACATGAGACAGCCTTGATGTGGTTAAGACTAATATGTGTTCTAATCTTATAGGATGCTTCGAGCATGGAATAAGATGTAGA
>CM050440.1:37423357-37438868 GCA_027562315.1 Costus pulverulentus | reverse complement strand
TTGATCACATGAACTTACATTCGATCTTTTTGAAACCCTAAGATTCCGCTAGAAAACTTTGTTGCGCCTCCTATTAGGGTTTCCCCCTATTGTTCTAGGGGACTTTCATCACGAGCTAGCATGTCCTCCATTTGTAGAACTATGGCAATGAAAGAGTACATCCCTCACTTCTTCTTCTGATAAGCATCTTCAGTATAATCCATATGCACATCTCTTAAATAGAAAAGGATCCTCCCAGAAATAATGTCTTGGCTCTGACGAAAACCTTTTTCTTCCCTAATAAGTAAACTCCGCAAGTAGAATATCAGACACTAAATAATTTACAATATCAGCATACCATTGAGCATCAATCCTTGCAATCGCAAAGTGATGCTCATCAGGAAAGGCATTGTCTATTTCATGTTCAGCAACATTTCTCACTCCATCTTCTAAAACAAGGCGCGATAGATGGTCAGCAACATAATTTTCTGTGCCCTTCTTATTCTTAATTTCTAAATCAAATTCTTGCAGCAGAAGAACCCATCTGTTCAACCTTGGCTTAGAATCCTTCTTATTCATAAGATATCTGATGGTAGCATAATCTGTGTAAACAATTACTTTAGAGTCAATAAGATATGATCTAATTTATTGAATGCAAAACGATAGCTAAAAACTCCTTCTCTATTGTTGCGTACTTGATATGCGCATCATCCAATGTCCGGCTCGCATAATATATGGCGTGCAATCTCTTCTCCTTATGTTGTGCAAGAACAGCACCTATGGCATGATCGCTAGCATCACACATCAATTCAAACGGAAGTGACCAGTCAGGTGGTTGAATTATGGGTGCCGTGGTAAGAGCCTCCATGAGTTTCTGAAAAGCAATCATACAATCTTCATTAAAAACAAATGGAACATCTTTACCAAGCTATAAAGTAAGAGGTCTAGCAATTTTTGAAATATCCTTAACAAAACACCTATAGAATCCAACATGACCAAGAAAACTTCTAATTCCTTTAACAGAAGATGGTGGAGGCAGTTTCTCAATCACCTCTACCTTTGCCTTATCAACTTCAATATCACGATTAGAAATTAAGTGCCCTAAAACAATACCTTCATTTACCATAAAATGACACTTTTCCCAATTTAAAACCAAATTAAATTCTTCACATTGGTGTAACACTCGTGATAGATTAGATAGGCAATTATAAAAATTAGAGTCATAAACAGAAAAGTCATCCATAAACACATCCATAATATCCTCAATTATATAAGAGAAAATAGCCATCATGCAACGCTAAAATGTAGCTAGTGCATTGCAAAGTCCGAAAGGCATGCGACGATATGCAAAGGTGCCATAAGGACATGTGAATGTCATCTTCTCCTGGTCTTCGGGATGAATGGGAATCTGAATGAAACCAGAATAACCATCAAGAAAACAAAAATTGGAATTACATGCCAGACGCTCTATCATCTAGTCAATGAAATGAAGGGGGAAATGATCTTTTTGGGTGACGGCATTCAACTTCCGATAGTCAATGCACATCCGCCACCCTATTACCGTTCTCGTTGGAATAAGAGTGTTATTTTCATTATTCACCAAGGTAATCCCTCCCTTTTTCGGCACCACATGAACTGGGCTCACCCACTAGCGATCTAAGATAGGATAAATAACTCCCGCATCAAGGAGCTTTAGGACTTCCTTCTTTACTATCTCTTTCATATTTGGGTTGAGCCTTTTCTGGTATTCGATTGATGACTTGCTTCCCTCTTCTAAAAATATTCTGAGCATACAAATAGAAGGATTAATTACTTTTATGTCATCAATGGTATAACCAATCACACTCTCCGCAAGTATACGAACTATCGAAGTAATAAATATGTATCGATACCACAGGGACCAAATACCAAGTACCGATTGATTTAATTATCACAAGCTAGACGATTGTTCAATGAAGCATGAAATGAATGCTAAATTAAAGATTGTTGTAAATCGGTTGCTAAATTAATGCGAAGTAAGAAGAAATCAAGGTAAATGCATGACGAAAGATCTAAGGATGCACGGGTTCAGCGCTAGGGTCCACCGCCTTGACGCATTATGCATGGATGAATAACAACATAAAATCCCCCTTTTCTTTTTAGTCCTAGGGTAATCCACAAAAGTGCACGTTGTTCTCTCTCGAGGATGCAATGAGGTGTTTACTAGGCTAGACGTCTACCTCTGTAGTACGCCTAACCAAGGCAAACCCAATAAGCGCCAGATTGTGTATACTATCCCATCATTTGAGTTGTCCTCTCCCAAGGATGCAACGAGGTGTTTACACGGCTTGACGTCTACTGCCGTAGTATGCTTGGCCGAGTAAACCCCTTTGAGCACCAGATAGTGTACACTCCCCATATACAATCACCCACTCCCATATGATGATTGACATATCCCCAACTAGGCTTTCTAATATCAGGATGTGCAACTAGGCAAAGTAGAACAATCATCCACACACAAAGCATTCAAGGGGCTTTCCCTAGCCCTGAAACACTAATCATGGTCCAAAGAAAAGCGGGAGAAAATCCCAATACAATATCCATGGATAAGCAAGAAGCACTAGATAAATGAGAAGAGGAGGCTAGGACTCCCTCAAGGAAGAAAGAACCGCCCAGATCCTGTAGCACTCTCGCTGCAAAATGTCCTCCTCTCTAATTCTTTCGGTGTACAGTTCTTTGCTCCTTGCTTAGCTGCTGCCTTCTGCATACGTGCGTGTGTGATAAAAAATCTGTCCTAATGAATCGATGCCTTTACGTGAATAGGGCTTTTCCTTTTTGTTCTCCCGCCTCCTCTGTCGAATTCCTCTTTTGCCCCTTCGAAACCCTCTATCCGATGTAGGGAAGGCGAGAGGTAAATTCTGGAAAATCAGTGTTAGGTGACACAGAAGCTGCAGGGTGTGATTCTAATCGCTAGGCGGGTCGTGGTTCTTGCCGAGAACACTGATCCAGCTGAAAACGGTCGCATTCCCTCGCTTTTTCCCTGAAATGAGGCAAAAGCACCAAAGAGTGTAGATTCCGAAGATAGTGGAATAATTCCATGTGTAATCAGGTAAATGACAGAAAAGTGAAAATATAATGGTAAAATCACAAATACATCCTTAAATAGAAATGATTTAACAAATCTCCCCAGACTTGAACAATTTGTTGTCCTCAAGCAAAGATAAAATGAAGCTAAGCTGTGCGGATGATCCATAAAACACGAATCCAAACCCTCTAGGATGATGCTAGCACCTATCCATGCAATGGTCAAACACCACCACAAGTGACAGACTCCTAGTAGATATCAAAATTGCAAGCATTGCAACCCAAAGTAAATGCATTTCACACAGTCTCCACACCCAATAGTCAATGTTCCGGTTCCTCCCCTTAGATAATATGAATCCTCCAAGTTGTTTGAGATGAAAGTAGAAAGGGAAACATCAAAACTTTCTACAAGTGGTGTATATACATACGAATGTTTGGAGAGATTTGAGAGGATCTTTGTCCTCTTTTTTTTTAGAGGATCTTTGTCCTCTTTTTTTTTTTGAGAGGATCTTTCTCCACTTTTTTTTTTAAATGTCTCTAAATTTTGCTACATAATATTTTCTATACTTTTGTTTTTGGTTTTGACAAGGGGATGAATCACACACAATAGATTGATATAAGCAAAGATCGATACAGGTACAGGATCATGCATATGGATCAAGCTAACAGCAGAGAACAACTTAACATTATGCCAAAAGACAAGCAAGACCCACTATAAAATTCTAGAACAAGGGGAGATAGTTAAATGCTTGATAAAAGTAATAATTTGCAACAATTAAAGAAAGCAAAGCAGGGTTTACAAAGTAAGTAGCAAATGGTGAAGCCGAATGAAGCTAGTCATATCACAAATGCAAAAGTACTCCAAAAAAATGCAAAAGTACCCCAAAAAATGCAAAAGTACCCCACCCACATGGTAAAATGAGGCATCGTCCTCGATACCTAAATAGAACAGCAATAAGGCTTACAAAAATGGGGGGTGTGGAGTACTCACAAGGCTAATCGCGAGGGTCATCCCCGGCGTCACTAAGATCATCGGAGGAGGCATCAGAGGAGTCAGAGGAATCCGCGGTAGAATCAGTAGCTGCTCGTGGAGGATAGGCAGTAGTGCTCTGGAAGCCAGGGAAGTGAGTTCGGAGGAAAGCGTAGATACACTGCACATTGTCGACCAGGGTTTGGAGTTGCTGGAGAATCATTTCTAGAAGGTCGTGTGTGGTGGGCTCATGAGGAGCTCTCGGTGGTGGTCTGGTGGTAAACGGGGCAAGTACAGCTAAAGGTGGGGTAGGGGTATCTGCATCGTCGGAGCTGATGTTCCAGTTGTCATTGAATTTGATGGATGTCCGCGTAGTGTTGGGCAGCGGAATGGTGTGGGGGCTGCCGCGGAGTGTAAGGTGGTAGACGTCGCCTAGGCGGAAGATCATTTTCATCGCTATGCAGGCCTCAATGTCAAGCCGCCTGCTCCCTCTAGCCTCTGGAGTGCCATATGGGTTATGCCCGAAACGCAGGGCCAATGGAGTCAGTACACCACCAATTGCGATAGTCCCTTTTGAGGTGCGGCCAAAATGTTCCAAATGGTTGGCCAGATGATAACCCAAGTTCAGTGGGAATTGATTCAGGATTGCCCAAAGATAGATGAGTTCGACGTGGCATAGCATACAGTCGTTGTCCCTGCGAGCAAAGATTGTGTTGGACAGTAGCTGATGAGCGTACCGAAAACAAGGGTTGGAGATGGCGCTTACTCTGGCGTTCTTGGAAGAATAGTGCGCCTCAGAGGAGATGGAGTGCTAGAAAGCATCCTCCTAGTTTCCGCTGGGCTTGTGGCACTTGACATCAGGGGGAAAACCGTAGATCGAATTGAACTCGTCAAGCGAAAGATGGTATTCTGTGTTGTTTAGTCGATAGTAGACTAGAAAGACCTCGTTATTAGGCCCTGAATGTTTGGTGGAGAAGTAGCTTAATACCTCCAGTGTAAGGCCGATATGTATGGGGGAGGCTTGATTCAGAAAATTTTCCCACCCGAGGTTGCATAAACGCTAGAGGATATTGTCAAGAAGTCCCAGCTGTACCAGGGTAGGGGCATCCATGTACCTAGTATTAACGAGTCGCCGCCTGGAAAGGGCGAAATACCGGGCTTCATCCTCGGCGTCGCGGAAGCGGATGATGTGCCCTTCAGTTGAAGGGTGGAAGGCTGGGTTGTGTGGTGGAGGAGTGGTCGGAGAGCAAGCAGGTTGTTTCCCTGCTCGACGCTGGCGATATGTGGTGGAGGGCATAGTGTCGCTCACTGGTGGCGGTGCAAGAGCAGCCACAGAGGTTGAAGGCTCGAACTGACGCTTGCTGGAGGAGGCCTTGCTGGCGCATACCTTGCGAGGATCCATGGAGACGGGGAGGAAGAGAGCTCCGGCGAGGTGGTGGAGAAGAAGCGGTGACGAAAAGGGAGAAAATAGAGTTAGGGTTTTCATGGGGCGAGTAAAGGATCGGGGAAGTGTAATGAAGAGGCACGGGCAGAAGAAAGGTTTAACCAGAGTGAATTTTGAAGTTAAGTGGAGGGCCCCGCCGAAAACCTCGGGGCGTGGTTGTCATCACTGGGTGCCCCGTGATACATTTTGTACAAAATCGGAACTCTAATGACTTGCACTGCAAAGTCACCTCCGGAACCCATGGCCTGAGGTCTCGGTCACTGGGTTCCCCGAGGGACTTTCTATAGGAAACTTAACTTGTGCTGCGGAGTCGCCTCGAGGGTCAGAAATTCCGTGGGCTAAGGTTTTAATCGTTGGGCAGCCCAAGGAACTTTCAGTGGAGAATGGAACTTGTTACATGGAATGCAACTGCAGGACCCTCGGTTCGACCCCTGTCACTGGGTCGACCGTGGAACATTCTGTAGAGTTGGAACTGGAGACCATCAAGGTAGCAGAATCAGATGAAAAGGCCATGGGCGAGACTGGCGTCGCTGGGTAAGCCATGAAACGGTCTGTGGATTGGGAGTCTGGGAAGCAGAATTAGTTCCAGAATTCACGGGTGTGACTATTATCATTGGGCCGACTGTGAAATCCTAGAAATGACGCGATTGGCCCCCAGTCGCACCCAGATCATCCCTGAGCAATGATAAACGCATAATTAGGCTCCACAAAGTAATTAAAACAGAGCAAAGACAAATAGCATCACAACACCATCTCAATACTATCAAAGGATCATGCTACATCTAAATATCATGGAACAAACCACCTAAAGCATTAGCAAAGCAGACACATAGCTAACCAAACCACATGAAGAGAGTAAAAGTAGGTAAGTGATCAACAACTTATCGCGGAGAAAAAGTAAGCAGGTGATATAGAAATTGAAATACCGCCATAATCCAACCCCCACAAAATAAATCACAGGAGAGTAAAAGCTGGTAAGTAACAAACAACATGAGAGTACCATCACACACCACCTAGGCGCGACAAATGTAAGCAATGAATGGAAATACCACTGAGTAAGCTACTAGAAGAATGAGCAAAATGAACACATTGCTGTTAGACTACATAGATAGAGTAAAGACTGGGCAAGTGGTCAATAAATATAAATAGCAACTCAATACCATCTCAATACAAGAAGATGAAAACAGCAAGTGATGATACCATGGAGTAAGTTCCCAGTAGAATTAGTGAGGTAGAAGCTTAGCTAAGTGAACTGCTTAAACGAAAATACTGCCACAAAACACAACAAACGAAAATACTATCAAGTAAACTACTAAAAGAAATAGCAAAATAAAGGAGAAGGCTTGGGTTGCCTCCCAAGAAGCGCCTTTTTAAGGTCTTTGGCTTGACCCTTGTGCCATGTCAAGGTGGTTCACGGGGATTGGAGAGGTGGACAACAATTAGCTCCTCAGGTGGCTCATGAGTGAAATAGTGCTTTAAACGCTGACCATTAACCATGAATGTTCCAGACTCACTATTATTGATCTCAATTGCCCCAAAAGGATAGACCTTCTTAATGGTAAAAGGTCCAGACCATCGTGTCTTCAGTTTGCCTGGGAACAGTTTAAGCCTAGAGTTGAACAAGAGTACTCGATCCCCTTCTTTGAACTCTTTCCTTAAGATTTTATGATTATGTCATTTCTTAGTGCGCTCCTTATAGATACGGGCGTTCTCGTAGGCGCTCAATCTCACTTCATCAAGTTCATCAAGTTGTAATAGTCGCTTCTCACCAACAACCAACAGATTTTAAGTCAAGGTTCAATGCCCGAATGGCCCAAAACGCCTTGTGTTCCAATTCAACCTGTAAGTGGCAAGACTTACCATATATTAGCTGGTATGGTGACATGCCAATAGGCTTTTTGAATGCGGTACGGTACGCCCAAAGAGCATTCTCCAATTTCATTGACCAATAAGTCCGTGCTCCCGATACCGTCTTCTCCAAAATTTTCTTCAACTCATGGTTTGATATTTCGACTTGCCCACTAGTTTGTGGATGGTATGGAGTGGCAACCTTGTGGGTGTCTCCGTATTTCCTGATGAGTGTTGTAAACCGCTGCTCGATAAAGTGGGACCCACCGTCACTAATAACCACTCGCAGCACTCCAAACCGTGGGAATATTATCTTCTTGAATAACCGCATGACAACTTGGGAGTCATTAGTGGGGGTCAGTATTGCCTCCACCCACTTTGATACATAATCCACTGCCACTAAGATATATTTATGACCAAATAAGGAGGGGAATCGCCCCATAAAGTCGACTCCCCAAACGTCAAAAATCTCAACTTCCAGAATGTTGTTTAGGGGCATCTCGTCTCTCCTTGATATGTTACTAGTACGTTGGCATTGGTCGCAAGTTAGCACAAATCTTCTGGCATCTCGAAATAATGTTGGACAATAAAATCCACTTTGGAGAACTTTAAAAGCGGTTTTGGATGTGCTACAATGTCCCCCCATACGCAGATCCATGGCAATGAAATAGGACATCACGGTATTCATCTTCGGGTAAGCACCGCTGGTAAATTCCATCTGGACATCTTTTGTAAAGGAAAGGGTCATCCCAATAGTAATGACGGACATCAGAAAGGAACTTCCTCTTTTGCTGGTAAGTAAGTTCAGGGGGCAAAACGTTAGCGGCTAAGAAATTCACGAAGTCTGCGTACTAAGGCATTTTAATGCTGGAGAATGCCATAAGTTTCTCATCGGGGAAAAAGTCATCAATACTTAGTTCATGTTCTAGTTCCCCTTTTTGCTCATGGGTGAGACGTGAGAGATGATCAGCAACTGAGTTTTCGGTCCCTTTCTTATCTCAAATTTCTATGTCGAATTCTCGGAGTTGTAAAATCCATCTTATCAGTCACGGTTTGGCATCTTTCTTTGTCATCAAGTACCTAATGGCTGCATGGTCAGTACAGAAAATAACTTTAGAATCAACAACGTAAGACCGAAATTTGTCAAATGCAAAAACCACGGCCAAGAGCTCATTCTCGTTCATCACGTAATTAATTTGCGCGTCATCAAGCGTGCGGCTCGCTTAGTAAATTGCATGAAACCGGTCCTCCTTTCGTTGTCCTAGTATTGCACCCATGGTGTAGTCACTCGCGTCACACATGATCTCGAATGGGAGGGACAAATCTGGCGGTTGCATGATCGGTGCCAAAATTAGAGCTTCCTTTAACATGGTAGAAGCTCGCAAGCAATCCCTGTCAAAAATAAAAGGCACATCCTTAGCAAGAAGACATGTCAATGGTCTAGATACTTTTGAAAAAAATCTTTTATAAAGCACCGGTAAAAATCGGCATGATCCAAAAAGCTCCGAATCGCCTTCACAGAAGTTGGGGGTGGTAGCTTCTCAATTGCATCCACTTTTGCCTTGTCCACCTCTATTCCTCTCTTCGATACTAAGTTCCCCAGCACGATACCCTCTTGTACCATAAAATGACATTTTTCCCAGTTAAGCACAAGGTCGGCTTCTTGGCACTGCTACAAGACACGAGACAAGTTAGCGAGGCAAACATCAAAAGAGGATCCGTACATCGAGAAGTCATCCATGAATATATCTATCACATCTTCCACAAGATCCAAAAATATTGCAATCATATAACGTTGGAACGTGGCGGGAGCGTTGCACAACCCGAATGGCATTCGCCGGTAAGCAAATGTGCCATAGGGGCAAGTGAACGTCATTTTTTCTTGATCCTCCGGGTGGATAGGAATCTGTAGGAACCCAGAATATCCATCTAGAAAATAGAAATGAGAGTTGTTAGCAAGACGTTCCAACATTTGATCAATGAAGGGTAATGGGTAGTGGTCCTTGCAGGTGGCTTTATTTAATTTACGGAAGTCGATACACATTCACCAACCCGTTACCATCCATGTCGGTATTAATTCATCTTTATCGTTCTTGACTACCGTCATGTCTCCTTTCTTCAGCACGATATGTACTGGACTCACCCACTCACTATCGGAGATGGGGTAAATTACCCCCGCATCAAGAAGCTTCAAAATCTCCTTCTTTACTACTTCTTTCAAGTTTCAGTTAAGTCATCTTTGTCCTTCAACGATGGGTTTACAGCCGTCCTCCAAAAATATCTTGTGCATGCAAATGGAGGGATTAATACCTTTGATGTCTTCTAATTTATACCCAATCACGTTCTTGTATCCCCTAAGAGTATCCAAAAGTAGTTGAGATTGAACCTTATCGAGATTTGCATTTACTATCACCTGTAAAGTGGAATTTGAGCCCAAGAATTCATGCCTCAAATTATTCGGTAATGGTTTAAGTTCAACCTCATTGACATCTTTTACTGCGATAAATGGTGCTTCAGAATCAGCTTCTTCTTCTTTTCCGTTTTCGGGGAGGCATTCCTCCAAAGGGTCAGAGTTGTTGGTAATAGTACATGCGCTGCTCAACTCATCCTCCAGAAGATCCACGTTGTAGCAAGTCCCTGCAAAAGAAGGACGCTTTAGGCATTCAGAAATGTCAAAATCGATAATGTCCTCACCGACATTCAATGTGAGCTTCCCATTTTTTATGTCAATTACTGCACCGGTAGTGGCCAGGAAAGGTCGGCCAAGTATTATGGGGAGTTAGGCATCTTCCTCCATCTCCAACACAACGAAATCGATCGGAATGAAGAATTTACTGACTTTGATCGGTACGTCCTCTAATATTCCCACCGGGTGCCGAACTGAGTGATTTGCAAGTTGCAAAGAGATACTTGTCCTCTTTAGTCCTCCCATATCCAATTTCTTGCAGATCGAGAGTGGTATAAGAGTGACAATGGCTCCATGGTCGCACAGAGCGCGATCAAAGCTCATGTTCCCGATCTGGCACGGGATTGAGAAACTGTCAGGGTCTTTTAACTTAGGGGGTAATTTGTTTTGAATTATGGCGCTACACTCTTCTGTCAGCGCCACGGTTCCTTGAAGTTCCAATTTCTAATTATTCGACAATATTTTCTTGAGGAAGTTCGCCTAAGATGGCATATGTGAAAGTGCATCAGTGAAGGGGATATTGATATATAATTTCTTAAGAATCTCTAAGAATTTACCAAATTGTCGATCAAGCTTTGCCTTCGCCAATCTTTGCGGAAAAGGGATTGCCGACACATAAGGAGGTGGTGGTATGTAGGCTGGTTCCTTATTCTTTTCTTGTTCAGCATTAGATCCTTCCATACCATCTCCGTCTTTCCTCAAGGTTTCCGGCTCAAAATCTTTTTCCATATCCACATTCGCCCTAGGCTCATCAAGTTGCTTCCCACTGCGTGTAATGATAGCATTGCACTGTTTTGTAGGGTTGGGCTCGGGTTGTCCCGGAAGTCTCCCGAGAGGTCAAGATGTGGAGGAGGCCTATTGCGCAATCTGATTTTCGAGCATCTTGCTATGCGAGTTAAAGCATCAACTTGGGAAGCTAGCTGCTGGATAGTCTCATTCATGCATTCGTTCTATTTAGACATGTGTTCGTTCTGTTTAACTTGGCGAGCCATAAAATTTTCAAACATGGATTCCAAACTTGATTTTGCTAGTTGATGCGGAGGTGGTTGTCTTTGTTGTTGGAATCCCGCGGGTTGTCTATACTCGAGTTGTTGTGCTGCATTGTTGTTGCGGTAAGAGAAGTTTGGGTGATTCTTTAACCCAGGGTTATATGTGTTGGAATACGGATCATGTTGTGGTCTCGATTGGAAGCTATTGAGAGCATTCGCATGATCCGGTGTTGAGTCCCCAAAAGGAGGAAGTCCCATTTGGTAATCGGTTGAAGTGTGCCCTGATGTACCACCATTCTCACTAGAGACACTGTTGACTGTGGCGGTGGTGGAGTTCAGTCCCATTGTATCAAGTTTATGAGCTAGGGAATCAACTTTGGCTGCTATGGAGGTCAATGCATCCAATTCAAATTTACCACTTGCTTTAGATGGTGCCGAGCTCTCGGTTGACCACGGATGGTGGTTTATAGCCATATCTTCTATCAGATTGAAGGCTTCATCAATTTCCTTGCTCATTAATGCACCACCAGCGGCCGCATCTATGGTAAGCATGGTATTATAATTGAGACCACTATAGAAGGTGTGGATGAGAAACCACTTCTCCATACCGTCGTGAGGGCACATCATTTGGTATTCCTTCAAGCGATCCCATGCTTCACATAGCGATTCATTGTCCCTTTGAGCAAAATTAATGATCTGAGCTCTTAATTGGGCTGTCTTGCTTGGCAAAAAAATTTAGAAAGGAAAGCTTTGGAGAGCTGCCCCCATGACGAGATGGATCCAGAAGAGAGTGAGTGCAGCCAAGCACGAACACAGTCCCGCAATGAAAATGGAAATAGTCTCAACTGCAATGCGTCATCCAATACACCATTCATCTTTAGCGTGTCACAAACTTCAAGAAAGATTGACAGATGCAGATTTGGGTCCTCAAGTGGCAAACCTCCGAATTGATGTTGAGTCACCATATTCACAAGCGCCGGCTTGATCTCAAAATTATTTGCCTCAATCGGAGGCCGAGTTATACTGGTATGTAGCCCTTGTGAATTTGGTGAAGCAAAGTCTCTAAGTATTCGGCAGTTATCCATCTTGAGCTTTTCGAGAGATTAGCCCTTGTGAGTTGCCTTGGACTTAGCTTTTCTACGATGTCGGAATGACTTCTAAATTTCAGGATCTGTATGCACTAGTTCTCCCGACCGTAGAGTCCTATGCATAAACCAAGTGAGATCAAGGGCAACTTTCCAATTAGCAAAAGATATGTAGTGATTATCAAATATATAAATGAGCCTGACACCAAATAACTATAAACAAATAACTAAAAGAAAGAAAAATATCCAGTCTAGTAATAACTTAATCATGTCGATATTAATAAATTTGGTCCCCGACAACGGCGCCAAAAACATGAAAGGCTCCGCAGGTATACGGACTATCAAAGTAAAAAATATGTATCGATCCCACATGGACCAAATACCAAGTACCGATTGATTTAATTATCACAAGCTAGACGATCGTTCAATGGAGCGTGAAATGATTGCTAAATTAAAGATTGTTGTAAATCGGTTGCTAAATTAATGCGAAGGAAGAAGAAAGTAAGGTAAATGCACGACGAAAGATCTAATGATGCACAGGATCAGGGCTAGGGTCCACCGCCTTGACGCATTATGCATGGATGAATAACAACATAAAATCCCCCGTTTCTTTTTAGTCCTAAGGTAATCCACAAAAGTGCACGGTGTCGTCTCCCGAGGATACAACGAGGTGTTTACCAGGCTAGACGTCTACCTCCGTAGTACGCCTACCCAAGGCAAACCCAATAAGCGCCGGATTGTGTAGACTGTCCCATCATTTGAGTTGTCATCTCCCAAGGATGCAACGATGTGTTCACACGACTAGACGTCTACCGCCGTAAAACGCTTGGCCGAGTAAATGATAGCCCGAAAGGGAACACAACAAATGTGGCACGCGTGTTCCTTGGACTAATCCTTGGTAACGGCACCAAAAACTTGTTGTTAAACCGCAAGTGCACGGGTATACAAAGTAATAAAAAAGTATCGAATCCACAGGGATCTACGTTGTCGAATACTAAATAGTTGATTTCTTACTATATAGGCAAGTCGAGATCGTGAGAATAGTAATCGGTAACTAAAAGCAGGATTATCAGAGAGAAAAGCTAGGACTAGGGTTTCGTTCACTTAAACTTTTATGACTAGACATGAATAGGGATTTCATCGATTCAATTTCATCATGAAGAAGATATTATCAAAGGATGAACTCAAGGATCACTTTCATGCATCTGAGTTCTAGAATCTCTAGTGGAGTCTCAAGGATCACTTTTGTGGATCCGAGGCTCGCAACTAGTTTTGCTCAAGGACCTCCAACGTTCCGATCTTTGCTTTCGCACAAGATCTCCACATTTGACAAATAGACTCGATCTATAGATTCATGTTATAATCATGGCAATTATTTTACTATAAAATATCAAGATGGATCTAACCTAAGGAAGGGATCCTAACATGCAATTCTAGGGTTCCAAATTCTCAAGCAATTACCTTTCAGTCTCAAGCAAAAATTCTAAGAACATAATTAATAATATGAACTTAAAGAGAGTCAAAACACAATTATCACATGAGCAAAATCATGATGCTAAAATCAAACTCAACTAAATATTGAAAAAGAAGTTATCTAATCATTAAAAGTCATGTGAACTACTCCCCCATGTCCCAAGAGTAGTTTAAGCTAGAATGGCGATGGAAATACAATATTCCATAATTTCAGAAAATCGAGAATCAACAAAAGGAAAAGTTTTTAGAAAATACAGCATGGTTGTGAAGTATTTCACAGCCGTATTTTACAAAAGAAGGCGTGAACAGTGGTGGTGATCCTTCTTCCCTTGATTTCTCCTCCAATTTATCTCTTTTTGATTTGAAACTTCCAGCACGTTGTCTCCTTCACCAAGCGATGCTTCGGTAGAAAAATCGCGGCCGGAAGTCGTCTGAATCGAGCGCGGCGGCGAAACCCTCGTCGGCGGCGTGGATCGTGATTTCTCCCTCGATGGTCGATCAAAATTGGGGCCTTTGGTCTCTTCGTAATCCTCTCATCCCTAACTCTCCTTTTGCTTCTTACGGCATCGAATATAAACATCTGGATCATCCGCAATCATCTCCGCAAGGATCGGGCGTGGACATTGACCTAGGCGTCGCGTTCAAAACTGATTTTACGGCCGTGTAATTTTTTACGGCTGGTGCCGTAAAATCTCTTGAGTCTTCTGTGCCGATGTCGTCTCAAAAAATACGGGCCATAAACTGGTTTACGGTCAGTGCCGTAAACTTTGCTGAACTCTCTGTTCTAAAACGGCTGGAAAATACGGTAGTGAAATCCCTTACGACAGGTACCGTAAAATCGGCTTAGGTTTTTGTTCTGGAGCATTCCGAAATACGGTACCGTAATATTGCTTACGGCCGGTACCTTAAAATCAGAACATCTTTCTGTTCAGAAATCTTCACAAATTACAGCAGTGTTTAGATTTTACGGTACCATTTGGAATTTCGGTACCGTAAAATAGATTACGGCACTATCGTAATTTGCTGGCGTGCTCCGATTTGCGTGAAATTTCTTGCGTGATCTCCTCATGATGATGAGAACTCTTCCATGTATTTGATTTTGCTTGAAAATGCCTAAAATAGTGCCTTTTTGCCTGAAAAACATGAAAAACTAAAATAGAAGTAGACTTTGCAATATTTGGTGGATTTAGCCTAAAAACAAGTAGAAAGATCCTCGATTTAGCATGAAAAGGTATCTAAAATGATGCAAAATATAGTACATATTCTGTGTCATCAAACACATAAGGCTCAAACCTTGCTTGTCCTCAAGCAAAAATCAAAATTTGAAATCAAAATTTGATTGAAAGAATAACCATCTCATGCTCAATAAATTTCTAAAATACAACTTCTCAATGAAAAATTATATTAATTGATTTACAAAATTTCAAGTAAACATATCATCCTCATAACTCAATTTTCTAGATTCACAACTCAATCAAATAAAACTTTGCAATTTGTATAATAGATAAAATTTTCAATCTCATGATTTCACCCGGTATCAATTTAAATCTATCATGCTTTTGTTTATAGAAATTAGGTCTCCAAGATCTTTTTCTACACATAATATTTTTTTTTTCTTTTTCTTTTTCATGCATTTTCATTGTCTTTGCATAGACGGCATGTATCCACATAAACACATACTTTTTATTTTTGACTTCAACTCTTTCTTAGGTATGAAAGTCCCCTTCAAGGGGGAGCGAAACCCTAATAGGCGCATGTGTAAAATTTTTCATTGCGGAAGCTTGGGTTTCAATGATCGCATGTATGTTTCATTGATCAACTTATATAAACTTGCATAGATTGGAAGAGATTCATACTATGGCCATCGCTTGGATGGAGATTTGGAAGCAAGAGGACGATGAGGTTCTCCTCCAAAGTGTGCGAACACGAGATGAGACTTAGCCTACTCCTTGTTGCTCCTTGTGCTAGCAAGGC
>CM050440.1:37403762-37417244 GCA_027562315.1 Costus pulverulentus | reverse complement strand
CCTAGCAATACTAGAACGAATTTCATGATGATTAGGGGCTGCATAGTCCCTAAGTGTTCTCTGATGGTTCTGATTGTCTCCCATCTCGAATATTTCTTCTTGTATCTCAGGTTGGGATTGTTCTTTCAGTTCTTCTTGTGATGATTCTACTAACCTCAACTTTATGCGCGCTCTTAATGTCTTATTGATTTCAGGATCCAATGGTACAAGTGGTCCTGACCTAAGGCTCCTGTGCATGCAAAGTAGATAGATCAAGTGATTTCAAGAAACAAAAAATTAATAGTAAATAAAAAAACAGTAAATAAAAACCTAATCTAACAATAATCTCAACGTCTTTAATATCGACAAAACTAAGGTCCCGGGCAACAGCATAAAAAACTTGATAGCCCGAAAGGGAACACAACAAATCTGGCACGAGTGTTCCTTGGACTAATCCTTGGTAACGGCACCAAAAACTTGTTAATCTGCAAGTGCACAGGTATACGAAGTAATAAAAAAGTATCGAATCCACAGGGACCTACGTTGTCGAATACTAAATAGTTGATTTCTTACTATCTAGGCAAGTCAAGATCGTGAGAATAGCAATCGGTAACTAAAAGCGGGATTATTAGAGAGAAAAGCTGGGACTAGGGTTTCGTTCACTTAAACTTTTATGACTAGACATGAATTAGGATTTCGTTGATTCAATTCCATCATGAAGAAGATATTATCAAAGGATGAACTCAAGGATCACTTTCGTGTATCCGAGTTCTAGAATCTCTAGTGGAGTCTCAAGGATCACTTTCGTGCATCCGAGTCTCGCAACTAGTTTTGCTCAAGGACCTCCAATGTTTCGATCTTTGCTTTCGCATAAGATCTCCATGTTTGACAAATAGACTCGATCTATAGATTCATGTTATAATCATGGCAATTATTTTACTAGAAAAGATCAAGATGGATCTAACCTAAGGAAGGGATCCTAACATGCAATTCTAGGGTTCCAAATTCTCAAGCAAATATTCTAAGAAAATAATTCATAATATGAACTTAAAGAGAGTCTAAACACAATTATCACATGAACAAAATCATCATGCTAAAATCAAACTCAACGAAATATTGAAAAAGAAGTTATCTAATCATTAAAAGTCAAGTGAACTACTCCCCCATGTCCCAAGAGTAGTTTAAGCTAGCATGGCGAAGGAAATACAATATTCCATAATTTCAGAAAATCAAAAATCAACAAAAGGAAGAGTTTTTAGAAAATACGACATGGCTGTGAAGTATTTCACAGCCGTATTTTACAAAAGAAGGCGTGAAAAGTGGTGGTGATACTTCTTCCCTTGGTTTCTCCTCCAATTTGTCTCTTTTCGAACTGAAACTTCCGGCACGTTGTCTCCTTCACCAGGCGATGCTTCGGAAGAAAAATTGCGGTCGGAAGTCGTCTGGATCGAGCGCGGCGGCAAAACCCTCGGCGGCGGCGTGGATCGCGATTTCTCCCTCGATGGTCGATCAAAATTGGGGCCTTTGGTCTCTCCGTAATCCTCTCATCCCAAGCTCTCCTTTTGCTTCTTACGGCATAGAATATAAACTTCTGGATCGTCCGCAATCATCTCCGCAAGGATCGAGCGTGGACATTGACCTGGGCGTCGTGTTCAAAACCGATTTTACGGCCGTGTAATTGTTTACGGCTGGTGCCGTAAAATCTCTTGAGTCTTCTATGCCGATGTCATCTCGAAAAATATGGCCCGTAAACTGGTTTACGGTCAGTGCCGTAAACTTTGCTGAACTCTATGTTCTGAAACGGCTGAAAAATACGGCAGTGAAATCCCTTATGGTAGGTACCGTAAAATCGGCTAAGGTTTCTGTTCCGACGCATTCCGAAATGCGGTACCGTAATATTGCTTACGGCCGATACCATAAAATCGGGAAATCTTTATGTTCGAAAATCTTCACAAATTACAGCAGTGTTCGGATTTTACGATACCATTTGGAATTACGGTATCGTAAAATAGATTACGGCACTACCGTAATTTGCTGGCTTGCTCCGATTTGCGTGAAATTTCTTGGGTGATCTCCTCTTGATGATGAGAACTCTTCCATGTATTTGATTTTGCTTGAAAACGCGTAAAATAGTGCATTTTTGCCTGAAAAATATGAAAAACCAAAATAGAAGCAGACTTTGCAATATTTGATGGATTTAGTATAAAAACAAGTAGAAAGATCCTCGATTTAGCTTGAAAAGGTATCTAAAATGATGCAAAATATACTACATATTTCGTTGTCATCAATAAACCCCTTTGAGCACAAGATAGTATACACTCCCCGTATACAATCACCCACTCTCGTGTGATGATTGACATACCCCCACCTAGGCTTTCCAATATCCGGATGTGCTTCCCGACAATACAGGACACCTAACACACAAATATAACAAAATGACATACAATATCCATGGATAAGCAAGAAGAACCAGATAAATGAGAAGATAACAAAATGACATACAATCAAATGCAACTAGGCAAAGTAGAACAATCTAGGATTAACAAAGGAAAGTTATCATCCACACACAAAGCATTCAAGGGGCTTTCCCTAGCCCTGAAACACGATTTAAGCTACACTAATCATGGTCCAAAGCAATACGGGAGAAAATCGCAATACAATATCCATGGATAAGCAAGAAGAACTAGATAAATGAGAAGAGGAGGCTAGGACTCCCTCAAGGAAGAAAGAACTGCCCGGATCCTGTAGCACTCTTTCTGCAAAATGTCCTCCTCTCTGATTCGTTCAGTCTATAGTTCTTTGCTCCTTGCTTAGCCGCCGCCTTCCGCGTACGTGCGTGTGTGATAAAAAATCTGTCCCAATGAATCGATGCCCTTACGTGAATAGGGTTTTTCCTATTTGTTGTCCCGCCTCCTCTCTCGAATTCCTCTTTTGACCCTTCGAAACCCTCTATCTGACGTAGGGAAGGCAAGGGGTTAATTATGGAAAATCAGTGTCAAGCAACACAGAATCCGCGTGGTGTGATTCTGATCACTGGGCGGGTTATGGTTCTTGCCGAGAACACTGATCCAACTAAAAACGGTCACATTCCCTCGCTTTTTCCCTGAAATGAGGCAAAAGCACCAAAGAGTGTAGATTCCAAAGATATTGCAATAATTCTATGTATAATCATGTGTAAACGCCAGAAAAAGTGAAGATATAATGGTAAAATCACAAATAAATCCTTATATAGAAATGACTTAACAAAAAGTAGCATTATCTCCAAGAAATTCATATTTGAGGTTATTTGTAAAATACCCTAAAAATTTGAAAAAAAAGAAAAAAAAATGGTCATTTGTACGTTTTGTGGTTAATGGTATGTAATATGATCTTCTTGTTGTAGTGCTCTACCTTGTGGAGGAAGATAGGTACTAAGTGTTGAAAATGGAAGAGGATTTGCGAAGCTAGGTGGAATGTAAGAGGTGAAGAAATATACTTGTGATATTAGGAGAAAATTTAACTAATAACACAAAAGGGCATTAGGGAAAATTGAACTAAATACAATGGGCATAAAGGATAACACCTTGCCACCTTAAGGTACTTGCGTTTACCATATGCCTCCACCTCATCCCTTCATGCATGAGGGGATAAATATGGGGAAAATTGAGATTGCACTTGTGTTTGTTTGTGCCTTACCTAGTAGAACGAAAGTCTAAGGAAGCGGAAGAGGAGAAAGAAGGGAGAGAACAAATAGAAAGTGATTTGGGCATAATAGGCAAGTTCTTCTTCTTTCTTTGTTAATATTTTGCCTATTGCTTCAAATTTATGAGAATTCATCTTTTCTTCCTTTGTGAATTCAAGTTGCCTCTGATTTCTATGTTTTTTGGTAAATTCGACCCTTGGAAGAATGATCAATGTTATGTTAATAACTAGTGAGTGAGATATATGTCCATATTTTGTGATAGAACGATACCAAATTCTTCATTGTATATCAAGTAGACAGATTAAACTACACGTAGAGCCTTTATTTGCATGATTTGGATCTGAAATGAAATTATACTTGATTTTTGAACTTAACCCTATAAATCTGGAAATCTCATTGTCCTGATTCTGACTTTAGCTACTTCAAAGATCATAACTTCATGTATTGAGCTTCATTTTAAGTCAAATTTGTTTTTCTAGAAACTAGACTCAAAAACCTTTGTTTTGACACCAATATCATCAAATGGTATCTTATACAGAATGTAATGTCCTTGGAAAACAAGCTTAAATGTATCTCATGTATGAACTTAAAGGTTTTCTATGTGGAGTTTATTGATACTTCTGCCTCTTCCATTTGGAAATGAATATATCAGCAACACGTATCTCATGTATGAACTTAAAGGTTTACCTCTTTGAGGGTTTGATACATATATCACCATTTTGGTATGCTTCCCTTCGTTAATGTATTGGATGCTAGTGGGAAAAAAGACTATATGCCCGAAAGGGAAAAGACTATGAGCCCATAAATGGGAAGAGATTGATAGTTGTGGAACAAAGTGCTACATGGAATAAAGTGCCACATTTGAAATAATGGGGGCCACCTCTTGAATTAATGGGAGCCACCTCTTGAATCCCACTATCTCTGATATGAGGAGGCATGACAGCTCCAGCTGGCATATGTTTGAGTTTCACCCTGATGAGGGTGGAATATGTTTCCAGACGTGGAACATTTATGTTATTTGTGATTTCCCACTATGCCCACTATGCTATGCATGATATGTCTCTTTGGGTTGATTCTTCTTTGTGATCTTTATGCTTATGTAACTCTATGATGCTTTGGGTCATTGCTTTTATCTTTTGTTTATGGTTTCCATGTAACTATATGCCTCTTTGGGTTACTACTTTTTTATATTGCTTACCATGTCACTATTGCTTACCATGCCACTATTGCTTACCATGTCACTATGGCTTATCATGCTACTATTGCTTATCATGTCACTATTATTTTCCATTTGATCTACCCATTATGAATACTTTGGTGAGCATTCTTGCACAATCCTTGCATTCTAAACTCTTTACAGGTTAGCTTGGGCTACGTTTTTCGATGGAAGATTCTCAAGGATATAATGAGTTGTAGATTCTGTTTTGAACATGTATGAAGTTGTGTATAGTGCTTGTAAGATAAGTTTGCCACTATCCATGACTTGTATGGGATGAAAGATACTTTGTTTTGGAAATATAAACTTCAATGACTTATGTAAGATATTGCTCTTGGTGTTGTAAGATAAATGTGAGACAAATTATAACTTGTATGTCACGATAAATAAGATGGCTTTGGATTATGATATGGTTATCTTATGATATGAAAGGATTGTGAGTAGTAGAATAAAACGTTGACCTTTAACATTGTTATTTGACTTGTTGTCACCTCCTACATGATGTTTGCTTAGGTTCTCACTTATGGATCCTGGATATATCACGCCAATTTTTTTTTATAATATGACTTTTGAGTACTTGATTACCATCTAGCGGTGTGACAATTTGGGAGAGTTTTAAAATCATACCTTTTTTCATCGTCATGTTTACATTATTGCAAACTCAAGTGTTCTTCCATTGACTTCCTTTGCTCAAATGGTAGTGCAGGATTTAACAGTGTAGAATACAAACTTACTTCTTCTTCATCACTACTATCACCTTTAATGAGACACACTTCTAGAGGATCCTTGCTCATCCTGGAATTTATGGTTGTCGGTGAAATATCTTCCAAGACTTCTATACTGTAGCAAGATCCTACAAAAGAAGGTTTCTTTAAATTTTTGTTCAAGTCAAAATCTACAGACTCCTCTATACTGTAGCAAGATCCTGCAAAAGAAGGTTTCTTAACATCAATCATGGCTCCGACTGTCGCCAAAAAGGCACAACCTAAAATAATGGGAAGTCTAGAATCTTCTGTTGGTGTATATGCCCTTAGACCCGTCGTTGGTCTAGTTTGTACTACTTGACTTTGATATTTAATATGTATCATTTTGGCATTGTCGTTATTATGCTGTGTTTACATCTGCGATTATGTACATAGATAATAATGTCCTTGGAGACAGATTGTATCTGTGCTCA
This sequence comes from Costus pulverulentus, assembly GCA_027562315.1. Taxonomy (NCBI): domain Eukaryota; kingdom Viridiplantae; phylum Streptophyta; class Magnoliopsida; order Zingiberales; family Costaceae; genus Costus; species Costus pulverulentus. The sequence goes on along the minus strand of CM050440.1, from coordinate 37,411,190 downwards.
AACGGTGTGTCCCTAGTCGAGTACCTGAGTGGATAAGAGACATCTCTGGTACATGTGAGACTGGTATATGGGCTGGTTACGCACGGGGTGCTAACGCAGGCATATGGGTATATGAGTGGTGGATATATTGGACCGACCCGCTGTGAGGTTTTAACTTAGTCTCATGAGTTAAGCTCACATGTGACAGGAGATGCATTGATCTCTCGACTCGAGGTCATTGACTATTCTATGTGGTTAGGGACATGCTTTGATACAACCTAACACCTCGCCGTAGTTGGGGGGTCATAACAGTTGTCATTGGGTATGTCACGACCCATATGAGAAGATCAATAGACAGACATAGGATTTGCCCCTTCCTGCGGGAAGCTTGATATCCACGGGGCCCCCTATGGTTGCATGACTGAGAGTATATGGCCATACCCAGGTGAAAGCCTGATCTAGTCATGACCATGAGATTGGGTGAAAACAAAGTGGTGACACACTTTGTCCAATCGGATATCAGTTTGGCAAAGAGACTATAATGCATCGGTATCTTGTTGCAATGATGGGGATGTCGATACTGATATCCATTCCAAAGACTTGGGTAGTAGCGATGCATTGCTCGGTGCCACTCACTGCTTGTGATGACCTGAGATCATCACTGCCAACGTCAGAGGAACCTATAGGGTCGCACAACTTGAAACTCGTGTTCTCGTATTGATCGGGTAGCCTATTGATCGAGTTATTGGATAACTCTGATCTGTTTGGGAGAATCCATCAGCGCCATTGTGCCTGATGAGATGGAAGGAACTTGTTGAAGCTAACTTCATTTTTGGCCAGATGGGCCTAGTAGGCCAAAAGGGCCAAATGGGCTAAATCAGCTCAATAAGCCATTTAAGCCAAATGGGCAAATGAAGTTTAAGCTTGGTGCATGGACCAATAGGCATCTAAACCAAATGGGCTTGGAGCCCAGTTTGGGCTTGAGGCTTAATGGGCTTGAGGCCCAATGGGCCGTCAGGCCCAATGGCCCATGACAATAAGAAGCCTAGAAGGGAATTTGGAGTTGGCACCTAGGAGGGAATTTGGAATTGGCGCCTAGGAGGAAAATTTGGAGTTGGCACCTAGAAGAGAATTCGGAATTCTCTTCTTCACCTCAGAAGAGATGCGCCTCTTCACTTGAGAAGAGTTGCGTTTCTTCCCTTGTGAAGAGAGGCGCCTATTCATCTTGTATAAATTCTCCTTGTCTCCCTCTCTCCATGGTTGATGGTTTTTGGCTTGAAGCATTCGCATGGTTGGACCTTGACGATATCTCCATCTCCTCTTCCTTGGGCAGCTCCAAGGTTAGACCTTGGTAGTTTTCCCTTCCTTCCATCTACTCCTCTTGGCGCATTCACTGTGTAGGTGGCGCAAGGTCTAGAGGAAGACTACTAGAGGCGTGGATCTTCTTCCCGAGGCTAGCACCGGGCATGGAAGAAGAGATCTCGAGGTTTGGCTGTGTGTGAGACTACAGAGGGCGAACATTTGGGCGCCTGCATCACATCCTCTTCCTCGCTGCAAGGTATCTTCTCCTACTCACCGTGTCGATTCCCTCGCAAGACTCGATCTTCTGGGTTTTTGGGACTGGCCTGTTTCGGTGATTGCTTCCGCTGTGCTTGTTTGTAAAAATTTTAAAATCCCTGGGGTTTCCCAACATCTTCCTCCATCTCGAGGATAAATCATGCCTGGTTGTGTTTTATCGTTTTGTTATCACTGTAGGATTGCATGCCTGTAATGTTAGACAAAAGAAACTAAGAGGATGAGACCTCAAAAACCCTCAAAAATAATATCAAGTCTGGAATAGCCTTCTGACACGTAGCCCTCGTCAAACTATCGATCGATGGTGTTGTGCATTGTTTCCACCCTAGTGGACACACCTATCTATCTTTAGGAGGTGTGCGTTGACAATGTTTTCTCCAGTCTAGTTAAAATCCTAGATGCGCCTTTGCAAGGAATTCGTTGACCCTGGGCATAACGGTCAGGATAGACTTGACTAGTTTTTCATATGTGGTGGCCACATGATGGAACTCTAGAGGCAGCCTCGAAAAGTTAGGGTTTTGTGTTGTTCCAGCCCTAGCTGGGCACAAAATGCTTGAACTGTCTTGAGAAGGGGAATTGCCAAGTTGCAATTGGGCGGTGCGCCTTCCTTGGGATACATGCGTCACCTCATGCAGTACATCCTGCCCTAGCGGGACGCGAGGCCGTGTGAGGAACAAGGATCCCATCTCACTAGGAAATATCGGATTTCCCAATTGACTTTGTGGGTTGTCAATTCGATTAAAATAGTGGGAGCCATGATCATTTAATGTAAGTCCAGATTAAATGATTCAAAGTAGTACTCATCTGCTTTCTTGGTTGTTGTAGATCAAAGGCTACGAACAATAGCAGATTAATACTACGATCAATCCTTTGGAAGGACGAGATGGACTGGTGTCGAACCTTGAGGGGTGACCTCAAGCTCGAGAGCTGTAAGAGGCATCACCAGAAAGAAGAGAAGAGAGGGGTTATACCTTCGTCTTCAAGCTCTAACATTTGCATGGTTGAAGTCAACCTGTTTACTTCAAATACATGGGTATTGGATACCGCATGTGGAGCGCATATTTGCATAAGTATGCAAGGGCTCAAACGAAGTAGGACAGTGCGACCAGCAGAGATTGACCTTCGGGTCGGTAACGGCGCACAGGTTGTTGTTGTAACTATAGGGGACTACACTCTCTCACTGCTGTCTGTACTTCAACTAGAACTGGAACATTGCTTCTTTGTACCGTCGATCACTAAGAATATTATATCCATTCCTGCCTCGGTAAGGAAAGGATTTTGTTTCGCAATAAAAGAGAACACATGTTCTTTTTCATTGGCAAACCTATTATATGGATCTGGTACACTATGCAATGGGCTTTATGTCTTGGACATGCAAAGTTCTGTGTGCAACATAAATGCTAAGAGGATCAAGTCAAGTGGTTTCAACAATACTTATCTTTGGCATTGTCGTTTAGGGCACATTAACAAGAATCGCATCCAAAATCTCCATGTAAATGGATTCCTGGATTCAAATTCCTTCGAGGAATTTGACACATGCAAGCCTTGTTTGTTGGGCAAAATGACAACGGCGCCATTCACCAAGCATGGTGAGAGGGCCACAGGTTTGTTGGATTTGATACACAATGATGTGTGTGGGCCATTCAACAAACAAGCCAGATGTGGGTATGTTTACTTCATCACATTTACTGATGACTTCAGTAGATATGGTTATGTCTATTTGCTGAGATATAAGTCTGAATCCTTGGAGAAATTCAAGGAGTTCAAGACTGAAGTGGAAAACCAGCTTAGACTATCCATTAAGGCTCTTCAGTCTGATCGAGGCGGAGAGTACTTGAGGCATGAGTTTGCTAACTATCTTACAGAGTGTGGGATTCTTTCCGAACTCACTCCTCCAGGAACACCTCAATGGAATGGTGTGTCCGAGAGGAGAAATCAAAATTTGTTGGACATGGTTCGATCTATGATGAATCACGCAACTCTACCTCCGTCAAAGAGTGTTCCTAAGACCCAACACGAGATGTGGACTAGGAGACGCTCATTGCTATCATTTATGCGGATCTGGGGACGTGAGGCTTATGTCAAACGTTAGGATTCTAGTAAGCTAGAACCCAGATCTAATAAATGTGTGTTTGTAGGGTATCATAGGGAAACCAAAGGATACTACTTCTTTAATCCCAACGAGAACAAAGTTTTTGTTGCTCGGACTGCTGTATTCCTTGAGAAAGATTTTCTCTTGAAAGACACTAGTGGGAGAAGCTTTAACTTGGATGAGGTCCAAGGTCAACCAGAAGACACAGCAGGTGAGATGGAACTTGAGCCACTTGCACCGATTGCTGGGCAACTAGAGGCTCAGACACAGGCCCCGCGTAGGTCTGGGAGGATTCATCGTTCACCTGAGAGGTATGGGTCGCTACCGACCCAACACGATGGGATCTCCATCATTGAGGATGAACCCAGGACCTATGATGAGGCGGTCACTAGACCGGACTCCGAGAAATGGCTTGAGGCCATGAGATCCGAGATGGATTCCATGTCAGCTTACCAAGTATGGGATTTGGTTGAGCTACCAGATGGGGTAAAACCTATCGGGTGCAAATGGGTCTTCAAGAGGAAGACTGACATGGATGGCAACGTAGTTACCTATAAAGGTAGGCTTGTGGCTAAAGGATTCAGACAAGTCCACGGGGTGGACTATGACGAAACCTTCTCGCCAGATGTCATGTTCAAATCCATTCGAATCCTGCTTCCTATAGCTGCGTATCACGATTATGAGATATGACAGATGGATGTGAAGACATCATTCCTTAACAGAAAGCTGATTGAGGATGTGTTTATGACACCGCCTGATGGCTTCATCCATCCTGCAGAGGCCAATAAGGTCTGCAGGCTAAAGAAATCCATTTATGGATTAAAGCAAGCTTCTCAAAGTTGGAATCTTCGATTTGATGAGGCAGTAAGAGATTATGGCTTTATCAAGAGCAAAGATGACGCCTGTGTATACAGAAAATTCAGTGGGAGCATGGTCACATTTCTGGTCTTGTATGTCGATGACATACTACTCATCGGAAACGATATCCCTAGTCTTCAAGCTGTGAAGACATGGTTGGGGAAGTGTTTCGAGATGAAAGACTTAGGGGAGGCCGCCTATATCCTAGGCGTAAGGATCTACCGGGATAGATCCAAGAAGCTCCTGGCCCTTAGTCAGAGTACTTACATTAATAAGGTTCTGCAGAGGTTCAGCTTAGAGCAATCTACGAAATGATACTTTCCATTGAGACATGGTCTTATTCTCTCCAAGAGTCAGTGTCCCATCACACAGGCTGAGAGGGACGACATGAGTCGAGTGCCCTATGCTTCGGCAGTAGGTTCGATCATGTATGCGATGTTGTGTACTAGACCAGATGTGGCTTATGCTGTGAGCATAACTAGCCGATACCAATCCAATCCAGGTCTGTAGCACTGGGTGGCTGTAAAGAACATTCTGAAGTATCTGAGAATAACTAAAGATTTGTTCTTGGTCTATGGGGGACAGGAAGAGCTCAGTGTTTAGGGCTACACTGAGGCATCGTTCCAGTCTGACCCTAATGACTTCAGATCACAGGCAGGCTATGTGTTCAAGTTGAATGGTGGCGCTGTATGCTGGAATTCCTTCAACCAGTCCACTATAGCTGATTATATGATCGAGGCTGAGTATGTCATCGCTTCTGAGGAAGCCAAAGAAGCCGTTTGAATTCGGAAGTTCATATCTTAACTTCAGGTGGTTCCCTTTACTGTGGATCCAATCGAGCTTTATTGTGACAATAATGGAGCGATTGCACAGATAAAGGAACCAAGGTCTCATCAAAAATCCAAACACATACATAGAAGATTTCACCTGATCAGAGAGATCGTTGACCGAGGTGATGTCAAGATAAGCAGAGTTGACACAGTTAACAATCTAGCAGACCCACTCACCAAAGCTTTGGCGCAGCAGAAGCTTGATGGTCATGTGAGGGACATGGGGTTGAGATTTCTCAACAACTAAGTCTAAGTGCAAGTGGGAGATTGTTGGTGTATATGCCCTTAGACCAGTTGCTGGTCTAGTTTGTACTACTTGACTTTGATATTTAATATATATCATTTTGGCATTGTCGTTATTATGCTGTGTTTACATCTGCGATTATGTACATAAATAATAATGTCCCTGGAGACAGATTGTATTTGTGCTCAAATGGTGTGTCCCCAGTCGAGTACCTGAGTGGATAAGGGACAGCTCTGGTACATATGAGACTGGTATATGGGCTGGTTACTCACGGGGAGCTAACGCAGGCATATGGGTATATCAGTGGTGGATATACTGGACCGACCCACTGTGAGGTTTTAACTTGGTGTCATGCGTTAAGCTCACATGTGACAGGAGATGCATTGCTCTCTCGACTTGAGGTCATTGACTCTTCTATGTGGTTAAGGACATGCTTTGATACAACCTAACATCTCGCCATAGTTGGGTGGTCATAATGGTTGTCATTGGGTATGTCACGACCCATATGAGAAGATCAATGGATAGACATAGGATTTGCCCCTTCCTGCGGGAAGCTTGATATCCACGAGGCCCCCCTATGGTTGCATTACTGAGAGTATATGGCCATACCCAGGTGAAAGCCTGATCTAGTCATGACCATGAGATTGGTGAAAACAAATTGGTGACACACATTGTCCAATCAGATATCAGTTTGGTAAAGAGAATGTAATGCATCGGTATCTTGTTGCGATGATGGGGATGCCGATGCTGATATCCATTCCAAAGACTTGGGTAGCAGCAATGCACTGCTAGGTGCCACTCACTGCTTGTGATGACCTGAGATCATCACTGCCAACGTCAGAGGAACCTACAGGGTCGCACAACTTGAAACTCGGGTTCTCGTATTGATCGGGTAGCCTATTGATCGAGTTATTGGATAACTCAGATCTGTTTGGGAGAATCCATCAGCGCCATTGTGCCTGATGAGATGGAAGGAACTTATTGGTGCTAACTTCATTTTTTAGCCAGATGGGCCAAATGGGCCTAGTAGGCCAAATGGGCCAAATCGGCTTAATAAGCCATTTGGGCCAAATGGGCAAATGAAGTCTAAGCTTGGTGCATGGACCAATAGGCATCTAAATCCAATGGGCTTGGAGCCCAGTTCGGGCTTGAGGATTAATGGGCTTGAGGCTTAATGGGCTTGAGGCCCAATGGGCCGTCAGGCCTAATGGACCATGACAATAAGAAGCCTAGAAGGGAATTTGGAGTTGGGCCCTAGGAGGGAATTTGGAATTGGCGCCCAGGAGGAAAATTTGGTGTTGGCACCTAGAAGAGAATTCAGAATTCTCTTCTTCAATTGAGAAGAGATGCGCCTCTTCACTTGTGAAGAGTTGCGCCTCTTTCCTTGTGAAGAGAGGCGCCTATTCATCTTGTATAAATTCTCCTTGTCCCCCTCTCTCCATGGTTCATGGTTTTTGGGTTGAAGCATTCGCAAGGTTGGACCTTGACAATATCTCCATCTCCTCTTCCTTGTGCAGCTCCAAGGTTGGACCTTCGTGGTTTTCCCTTCCTTCCATCTACTCCTCTTGGCGCATTCATTGTGTGGGTGGCGCAAGGTCTATAAAAAGACTCCCAGAGGCGTGGATCTTCTTCCCGAGGCTAGCACCAGGCGTGGAAGAAGAGATCTCGAGGTTCGGCTGTGTGCGAGACTGCAGAGGGCGGACATTTGGGCGCCTACATCACATCCTCTTCCTCGCTGCAAGGTTGTTGGGGTATGCCCTTAAGGCTAATGTTTGAGGCCTTGGGATTGTAATAGTATCATGTAATAAACTCTTATGTTTATAAAAGGCATGGTTATTATTCAGGTTGTT
>CM050440.1:37390392-37403662 GCA_027562315.1 Costus pulverulentus | reverse complement strand
GGAGGGGATCTATTTTGCTCTCTTGCTTCCAAGCCGACCTCCATCTCTATGGCTATGGTATAAATCTAAACTCATTCAAGTTGATCATATGGTTTTCATATGCGATCCGTTAGAAACCCTCTTTCCGCCATGCTTGCTAGAGGCGCATGTTCTAGGGTTTACCCCATGAGTTAGGGGTTCTTTCAAAGGTATCATCTCCTACTCACTGTGTCGTTTCCCTCGCAAAACTCGATCTTCTGGGTTCTTGGGACGGGCCTGTTTCGGGGATTGCTTCCACTGTGCTTGTCTGTAAAAATTTTAAAATCCCCGGGGTTTCCCAACATCTTCCTCCATCTCGAGGATAATAAAATCAGTAGGTATAAAGAATTTACTGACCTTAATGGGCACATCCTCCAAAATACCTACTAGATGCTGTACAGAGCAGTCGGCTAACTGAAGCGAAATAGAGGTAGGCTTCAAATCTCCTATGTCTAGCTTATTGCACATAGAATGTGGCATCAAGCTGACACTAGCCGCTAAATCACACAAAGCACGGTCAATATACATATCACAAATTAAACAAAGAATGAAAAAATTCCCTGGATTCTTAAGCTTAGGTGGAAAAAATTCCCTGGATTATAGCACTGCACTCTTCAGTAAGTGCGACCGTTCCATGCTCCTACAACTTTCTCTTGTTGGACAAAATCTTTTTCAAAAACTTGGCATAAGAAGGCATCTGTGACAAAGCATCACTGAAAGGTATATTAATGTAAAGCTTCTTAAGTACTTCTAAAAATTTTCCAAACTGCTTATCAATTTTAGCCTTTGCCAATCTCTTAGGGAAAGGTATTGGTGGTTTGTAGGGAGGTGGTGGTACATAAACTGGCTCCGGCTCCCTTTCTTGCAAAGTTGTCTCTCATTCTTTTCCCTCTTCCTCTGTAGGTTCAGAATTTTGCTCATCTGATTCTTGCATAACAATTGGCGCTCTGGGTTCCTCCAACTCTTTCCCACTGCGTGTGGTAATGGCATTGCAGTGCTTGCATGCGTTTATCTCTGGTTCCCCGGTTGTCTACCTGTGGGTCTCTTAGAAAAGTTAGCCTGTTGAGCTATCTGAGTTTTCAACATTCTTTGATGGGTCTTCATAGACTCCATCTCAGAGCTAAGATTCTTGATAGACTCATTGACATGTCTGAAGTTATCATCCTGCTTCTCAAATTGTTGTATGAACCTTTCATTCTGCTTTTCTTGCTTGCTTCTCAAATGGTTATACTGTCTCACTTGAAAATTAGAGGGTTGTCAATTGTTGTTTTGAGGTGCTTGATTTTGATTTTGAATTTGATTGCTCTTCCAAGAAAGATTGGGATGATTCCTCCAATCAGGGTTGTAGGTTTTCGAGTATGGGTCATTCTGGGGTTTCCCATTATAGTTTCCAATTGAATTTACTTGTTCAGAGTTGCACTCCCCCTGAGTTGAAACTCCTAACTAACAATCCTCTGCATCATGTCCGGCATTGCCCCAAATATCACACAAAATAGCATTAACAATGACAGAATTAATATTCAAAGGGTTAATTTTATGGGTCAAAGAATCAACCTTGGCGGCAAGCGAAACGATAGCATCCAAATCATCCTTACATGACGCCTTAGTAGATGGTTCTCTCTCACTTACCCATTGACAATGGTTCAAAGCCATCTCCTCGAATAGATTAATCCCCTCATCCATGGTCTTGTTCATGATGGCTCCACCAGCAGCAACATCAACTATCATACAAGTGTTGTAATTAAGAGCATTATAGAAGGTATGGACTAATACCCACTTCTTAAGGCCGTGATGCGGACACATCCTCTGAAGCTTTTTAAATCTGTCCCATGCCTCGTATGGTGATTCTCCTTCCCTCTGAAAAAAGTTCGTGATCTGGTTCCTTAGATGAGCAGTCTTACTTGGGAGAAAATATTTTGCTATAAAAGCGTTGGAGAGCTCCTCCCAAGTCGTTATGGAACCTGGCAGATTAGAATGTAGCCATGCATGAGCCCTATCCTGAGAGAAAAATAAAATAATCTAAGTCTCAAGGCATCGCTAGAAACACCATTCATTTTCAAGGTATCACAAATATTCAAGAAATATGGAAAGGTGAATATTAGGATCTTCAGATGGAAAGCCTCCAAATTGGTTCTGCCAAACCATAGATAGCAGAGAAGGCTTGATTTCAAAGTTATTTGCCTCAATGTTGGGGCGAGCAATGCTAGAGCAAACTCCTTGATAATTGGGTTTGCATAATCCTTTAGAGTTCTCGGTTGCCGGTTTGCGTTGCCCATCTCAGATTTTATGGTTTCCTTTGCTAATTTTTTTATGCGCAAGCGAAACGTTCGTTCTGGTTTCGGATCTTCTGCAAATAACTTTCTAGAGTACCTGGGCATAAACAATCAACAAATAAAACCGAAGAGAAAAGATAGAAAATAAGTACAAGAAGGGAAAACAAAACAGAATTAAAAAGAAAACAAAAGTCTAGTCTATCAATTCTTAGATTAAATCAATATTAGCGAAATTGGTCCCCAGCAACGGCACCAAAAACTTGATGTGATCCGCAAGTGCACGGTCAATTCGAAGTAATAAAAATATCGATCTCACAGGGACCAATGGCTAAGTACTGATTCTTACTTAGAATTGTTAGTTAGACTAATCTGGGAGAAAATGATCTTTATCACTACTAAAAATGAAGAAACAATAAGCACACCTTGGTTGTAATCAATTTAAGGAAAAATTCAGGATTTCGGGTTCACCACTCTATGTTTCATGACTTATTAAAATTAAAGTTGTCTTAAGAAGGATTCACTATGTTAAAGGGGATTTATCCACATGTACAGATTGCCCCTTCTCCGTAGTACGATCCGGTGTTTATCCGAATTAATCCCCTACTATTGTGGTTATTAAATTAGATAAACCTAATGAGTTATTGACAAATCAATAAAATCCCTCAAGTTAATTCGAACTACTCTCGTGTTCAAAACAACTTGTCCAACTATCATATGTCTGATATCACAATTCACTTCTCAGTACTTCTTGTGACATCTAAGACATGAAAATCATGGCCAGTAATTATCACGTAATAATTACAACAATAATTGAATCTAACAAGAGCAAATAACTTCATAAGCTGCTATTAAACGATCAAGTCATGAAAACAAAGAGGGCTACGCCCTTAGTCCTGAATAAAAGTTTATGCTGACATGTTATACATGTCCACATCTAAGAAATCCATGTTTTTTATTACAAATTAGCAAAATAATTCAAAAAAGACAAAGGAAGACAGGGATTAATCTTTCCTGATGGTGATCATCGATAATTTGCAAGTGCAACAAGGTTTTTCCGGTCGAAATTTGAAGATCGCCGCCCTCTTGCCCTAGTTTTGCCTCTTCCTTTAATCCCGCTCGAAAATTCACCAAAAAGTCCTCAAACTCAGCCCAAAGCTCCCTTATATAGTTCCTCACCCTTCTATTAGGTTTCCCCCAAAATCTGGTTTGAATACAGACCGACTCGGATGAGAAACGAAGTCAAATCCGAATATGGCGAATGAACTTACGGCCATAAAATTTTCACGAGCGGCTGTAAAACACTCTGTTTAATCCCGTATTTTTGCTTGAAGAAATCACGGCCATGAAATATTTCACACCCTAGGCCGTGAAACATTCTGTTGAAATTTGATATGGCCTTGATGAAAATTACGGGTAGGGGTATAATTTCTTCTGTACGTCCCTACCGAGAACAAGAATCACATTCAACAACTCCATGCAAATGGGTTGTTAGATTTAAGCTCCTTGGTGGAGTTTGATACTTGTGAGCCTTGTTTATTAAGGAAGATGACAAAAGCACCCTTCACCAAGACTGGTGAGAGGGCAGGAGGTTTATTGGATCTCATACATATCGATGTGTGTGGGCCATTCAGTAAATAAGCCAGAGGAGGGTACAACTACTTTATCACATTTACTAATGACTTCAGTAGATATGGTTATGTATATATGATGAGACATAAGTTAGAATAATTTAAGAAATTTAAAGAGTTTCGACATGAAGTAGAGAACCAGCTTGGTAGATCTATTAAAACTCTTCGATTAGATTATGGTGGAGAGTACCTGAGTGGTGAATTTTTTGACTATCTCAGAGAGTGTGGGATTCTATCACAACTGAATCCTCCTGAAACATCTCAATGGAATAGTGTGTCTGAGAGGAGAAATCAAACTTTGTATGTCATGGTTCGATCTATGATGGGTCATACAACTCTACCACCCTCATTCTGGGGTCATGCACTCGAAACAACTTCTCTCATACTGAATAACATTCCATCTAAGAGTGTCTCCAAGATTCCATACGAGGTATGGGGTGGCAGACGCCTGAATCTCCTCAACATCTGGGGATGTGAGACTTATGTCAAATGTCAGGATTCTAGCAAGCTAGAACCTAGATCTAATAAATGTGTGTTTGTGGGGTATGCTAAGGAAACTAAAGGGTACTACTTCTATGTCCCTACCGAGAATAAAGTCTTTGTTGCTCGGGGTGCTGTCTTTCTAGAGAAAGTATTTCTCATGAAAGAAGTTACTACGAGGAAGTTTGACTTGGATGAGGTTCTATTGCAACCACAAGACATTGAGATGGAACCTAAGCCACCTGCACTGGTTGCTAGGCAAGTAGAGGCTCAGACACAGGTCCCACGTAGGTTTGGGAGGATTCGTCGTGCACCTGAGAGGTATGTGATGTACGGATATCTTAGGGGACTTAATTATTTTTACTTTCCCTTTATTTTGTTGCAATTAGGATTAGCTTAAGTTTTATTTCCTTTGATCATTTTAAATTCTTAGTTAATGTATTAGGTTGCATTTAGTTTACATGTGTATAGCACTTTAAAATTCCCCTTGTTTAGTAGGATTATCTAAGTCGAAGTCAACTATTAGCCCATGCCACATCATCAAGGCAAGTCAACATGCAACACTACTATGCAACACCAAGCGTCCAAGGACAAGTCAAGCTTCAGTCAACATCCAATTTCAATATTTAGTAACCCTCATACGCCAATCAGATCCAACATTATCTTGTATGCGCTGCAACTTCAGCCAATTTTATCTCCACCAAGCTAAGGCACCTCTTCACAACAGCCAATAAAATTGATACAAGTAGCCCAAGTCAATCCAACAAGCTCCATGCGCCAATTTAATTTCCAGCATGCGCAATGAAGATTTTCAAGCATGCTCCTCTCGGCCAATCAGCTTTAGCCTCCACCAAGCATGAGCATTGAAGAAGCCAACCACACAATCTCTGCCGAATATCTTCCAAGTTACTTCAATCACAAGCAAGAACCTCTCCATGCCATGAAGAAGCTCAAGAGTCTAATTCATCCTCATCACCCCTTACATGCGCTCACAAATCAAAGCTGAGATTGCTTCGTTCGCAAGCAAGAGGAGATCAAGAGTCTAATTCATCCTCATCACCCATTTCAAAGGAAGAGATGGCAGCCGATAGATCCATTGAGTGCTTATGTTAACGTTGAGGGTAAAAGGGCTATAAAACTAATGTAATTCTCATGTTTTGAAAGGTGAAGTTATGTATATTTTTGGAACCTTCATGGTGTTGTCTTCCTCCTTGGGAGGTTAGGTTTAGGGGATGTTGTTCTCCTCTTCCCCCTTAGCTTGCTAAGCTAAGGGTTTCTTCTCTTCTTCCTCTTCTTCTTCTCAACTCAAACTTCCGCCCTGCGTCAATATGGGTCGCTACCGACCCAACATTGTGGGATCTTCATCATTGAGAATGAGCCTGGGACTTATGATGATGCAGTCATTGGACCAGACTCTGAGAGATGGCTTGAGGCCATGCAATCCAAGATGGATTCTATATCAGCTAACCAAGTTTGGGATTTGGTTGAGCTCCCTGATGGGGCAAAACCCATAGGCTGCAAATGGGTCTTCAAAAGGAAGACTGACATAGATGGTAACATAGTTACCTATAAGAGTAGACTAGTGGCTAAAGGATTCAAACAGATCCACGGGGTGGACTATGATGAAACTTTCTCGCTAGTTGCCATGATCAAATCCAATTGGATTCTGCTTGCTATTGCTGCATATAATGACTATAAGATATGACAGATGGATGTTAAGACAACATTCCTTAATGGGAAGTTGACAGAGGATGTGTATATGACACAACCTGATGGCTTCATCCATCCTGCAGATGCCAATAATGTCTGCAGGCTAAATAAATCCATTTATGGATTAAAGTAAACATCTCAAAGTTGGAATCTTCGGTTTGATGAAGCTGTGAGAGATTACGGCTTTATCAAAAGTGAAGATGACGCCTGTGCGTATAAAAAATTTAGTGGGAGCTTGGTGACTTTTCTGGTCTTGAATGTCAATGACATACTACTCATCGGAAATGACATCCCTAGTCTTCAATCTATCAAGACATGGTTGGGGAAGTGTTTCGAGATGAAGGAATTAGGGGAGGCCGCCTATATCCTAGGCATGAGGATCTACCGGGATAGATCTAGGAGGCTCATGGCCCTTAGTCAAAGTACCCACATTGTTATGGTGCTGGAGAGGTTCAACTCGGAGCAATCCAAGAAGGGATACCTTCCAGTTGGACATGGCCTTGCTCTCTCATAGAGCTAGTGTCCCACCACACAGGCTGAGAGGGATGATATGAGTTGAGTACCCTATGCTTCGGCCGTAGGCTTGATGATGTATGCAATGTTGTGTACTAGACCAGACGTAGCTTACACTATGAACATAACTAGCTGATACCAATCCAATCCATGTCTGTAGCACTGGGTGGCTATAAAGAACATCTTGAAGTATCTGAGAAGAACTAAGGTTTGTTCTTGGTCAATGGGGGACAGGAAGAGCTCAGTATTCAGGGCTACACTGATGCGTTGTTCCAGTCTTACCCTGACGACTTTAGGTCGTAGGTAGGCTATGTGTTCAAAATAAATGGAGGCACTGTATACTGGAAGAGCTTCAAGCAATCCACCATAGCTGATTCTACAAACGAGACTAAGTATGTCACTACTTCTGAGGCAGCCAAAGAAGCCGTTTGGATAAGGAAGTTTATTTCTGATCTTCAGGTGGTTCCAACTGCTGTGGATCCGATTTAGCTTTATTGTGACAATAATGGAGCGATCGCACAGGCAAAGGAACCACTGTCTCACCAAAGGTCCAAACACATACTCAAGAGATTTCACTTGATCAGAGAGATCATTGACTGAGGTGATATCAAGATTAGCATAGTTGACATGGAGAACAATCTTGTAGACCCACTAACCAAGGCTTTGGCATATTAGAAGCATGATGGTCATACAAGGGATATGGGGTTGACGTTCTGCAACCTCTAGCAGACCCACTGACCAAGGCTTTTGTGCAGATGATTGCGAATGATTTAGACCACCATTTCATGAACCGTAAGAAGGGGAATACTCTATATGAAGAGGCAAACATCATCGAACAAAAAGCCCCAATTTTGATCCACGATTCGGAGAGAAATCAAGTTCATCACTACTACCCTAGGGTTCACCACCGCGAATTGTACAAAGCACCACCGGCGATGAAATTTGAGGGAAAGCTACGCCTAGAAGAGGAGAACATACCCGAGAAGTTCCACAGTGAAAGGAGATCAATCGGAGGAGAAATCAATGAGAGAAGGGATGCCACACTGCTTATCGCAAGTTCTAGAGCAAATTACAGGCTGTAATTTTCCTTACAGCCCTGTGTTTAGTAAAATTTCCTCTTTCTCTTCTATTTTTTATCATTCTAAACTATGGCTTTTTGTAATTCTTCTACCATGCTAGCTTAAACACTTTTTGGGACATGGGGTGTAATCCTCTTACTTTCAAAATGACTAGATGATCTTTAATTCGTCAGGATACTTTTATTATGATAATTATACTTAAGTGATGATCGTCTTTAATCCTTTCTAGTTTCATATTGTCAACATGTATTGAAGTTTTTGTGATATGGACTGAAAAGTGACTTACAAAACCTGGAACCCTAAAATTGAGATTTAGGAACTAATCATAAAAAATTAGGTTTGTTCTTATTTCTAGATCATAGAAGTTTATTGACTTGTTGATAATCTGGTCTAGGAAGAATTAATAAATTAAATATGAAGATATCATTAGAAATTAGGTATTGGATCGTTGGAAACCCTTAAGTAGAACATGTGAAACTAAAGTATGAAAGTATTTAGTTTTCACTTGAGATGATTGACACAGAGATTGGATGCATGAAAGTGATCTTAAATCTCCTTGTCAATGATTACTTATCTTTAGCATTGAATAAATCCTATGTGAAAGTGAGGATTGATTATTTGTAAATTGTCTGCACGAAAGTGAGATGATTTCTTTATAAAGTAAATTATATCTTTATGATAATAAGATGGAACTGACAAGCACTTATTTCCAACTAGTCATTGAAATTAAGGTAGATGAAACCCTAGTCCTAGCTTTTTTCTCTGACTTTTCATGTACTTCCCGATCATTTACTTGCATCATAATCGATTGCTTAGCTAGTGAAAAATCAATTATTCGATACTTAACAAACGAGGTCTCTGTGGTTCAATATCTTTTTATTACTTTGAATATCCGTGCACTTGCGGACACGACAAGTTTTTTGCGCCGTTGCCGGGGACCTTGGTCTTTGTTAATATCGAAGAAATTGAAAGTATTACTAGACTAGGTTTTGTTTTATTTTTTGTTTTTACTATTTTCTTTAGATATTTTCTGAAGTAGAGAATAATTATGTTTTCTATTATTTTCTACAAATTTTGAGTTATTTGATCTATCTACTTGTGCATGCGTAGGCATCTTAGATTAGGGCCTCTAGTTCCCTTAGATCCTGAGAATAACAAAACTCTAAGACTGCACAGGAAACTCATAATGTGAAAAAGGTAGGAAGAAGAAATAGTCATGGTAGACAGAAGATCATTTAGGGATTATGCAATGCCGAATCCACAGGAGATACATTATAGCATTGCTAGATTGGTGGCTAATAATTTCAAAATCAAGCCAGCTTTTCTATCTATGACCGAGCAGAATCAGTTTGGAGGATCTCCACTCGAAGATCCTAATCAACATCTTGCTTTATTTCTTGAATTTTGTGATATAATTAAAATTAATGGTGTTTCTAGTGATGCATTAAAACTTAGAATATTTTCTCTTTCTCTCAGGGGCCGAGCACGTTCTTGGTTGCAATCTCAACCTACCGCTACCTTCACTATATGGGATCAATTGCCTAATGCTTTCTTGATGAAGTACTTTCCATCCAGCAAGACAATCCAGTTGAGGAACCAGATAACAAGCTTTGCACTGCGGGATGGTGAGTTTTTTAGTGAGGCATGGGAGCGTTTCAACGAATTAGAACGGAAGTGTCCTCATCATGGCTTAGAGAAATGGGTTTTGATTCATACATTTTATAATGGTTTGCTTTATAATACCTGTCTGACTGTTAATGCTCCTGCAGGTGGAGGCCTCATAAACAAGACCATTGATGATGCTTTCACACTACTTGTGGAGATGGCGCTGAACCACAACCAGTGGACCACTAAGAGAGAAGTGATATATCGACCTCCACATGGTAACAACGAAAATGATAATTGGTGCGCCAAAGGTAGATTCTTTGTGTAATAGATATGATTATTTTAAAATGCAATATGTAATTTCTTCTGCTAATTGTGATGTCTGCGGTAATCAACGACACTATTATGACGAGTGTAAAGTAATTGCTGATCAGGGTGTAGAACAAGTTAATGCAGTGGGGGGTTACAATCAAAGTAGAAATAATGACCCCTACTATAGTACATATAACCCTGGATGGAGAAATCACCCAAATTTATCTTGGAAATGTAACAATAATATAGGGGGACAGGTTGAGAATAGAGGATATCAATAGAGACAAAATCAAAATCAAAACCAACCCAAAAATTATAGTGTTGAGTCCATGCTGAAAAATTTATGGCTAGTCATAATCAATTCATGACAAATCAAAATCAATTCATGAGAAATCAAAACCAAATCATGACAAATCAAAATAAGGAAATTGAAGATCTTAAAGGGATAGTTAGTCAACTTACTTCTCAAATAGGATCTTTAGCTGCTCATATTAAAATTCTTGAAAACCAGATAGCACAACAAGCTAGCACTTCTTATAGACCCCCAGGGAAACTGTCTGCTAAACCTAAACCAAACCCTAGGGAACATTATAATGCAATAACTACTAGGAGTGAGAAACAATTAGATGAACCTAGAGGTAGATTTGAGGATGAAGAAGAGCCTGATATTGAGAAGAGTAGTGAACCAGTCCTAGAAAAACCTCCTGTACATGTGTAGTCCCATACTAATTCACCACCTCACGAGGGTGATGAACCTAAAGGAGACGAGCCAAGTCAGCCTGAGATTCTTAGGCCTAGTTCACCTGCACCTTATAGGCCACCTATACCTTTTCCCCAAAGATTAATTCAAAGAAAATTAGGTAAACAGTTTGGGAAATTTCTTGATGTCTTGAAAAAGCTTTATATTAATATTTCATTTACTGAAGCTTTATCTCAAATCCCACTTATGCTTAATTTTTAAAAGAAATTTTGTCAAATAAAAGAAAGATAGAGGACTATGGTACTATGGCATTGATTGAGGAATGTAGTGCCATTATCCAAAATAAGTTGCCACTAAAATTAAAGGATCCAAGTAGTTTCTCTATTCCTTGATCAATTGAGAATATAGTTTTTAACGAGCCTTATGTGATTTAGGTGCCAGTGTGATGGGGGAAGAGACCACAAGCCACAAAGATATAAGTGGAGCCTAAGGTTGCCGTAGTCAAAGGCTTTGAGGTTCGCAAATAAGCTACCAAGCTCTACCAATAAAGCTAGCTCAATAAATAAGCCCTTCAAGAGAGGCCCAAGACAAGCCCACTTATCACAAATAATTTGCCGCAAAAGATGCCCAAGACTACTCCATGCGATCAGCCAACAACAAAACAAGATGTGCCAAACCAACATGCAGCTATTTTCACGATTCTTAGAGTTCAATGCAACCAACACTCATCTTAACATTTCATCAAGCGCACGTCTGCACAAATCTTGATCCTTGCAAAAAAAGTGGAAGCCTCAATGTCTCTCCTACTGATCAAGCTCATCTTCACCGCTGCAAAGGAAGCTTAAACGTATCTCTCAGCGGATCCAAGATGGAAACTCCAACGTCTCCTTCCATACCTTGGCTCAAACCAGATTCAGCCCACAAGGAAAGCTTCAACACCATCTGTGCAGCTACTCAGGAAAGGAAACTCCAACGTTTAGCAGGAACGTTTCTCCCAGCGTGTCTCTATATGTATCACATATGAACTTTGTAATCAGTAGTATGTTTTGATGAATGAAATAGTTTTTTCTTCCATGGAATCAGATGTCTCCTTTCTCCTCTAAGGTGCTTGTGTCGCCTGCCTTCCCCTCTTCTCTTCTCCTCTGATCTCTTCCTCTACCTCTAATTCTCCTCCTCTATTTCGTCTGAAGTTCAACAAAGATTTCCCAGCTTGCTGAAAATTCGTGAGCTCACCGCCAGCGATCTAGCCATTGGATCTCTACGAAACTTTGGCCACCACTCCTCCTCGCCATAGCAAAGGTCTAGCCACCGGCATCCATCCATCCGCCGCGCGGATTGCCGTAATTGAAACTCCCTTTGAGATCCCCTGTTCATGCCCTACTTCCGCCCTAGATCCGCCACTAAACCTCGTTCTCCTCCGACCGGCCACCGTTCGCCCATAAACTCCGGCCACACCTTCGTAACCATCACAAGGATTCCCAGTTGTAGCAGGTTCAGTGTTCGTGCCTTCTATGACGACCGGTGAGTTACCCTGCTCCGTTTGCAATCTCCCTTGCTTTCACCCAAGTCCGCTGTTTCGAGGATTTACTTTGCTCTGCCTTCGCCGTCACCGATTCGATGCCTCCGCCGCTCCAACCCCGTCAATCACATCCTAGCAGAGTTCCCAGTCTAAACAACCCCGCCTGCGCCGCCTCTCTTCCTCCCGACGACGAAAGAAATCAGCTAACTTCCCTCTATTTTTTCCTGAATTGTTGCCTCATGTCTCCTGCTTTGCCATATTATGAATCTGATTAAGCTTAATTTTGCAGGTTTTAAACATGCTCGGACAAGCCTCCAACTCTGATCCTTGGAACCAATAGAAAGACCAGAACATCTTCTATCATTCGGATCAGTTGCGACGATCCAGATGGACCAGAACATGCTACAAGACATAGCAACGTTTGATGAATAATTTAACTCCTGCATTCGTTTTCACAACTAATCTGAATAGTGTTATTTGTGCAGGTGCTTTAAACAATTGGTGCAACAAGTATATTGAATGAAGCACACATCTTGTACTTTCATTTGGACTAGTTGATGCAAGCCTAGGTTCAACAGTTCAATCTAGCATGCATTGCAAAATTTGCAATCTGAAACATTTCTGAGCAATTTTAATTTACCGATCTTACTAGCTATATTGGTTGCACTAAATCTATATGCTCAAGGAGTCCACTATATAATTTGACGTGCTTCAAAAGAAAAAGTCTTGGTCTACAATTTGGTTTAATTGGTTTAAATATTCATTGAATGGATCCTTCTACAATGCATAGCTACATTTCTTAACTAATTAATTTCTGTAGCACTATATTTCTGGCTGCTTACTGTATTTTAAGATTTTAATTACTTTTTTTTCTAGTTTGCTCATCACGTGTCTCCACCCCACATCACAGTGTAAGCCTAATGCCCATAACTATTTGTAGGAAACTGGACATAGGAGAGCTCAAACCAACTTCCATATCTTTATAGCTCACTGATTCATTAGTAAAGTATCTTGTTGGAATTTTAGAAAATGTTCTAAAACAAGTAGGTAAGTATTTCATTCCAGCAGATTTTGTAGTGCTAGAAATGGAGGAAAATTCTAAAATACGACACTACCATAAGGAATATTATAGCTATAATTTCATTCATCCTGCATGATTCCACGGCCATTTTTAGGGTTTTTCACTTGTGTTTTCACCCGTTCTTGCTCCGATTGGTCTGCCCATTGTAAGTCCCCTTTCAATAAGGGGGGCCGAAACCCTAAAGTGGCGCATACAAAACATGGGCAGCGGATACTAGGGTTTCATGGGATCGATGCATGTATTGTGATCAACATTAAAACTTTTGAATGCAAGAAAGAATGCGATTCATACCATGGCCATTTCTAGATGGCGCCTTGGAAGCAAGAGAACAAAAGAGGTCTCCTCCAAATCG
>CM050440.1:37362364-37373765 GCA_027562315.1 Costus pulverulentus | reverse complement strand
ACAAACTGAATAACAACCATTGCCTTTATAAACATAAGAGTTTATACATGATACTGAAAGAATCCCAAGGCCTCAAACATTAGCCTTAAGGGCATACCCCAACAGGTACATGCCTTGGAGAGAAATCATTTGACATTAACTCCGCTATCTCATGTAAGATTCTTCCTACCAAAAAGATCTGAGTTCTACTACATTGGTTATGTGACCAGTGTACTCTAAATTCGTCGCTAGAAAAAATGTGGTAATCAAATTAGAGAATGTGAATGATACAAAAAAAGGGAGGAACTATAAAATTTTGAGTGAAATAAGATCTTGGAAATCTTATTCCTGTATAGAAAAGTATGGTGGGTTTGAACTAAAACTGGGTGAAATCTTGAGATTGAAATTCTATTTATTATACAAGTTGCAAAATTTTATTTGATTAAGTTGTAGATCTTGAGAATTGAATTCAGAAGAATGTATGTTTATTTGAAATTCAATGTAGCATTTGGTGAGATTTTTCATTGGTGATTATATTTTAGAAGTTTATTCTTCATAAGAAAGTTTATTCCTTTGATCAGTTTTTTGATTTTGCTTGAGGACAAGCAAAGTTTGAGCATTATGTATTTGATGACACAAAAATTTATAGTATATTTTGTGTCATTTGATTGGTCTTTTGTGTCATATTCATGCTCTTTTGCTTGTTTTTATTCTTTATTTATCAAATATTGCGGAATCTACAAATTTTTTGGTTTTTGATCACTTTCAGGTAAACGGCATCATTTTAAGGCATTTTTTAGCAATTTAAGTGCATAGACAAATTCTCATCATCAAGAGAAGATTACAAGTCAAATTTCACTCAAATCAGAGCTTTAGATGAAATTACGGTAGTGGCTAATGAATATCACGGTACCGTGGTTTTACTGAACCTATAGAATAAACCATGGTACTACCGTAATCTATTTGACCTGCCATAATTTCTATCGATTTCTATCCAGAGAAGAATATGACACTGCTGTAATTAATATTATGGGCCGTAATTTCGGGAGATTTCTTTCCAGAAAGATTTGCACTTATACGGCACTGCCATGGTTTGCATTACGACCCGTATTTCTTTTTAGTTTCTTCACATAAGATATTACGGCACTACGGTAATGGAAATTACGGCCGTGGTTTTGATCCAGACAGCCGAATATCCCGGCATTATTGTAGCCTGATTTTTGCGCGGATGATTGCGGACGATTTAGAGCACCAATTCAAGAACAGTAAGAAGGGGAATACTCTATATAAAGAGGGGAACATCATCGAACAAAAAGCCCCAATTTTGATCCATGATTCAGAGAGAAATCAAGTTCATCACCGTAGGGTTCTCCGCCGCGATTTGTATAGAGCACCACCTGCCATGAAATTTGAGGGAAAGCTACGCTTGGAAGAGGAGAACATACCCGAGAAGTTTCAGAGTGAAAGGAGAATGATCAGAGGAGAAATCAATGAATGAAGGGATGTCGCACTGCTTATCGCAAGTTCTGGAGCAAATTACAGGCTGTAATTTTCATTACCGCCTTGTGTTTAATAAAATTTCCTCTTTCTCTTTGATTTTTGATCATTCTAAACTATGGCTTTTTGTAATTCTTCTACCATGCGCTTAAACACTTTTTCGGACATGGGGTATAATCCCCTTAATTTCATAATGACTAGATGATCTTTATTTCGTTAGGATACTTTTATTATGATAATTCTACTTAAGTGATGATTGTTTTTAATTCTACATAGATATTGGATGCATAAAAGTGATCTTAAATCTCCTTGTCAAAGATTTACTAATCTTTAGCATTGAATAAATCCTGTGCGAAAGTGAGGATTGATTCTTTATAAATTGTTTGCCCGAAACCGAGAAGATTTCTTTATAAAGTAAATTGTATCTTTATCATAACAAGATTGAATTGACGAGCACATATTTCCAACTAGTCATTGAAATTAAGGTAGATGAAACTCTAGTCCCAGCTTTTCTCTCTGACTTTTTGTGTACTTTCCGATCATTTTCTTGTATCATAATCGATTGGTTAGCTAGTGAAAAATCAATTTTTTGGTACTTATCAAACGAGGTCTCTGTGGTTCGATATCTTTTTATTACTTCGAGTGTTCGTGCACTTGCTGACACAACACCTAGCTGCATATCCTTCACGCGTGGCGCCTATTAACTTGGATTGCCGCCCCTTCCCTCATTAGATACATCCATATGCGAGGGCATCCTCTCAAGTTGGCGTGAGCAAGGGACAAGGGCGAGAGCAATCCATCTTGGCACACTCTCTTCCTTAAGGCCGCTAATTTCCTCTTTCCTTCCTCCTCTTGGCGTAACAAGTTGGAAGGCTTGGCGGCATATCCTCCCTTCCTTTTCTCCTTGGCGCACCTTCTCTAGAAGGTGGTGCAAGTATTGTTGCTGGGCACCAACAACTTGGATCTTCTTCCCGAGGCTAGCACCGGGCATAAAAGAAGAGAATTCGAGTCATCTGTGTGTGTGAGACTGTAGAGGGTGCACGCTTGGGTGCCTACATCAGCATCACCTCTTCTTGCTTATAGGTACTTCCTCTCTACATCGTGTCGACCCCTTCGGAAGCTTCGATCCATTGGGTTTTTGGGACCGGCCTGTTTCAGGGATATGTTTCTGTTATGTAACAATGTTGTATGTAAAATTTTAAAATATCCCTGTGGTTTCCCAACAAGAAGCCTTTAGTGATGCTTCTTGAGTCCTGGGCTGAGGTAGGAAGGTGGCACACCTAGACTTGCTTGATGGCACTTCCAAGCACGGGGCAGCACCTTGTAAGGAAACTAGCTTGATGCACGGATGGTGAGATACCAAGAGGAGGATGGCGCATGCAAGATTGGCTAAGCCCCAGAAGGAGTCTACGGTTTGTGAGCTAGCTTGAAGGATGATACTAGGGCTGGCTGAACCTAAAGGGGGGCATCTAGGGTTCCCTTGATGGTGCCTCTAGGGTTCGTGAGCTGACCCTTAGAGCTGAAGACCTAGGCAGTGCATGTAGGGTTTTGGAGCAGAGCCCTTAGGGCACTTAGGGCTGAGCTACAGACTTAGTGACTTGGGTGCTCAGGTGGCTAGGACTAGGTCAAGGGCTTGTTACCCAAGTTTGGACTTTGATCACATCATCTTTTTCTGCTCTTGTTATGCATGCCTTTACTAGTTTATTTTATTTCACCATAAGACCGCATGCCTGTAGTGGTAGAAATAAGATAAAATTATATGGTGCTGAGACGTCCCGATTTTTTCCTTCTGATGCGTAACCCTCATGAAATTATCAATTGATGGTGTTGTGCACTATTTCCCACCCACATGGGACACACCCATCTATCTTTATGAGGCGTGTGGTGACAATAATTTCCTCAGTCTGGTTAAAACTTTTGATGCCCCTTTTGGAAGGAAATTGTTGGCCCTGGGTATAACGGTCAGGTTGGACTTGACAAAATTTTTCATATATGTTGGTTCATGAGATAAAATTTCTAGAGGCAACCTCAATAAGTTAGGGTTTTGTGGTGTATGTATCCCTTGCTGTATACAATGTTCTTGAAAAATCTTGAGAAGATGAATTACCAAGTTGCAAATGGCCAGCGTGCCTACCTCGGGAAGCATGCGTCACCATATGCAGTATATCCCACCCTCTTGGGACGCAGGGTCATGTACGAAATGAGGATCCCATCTCACTAAGGAAGTAAAACAACTTCTTGATCAATTTTGAGGAATATTGATTTGAATAAAATAGTGGGAAATAATCATTTGTTGAAGTCTAGTATAAATGGTCGAAATGTGATACCGATCTACTTGTCTACAAACAATAGTAGCAGCAGAATATCACTGCAATTTTTCCCTAAGTTGGTTATAACCAATTACAAGGATGGGTATTGAAACTTGTGGATTGTCTTCAGGCTTAAGGAGGAGTTGTATGTCCTTGGGCAACCTCTATCTGAACCTATGTTGCATTTGTGAGAGCAACATGTAGGTATACCTGAATATATTTTAGATCATTAATCAAAAGCAGCTCTTCACGGGACAAGCTAAAACAAAAAGCTATGACACCTCTAAAGTAGTCCCTCAAATGCAAGGGTAAAGTTGAGGGTTTGACCATGGCATTGTGAAAGATGATGAGAAGGGTGAAGGAAAGTAGGTGCTCAAGAAGGATTGCAAGCAACTTCAAAACAAGGAGAAGAGAAGTAAACCCTGGTCTTCTGGCTCAGGTAATTATGTTACCAAAAGTCAAGTTGTCTATTTCTGGCACATGGGTATCTCATACAACATGATGAGACCGACATTTGCAAAAATGTCTAGGTGCTCAATAGAAATAGGATGATGATGACATAGAGAGACTGACCTACTAATTGGAGCATAGGTTGCTGCCATATCTATTGGAGACCTCACTCTCTCTAGGGTCAACTCTTTGTTAAAACTTAATTATTTTGTTGCAGTTATGTACTTATGACATTATATCTATTGCTATTTCATAGGAATAGATATTCTTAGAATAAAAGGATATTTATTTGCAAATTTGTCTAGTACATCATGCAATGAATTATTGAAAAGTTCTATGAGTAACATAAGTACATTATGGATAGAATTAAGTGGTTCTATACATAGCTTAGGCATTGTTGTTTAGGCCTTACAAAACAAGAATCTCATCCATTGACTCAATGCAAATGCATTCTTGGATTCAATCTCCTTTGAAGAGAAAGAGATGGGTCAACTTCTTTCGAGAGTTTGATCTGTGCGAACCTTGTTTACTAAGGAAAACAACAGAAATGTTCTTAACCTTTCAGAGGTGGAAGAGCATAAGACTTATTGGATCTCATGCACTTTGGTGTGCATCGATAAGTCTAATAAATCAGCCATAGATAGGGTATTGATCCTTCACATACATGTCTATGAGACATGGATAAAGTAAGGAAACTAGCCTGATGAATCCATAAAGGCTTTTTCATTTGTTCGAAAGCGATTGAGCCATAGTTAGTTGACTACACTAATGAGTATAAGATTTTCTTATAGCTCACTCCTTGTATAAATTCTTGTTGGGAGAGAGAGTCTAATTGGAGGAATCAAGTCCTGCTTGGCATGATTTGATATAGGATGAGTCAAGTAACTCCTCGTCAAAGGTTTTTGCTGAATGAACAGTTTTTCTCAACACTGAAAGATGTTTCACATAAAGTGTGTCACCTAGATTGGGGGATGACCATAACTATTATTAGAATATAGAGATGTGAGACTTTAGACCACACATCTGAGTTATGGTGGGATAGAACTGAGATCTGATAAGTGTGAGTGGGGTATCCTAAGGTAACTTAGGGAGACCATTTCTATGTTCCCATAGGAGAACAAGTGATTGTTGCTCATAAGTGCTATTTTTATATAAAGGTTTTTCCTAGAAAAAGGCTAGTGGGACGAAACTTTGACTTGGATTTAGTCCAAGGTCAACCACTTGACACAGATGGTCAAAGATGGAATATGAGCAATAGATATAGGTTGTGGGCAACCTGGGCTCAGAAATTTTAGGTTATGAAGGTCGAATGGATTCATATGTGTTTGAGTTATAGGTAACTCCTAACTTAGACAAAGAATCTTCATCCTATAGTACCTAAGTTCAGTGGAAGCTTGAAGACTTCTCTAGTTTTGTCTATCTGAGGATATACTGACCATCAGAAATGACATCCTGATTCTTCACTAGGCGATGAGATAGTTGGGAGGTGTTTTGTGATGAGTGGCTTAAGGGAGATGACCTATGGATTAGGTGAGGATTTTCAAGGACAAGGTCCAAGAAACTCCTAGACCCTGAGTCGGATTACATACATCAATATTGGAGAAATTTATCTTCCAAGTAGGCGTGGCCTCATGAGTCGAGTCATTGATGCTGTGGCATTATGTTTGATCATCTATTCAATAGTGTGTATTAGACCAGATGTTGCTTATGCCAAATGATACCAGGTCCAAGCTAGTTGCATTGCACTAGATGAGGAAAGAGGAACAGGCTTAGGTTCTGAGTGGAACTAAGGAATGATTCTTAGTCTGTGGTAACAGGAAAAGCTCAGTGTTCACACTTGGCAACTTGTTCCACTCAGACCAAAGTTGTAGTCTGGTTGTTGTGGTAGTGCTGGATGCTAAGGGAGCTTCAAAGCAGACTACTAAAAGGAGAGTGTGTTGATGCTTTTGGGAAGCAGTTTGAATAGTGGGAGTTCTTTACTGAACTTCACATGGTTCCATGTGATTGTCGGCCTCTATTGTGAGTATATTGGAGTGACAAATACATGATTGAGAATGAAGATTCAAACAACATACTCAAATGCTTATACATTGTCTTGGGGGCAAAGGTGTTATTGACATAGTAGATATTGACACTGATATAGTCGTGGTAGGACCACTAATTGATGCTCTGGCGCAGCAGGAGGATGGCAGGACATGCTTAGGATATGGTGTTGAGGTTGCTTAACAATATAGTCCTAGTGCAAGTGGGAGATTGTTAGTATTGATACCCTAGGACATATGATTGGTCTAGTGTGATGTGTGTCACATTTATATTTGATAGACTATATCATGGTATTGTCGTTGTTATGCATTTTGTACATCTGCCGAATATGTACATTTCCATCAACAATGGCCCTAGAGATAGATTTTATCTAGTCTTTGTTTTTGTCCCCAATCGAGTATCATATTAGATATGGGACAGCTATGATACATTTGAGACTGGTATATGCACTGGTTGAGCACGGGGTACTAACGCAGGCATATGAGTATATCAAGGGAGATATACCAGATCGACTTGCTGTGAGGATTCATCTTCATGTCAGAAGATGAATATCATAGTGACAGAGGTACAATTTTCCTTGAGTTGAGGGCATTGACATCTCTATATAGTAAGTGATGTACTTTCATACAACCTAATGCTTTGCCATGACGTTTGCTTGGATAATTGAGAAGGAAATGACAGGAAAGACTAATGTGAAAGGATGAATAACTATTGAAGGAGTGGCGAGCAAAAGTCAATCTAATTTTAGAAATTACTCTTGGGGAGGAAGCCTTTGTTAGTGTTTATGCCCTGCAGACCAATTTATGGACATGGCCCGACATTATTTGAATGTACTTTGATAGAATAGATATCATTGATAAAGGCATGGTCATTATAATGCAGATTGCTTTACCTGCGTTGATGTATTGAATTACATAATTAATGTCCCTTGAGTTTGGTTGGATCCAGTCTCATAAGTAATCACCAGTCAAGGTGCCTTAGCCGATATGGGATAGCTTTGGTGCATGTGGGACTAGTGTATGGGCTGGTTAGGTGCGAGACACAGTAATGTAGGCATATAGGTGCTTCAACATTGGTTGCACTGGAGTGACCCACCGTGTGGATTGACTTGTCTAGTCAATAGGTCAATGTCACATGTGAGAGGTTTGCATTGATCCTTAGACTTGAAGTATTCATATCTAAATTTGATGATGGATGTGTTTTGATGTAATCTTACATCTCTCCGTAAATGGGTGACCAAAACGATTGCCATTGGGTATATCATAAGTCACAGAGAGACATGGATGACTAATAATAGGATTTGCCCCTTCTTTAATTGGAAGCATGATATCCACTTTGGGGTGCCCCACCTCATTGGTGCATGACAGGAATGTATGGTCATACTGTTTAAGTCATGACCAATAGATTGGAATAATAAACTTGAGACTAATCCACTAACAGGATATCAGTTTAGGCAAATGGATCTATAATGCATGGGAATCCTCGTTGCTTGTTTAGGAGTTGTTGCCATATGACTTAAGTCGTATGACATGGGTAATAGTGATGTGTTGCTAGATACCTCTCACTACTTATGATGTTTCATCATCATTGTCATCGTCATATGGATCTTACGGGGTCACACGCAATAGACTCTTGACATTGCTTTAATCGGAGGCCTTGAGATCAAGTTATTAGATAACATGGACCTAATTGGAAGATTTCATCAGCGCTAATGGGCCTGATGAGTTGGAAGAGAGTTATTAGAGCCAAACTTTATTTTTGGCAGGTTAACCCGAAATTGACCTAGATTGGTCACATTTTGGATTAGGGTTGCATTGGATTGGATCCAATGGCTTAATCAGCCCGTGTTATGAAGTTTGGGCTAGCTCATTACCCAATGAGGCCTGTTGTGTCTTCAAGTGTACGGATACTCGAAGTAATAAAGAAAGATATCGAACCAGAGAGACCTCATTTATCAAGTACCAAATAATCAATTTCTTACTACCTAGGCAATTGAAACTATGCAAGTGAAATAATGAAGGCTAACGAAAATATCAGAGAGAACATCTAGGACTAGGGTTTCATTCACTTTAATTTCTATGACTATATATGAATAGTAATTCGTTAGTTTAATTTTATCATGATAAAGATATAATTTACTCAAAAAAGGGATTGTCTCACTTTCGTGCAGACAATCATGCAGGGACCGATCTTCGCTTTCACATAAGATCTTTCCCAAGCTGAAAATAAGTAAATCATCAATTAAATAACTCAAGGATCACTTTCGTGCATCCGAGTCTCAACACAAGTTCTACTTATGGTTCTCTAACGTTTCGATCCTCACTTTCGCACAAGATCTTCACGTTTGATAAATTAACTCAATCCTAGATTTATATTATTAACATGGCAATTATTCTTCTAAAATCAAGAAACAAGAACTAACCTAATTTCTTACAGTAAATTCCTAACATTCAATTCTAGGATTCTAAGTTATCAAGCAAGTCACCTTTCGGTCCTTATTGCTAAAACTCTAAAACATGATTAATAACATGAATCTATGGAGAATTAAAGAACAATTATCACATAAGTAGAATTATCATGCTAAAATTATACGTGACGAAGTAATGAAAATTTTATCTAGTTAATAAGAAATCAAAGGGAATTACTCCCCTATGTCTCATAAAAGGTTTAAGCTAGCAAGGATGAAAGATTACCATAATCCATAGTTTCAAGGTGTAGTAAATCAAGAAAGAGGGGAAAACAAATAACCACATGGTTGTAATGGAAATTACAGCCGTAATTTTTGCGTGTGAACAGTGCTAGCGGCATACTTTTGTTGATTTCTCCTCCGATCAAGATCCTTTCTCTCTGAAATTTCACAGCCGGAGATGCGCTGTATGCTTCCCAGCGGTGAAAACTAAGGCAGCGGCATGTAACTCAATTTCTCTCTCCTCAGTGGATGAAGATTAGGGCTTCTTTGTTCTCTCCCTTCTCCTCCCGGAAAACTCCCCTTTTCCTTCTTATGGATCTTCAAACTATCGCCTGGATTGTCCACAATCTATTGCACAGAAATCGGGCTTCAAAAAGTCAGTGAAAGTCGTGTGTTCAGAACAGAATTACGGCTGTGGTTTCTATTACGGCACTACCGTATTTTCTTTAAGTCTTCTGTACAGGATTCTACGAGAATTACGGTACCATGAAATTATTTACGGCAGTACCGTATTTTCTCCAAATCTCTCGGGTCGGAAATCGCCTCAAAATACGGCACTGTGGAAATGATTACGGCCCTACCGTAAAATCTGAAAATATCTCGGGTGAAGAATAGACTGAAATTACGGCCCGTGGAATTGCTTATGGTAGTGCCATAATTTCCGAAAAACTTTCTGAATGAAAACTCCCCAAATTATGGCAGCGCTCTGATATTATGGTAGCTGGTGAAAATACTGTACCATAATATAGATTATGGCCCTGCCGTATTTGTGTCTAAAGCTCCAATCTTCATGAAATTAGACTAGTAATCTTTTCTTGATGGTGGGAATTCATTCATGCATCTAGAGTTGCTTGAAAACTCTTAAAAATAGTGCATTTTTACCTGAAAATCATCAAAAACTAAAAAGAGTTTAGATTCCATAGTATTTGATGAAAAAAGGGCATAGAAATAAGCAAAGAGCGTAAATATGACAAAAAATATCTATGAAATGACATGAAATTTACTATAAATTTTGGTGTCATGAAACACATAAGGCTCAAACTTTACTTGTCCTAAAGCAAAAATTAAAAACTGATCATAGGCATAGACTTTTTCATGAGGAATAAATTTCTAAAATACAATCACTAATGAAAACTTTCCACTAATTGATTCATAAAATTTTAAACAGACATATCATCCTTTGAATTCAATTCTCAAGATCCACAACTTTATCAAATAAAACTTTGCAACTTGTACAAAAAATAGAATCTTAATCTCATAAATTCACCCAATTTTCAGTTTAAATCTATCATACTTTTGTTTATAGGAATAGGATATTCAAAATCTTTTTCCACTCAATTTTTTTTTTGGATGGTATGTATCCACATAGATACACACTTTTCATTCTTTTTGCATCGTTCACATTTTGTAATTCAATTACCACCTTTTTTTCTGGTGACGAAGCTATAAGACACTGACCACATAATGAATGTAATAGAACTCATGTCTTTTTAGTAGAAGTAATTTTACAAAAGACAGCGGAGTTAATGTGAATTGATTTCTCTCTATTATTTTTTTTTATTTTTTATTTTTTATTCTTTTTCAGACTTCAACGCATGTCCTTTGGTACCACTGTCAATTTTGCACAGTGCCAAGTAGGGGAGTCACTCACTATTTTTGGATATTGGATTCTTTCTTCCTAACAAATAGCAAATAGACTAGACATCAATTAGATTAATCAATTCAAAAATTATACTTATATGCTGATTTTATTCAAAAAGTAGCTTTACTTTTAAATTAAATTCTTCAAATAATATATCTCCCTAAAATCTCACTCATCAACCAATGAAAAATTTCAAAAGTAGATATGTATAAGAGAAATAAATTTGACATGATAGATCTAGATTTAATCACAAGTATGGATTCTTCCGTCATCAAGAAAATCACTTTATCTATAGAATCATGATAAAATAATTAGAAAGCAGCGAACACAAGAAGTTTGGAAGATGGAACATCGATGGGGAATATGAATTTCAAAGAAGTGACGAAAAAGGAATACTCACAATGTTTTGCTCATCAGCATCCGATCCAATCTCTTTTGTGTTTCTAGGGTTGCTATGTCGGTGTAGGAACCGGTGGAAACACAGATAAGAAATTTGTAATATTCGTTACGGCAAATTTAATTTTTCCTACAAAAAGAGAAGAAAAATTAGTTCTAAAAATAGGAGTAAAAATACAGAAAAGTAAATGACAATAAACTGAAGAAAGAGTGCTTGGGTTGCTGAAAGTTCCCCTTCAAGGGGGAGCGAAACCCTAAAGTGGGGCGCACATCAAAAACCTTGCATGGGCCCACTCTAAGAAAACCGCCCAAAACGCCATCAAGCATTGAACCATGCGTTCACACATGTGAACCGGTTCAAGCCAATTCTATTCAACCCAATTTGGTTCAAAGACC
>CM050440.1:37333603-37352966 GCA_027562315.1 Costus pulverulentus | reverse complement strand
CAGATAATGTAACAATCTGAATAACAACAATTGCCTTTATCTTGTTTATACATGATACTAAAAATAACCCAAGGCCTCAAACATTAGCCTTAAGGGCATACCCTAACATCAACTAGGGTCAACTATTATCAAAAAATAATTTGACTCTATATGATCATCATTGACTCATCAAATGCATCCGCAGTACATCAGACTCCCAAACTAATCCAAATTAACTAAATGACTTGATCAAAGGCTACCCGATTAATATGAGATCTCGAGTGTCTAGGTGTGCGACCTTGTAAGTTCCTTAGACATTGGTAGTAATAATCTTATGTCATCACAAGAAATGAGTGGCACCAAGCAGTACATTAATGCTACCTAAGTCAACGAAATAGATATCATCATTGATAACCCCTAAACTACGATAAAGTACATGTGCACTATAGTCCTTTTGACATGTTGATATCTAGATTGGACAAGTGTGTCACACTTGTTTGACCCAATTTAATGGTCATAACTAAATCAGGTTTTCATCTGGGTATAACCATATACTTTTACTCATGCATCTATATGAGAGGCGCCCAAGGATATCAAGCTTCTATTTAAGAAAGAGGCAAATCCTGTCTTGGCTCATTAAATCGAATACAATATGTAAATTTGAGAATTTGATATGAAAGCTTAATCAAAATACAAGGAAATACTAGGAGAATCAAGTAACCCTTTTCTTCAATATGGAGACGAAGATCAAGGAGCAAAATCCTTCCTTTACGTGATCCTCTCGTTATAATTTAGCCCAGAATTGTGTTTTTCGACCTAGCCACTACCTCTGCAAAGTTCATCCAGAAAGTTCCCCTCTAATTTGGTTCAAAATCTTCCTTTTTATATTTTAATCAGTGTGGGACCCTCTTAAGAAGGTTCTTATAAGTTTTTATCAAATTCTAACTTGATTCGAGGCCGAATCGAGTGAAAAAACATTACTAGCGACAATATTCATGGGCTATGAATATATTCACGGCCACGCCTATGAATGTCTCACTACATGACTATTTTCTACACAGCAATATATTCATGGCCCATGAATGCATTCACAGTTGCACCTATGAAAATTTCGCACGAACTCTATTTTGCTCCAAATTTGACATACGGTCTCGTCTTTTCATCTCGAATCGCCCCATGACATCAAAACTCATTAAATTCAATATTTTTTTAGCGATATTATCTGTATTTATATGAAAATATGAAAAGTGAAGATTCTATACAATATGAGAGAAAATCATCATAAAATGGTATAAAATTCCATAATTAAGCTCAAATAAGTATGTAAATATGGTGAAAAATATGATGTAAATGCAACTCATCAAAAAACTCTTCCTTAACTGCTTTCCTAGCATGCATCCTTCACTTAAATTATCAGGTTGATTGATGTATGGTAGTCCTCTCACCATACCTTCTTGTGTCATTTTCTTAATGCTTCTAAAATTTCAATGGCCAAGTCTCAAATGTCATAGCCACGATGAGTCTTTATAGCATACAGCCAAGCATCGTGCTGAATCCGTTTGAATATTCAGTGAGAAGAGTTTATTTTTGGACATTGGTACCTTTGCAATCAATTTTTCTATACCATTTTTCAAATATAAGATATATCCAATTGTATAGAAATAGTACACTTTTTTTAACAATTGTCCCATACTGAGTTTGTTATTTTTCATAGCAAGGGCACAATACCCATTTGAGATGAATTAATGACTTCTATCCTTCAACTTGATCAAAATCTGCTCATTTCCATGTATGGGAATCTTGGATGAGTCTCCGAAAGTAATATTGCCTTTTATTTTCTCATCAATATCAATAAACAATGACCTATCTCCACATATGTGATTGCTAGCTCCTGTGTCAGGTACCATGTAGTTTTAACTTCTTACTTTATATCTTTATATACAATCAAGATATTAGAATTTCTCTCTTCTATCTCCTCCTCAATCTTCTCCTGAGATAGATTAGCTCTTGAAGTAAATCTAGAATTGCATTTTGAGGCAAAATGTCCAAATTTGTTACATGTGTAACATTGGACATGGGACTTGTTATATCCATTCTGAGTTTGATATGATCTATCTCAACCTCCTCCTCTTCCTCTTCTCAAGGTAAACTGAGAAGTACTTTCATAATATTGTATACTTCTTTCTCTTCTAGGACTTTGACTTTGTCCTCTTCCACGGCCTCGAGCTCCATAGTTGACATTGCCTCTTCTTGTTGTCTCACTCAAATTGAGTTGTGACTTAAGAACTTACTCCAATGGTCATTTCTTTCTTCTGTTTAGTTTCTCTTCATGTGCTTTTAGAGATCCTAACAGTTCTTCTAGAGTCATTTCTTCTATGTCCTTTGACTCTTTAATGACAGTCAATATATAGTCAAAATTTTCAGTGAATGATCTTAGTATCTTTTCAATAACTTTTACATCTAAAAATTTATCACACAATCTTCTTATCTGATTGGCAGTTGATGCAACTCTTGAAATATAATCTGAAACCTTTTTAGATTCATTCATTATGATGGCTTCAAACTCTCCTCTTAAATTCTGAAGGTGAACTCTTTTAGCCTTCATACTTCCTTTGCAAGCAACTTGCAGCATATCCCATACTTGCTTAGTTGTAGTTGCATTAGAAATTTTTTCAAATGTGGATTCATCTAGGGCTTGATGAATCAAAGACATGGACTAATCAACCTATATGGTTTTCATACCCCTAGAATAATCATGAATTCAATAATTATTTCCTATTTAATATAATTTAATTTCTCAGGATTCAAAACATATCAAACTGGGAGACTTAAAATTTTGAGTAACGTCAATACCCTATTTATATACTTCTAGGGTTGCAACAACAATACTAATAAAATGCAAATAATGATCAAACTATTATCCAACATATTCATATTGAATATTCTACTTCAATACATACAACTACTAACTTAGAAGGAGAGATCAAAGATCAAACTTTTATTTATATAAACAAGAGTTAACATTGTGTTATCAATTTACAAAATTATTTTAACTTCTCCTACACACCCAAAATAACATATACAAGAGCATCATCTCAGCTCATTAAACTAAACAAGAGCCTATAAGCATTTAGTCCTTTAGCACTTCCTCCTTGCCCCAAGGAAAAGCAACCAAAGCTAACCTATATAATATATAAAACCAAAAGAGTGAGCTTTGAGAACTCAACAAGATTTACCTTGCCCAAATATATTTGTGTTACTACTTTAGAAAATAGATTTCATGGTAAGCATTATAATTAAATTTAACAAAAGAGATATCTCAAATCTTACTATAAGGATATCAAAAGCATGAAGAACAAAGAGCATATGAATAGCCTAGAAATATCTACTCAATCATAGGAACCAAGATATGATATCCCATCATGAGTCTCAAAAGTATCATATGAGAACTAGTGATAACATCATTAACTCATAAATATCAAAATCTCATAGAAAAAAGTAGTGGGAACAAAGCTAAACAAAGTCCTTCACGTCTGGAAGCAAAACTAACCCTTATCTGGAAAAGCTCACAATGTAAAAGCCGGCAAAGGGCTCGCCATGGCCCAACCAAATATGAATGGAGGGACTCTAGAGGTGGCTCCCGTAGACTCAAGAGGTGGCCCCCATTATTTCTATTGTGGTACTTTGCTCCATGTAGCACTGAGCTCCACATTCATCCCTTGATTCCCACAAATAGGATCAAATCATTTTCCCACTAAAGTTGTAAGGGCCTAAGACAAATGTGTCATAACATAATCAAAGTTATCAACTTAGTGATATTGTTGGATTCCAAACAACTGTGCTTACAACATGATCATGGATAAAGTATCAAAGGTTCATAGGAACATTTGGTCCAATACCAATTACAATGACAAATTGACAATGCCCATGAATCAACTAATATTTATAATTTCAGGAAAGGAAACTGATCAATTCACTAAAATCATGAGCATGGAATATTGCATAAGGTTAATTAGAAATTCTACCATAAGAGTTCTAGAACTAAGTGTAGAATATGTCAAATTGGATCAGCCCAATTCATTCAAATGAACTATGAGGAAATACTATATATAATCATACAAAATAGGAGTCATTGAAACCATATTCAAGTATCCTTGCCAATAAAATTGGTTTGATGCCATTTGACAAAGTACACAAAAAGATATAAGGGTTAAAGTAACAAAGGGTCAAACTGCCATGTTTCCAAAAATTCCAGAGCATTAAACTAGAAAATGTAGTTGGTTTAAGGTTATGATCATATGAAATATATTCAACATATAATCCGTTGGAAAGATGTTTGAATCTACTTTCATGCAAAATAAGAATTGCTCAAAACTAATTTGTAAATCTGAAGTTAAAAGAAAAAAGACAGAAATAGGTCAGTCTGGTATTGCAGAAAATATATACTGAATGTTGCTATATAATTGATACCCTAACTCTTATTAAGTATATGCAATATTGAATGCGTTGGAAAGATTTTCAAGTCTTCTTTAGCACAAAACAATTCTTAGTTATAAATTAGTTGTGTGTACAAAGTTATATAACAAAAACACTAACAAGGTCAGATTTGCATAATCACATCACCTTAACCATGCTTTCACAATTCTCCACATTCATTTAATAAAAACTTCAAAATTCATTTTGATTTCAAATTAGCATAAGAACTAGGTATTTAAGTTTGAACATAATTTTTGTATCAAAATATTATAGTTTTAAAACTAAGAATTTAGAGCATAGGATAGAAACTTATCGTATGCAAATTTGAGCTTTCACTAATTCATATCACAATGGTTGACATCACTCTAATATGGCATATTCTAATTAGTGTTACATAGATATGGTAACACATGGCGTGTTTACCAATTTCAACACGCTCACCCCGCGCTTGCCAATACCACCATCGATGCTCGCCCTTGCTCGCCCTCAACACTCTTGACACTCACTCTCGATGCTCGGAGTTGCCTGCCGCTGGAGTTAATGTGTGCAACATCTTCTCGGCCTGCCACTGGAGCCATTCGTGTGCGGTAGCATGGCACACATGTGAATGTCACATGCTTCTTATTTTTCTTCTCTAAATATTTTTCCTCCCCTTCTCATTTTCCATCTCTTCAAGGAAACACACCTTAAGCTGTAGACGAGTGGTAACTATACAAGTAGGGGAGAGGGAAAGCAGTATATGGATAAAATCGATGATAAACTTTTATATGCCTGTATGAAGCATGTTTATGAAGAAAATGGCTTAAGCTTGTAAGTTGTGTATTCTAATCGCTGTTCAATTCACTTGATCCACTTCATTGATGGACACAAATTTCGATACAAATTTCTTAGTTAACTATCTTGCTATCTCCCACTAATGTATCAACGATAATTTAACTTATATTAACGAAATTTTAAACTATGTATTAATAAAATTTTTTTGTGTATCAATGAGAAATTTCTATCTATGTATCAACGACAAATTTTTATATGTATCAACAAAAAATTTTTATGTATAAAAAAAAATTCTCTGTATATCAACAAAAACTTTCTATGCGTATCAACAAAAATTTGAACTATATGTATCAACGATAAATTTCTATATATCAATGATAAATTTCTATATATTAACAAAAAATTTACCTGTGTATCAACAAAAAATTTCTCTATGTATTAACGAATTTATATATATATCAACAAAAAAATTATGTATTTCAATAATAAACTCCTGTGTAGTAATATGAGGCTAATGGAGAAATTCGCGAGATCTGTATCCATTTGTGAGGTGGATCGAACAGCGATTAGGTACCCAACTTATGCCATTTCTTCCATGTTTATGGTGAAACAATCTTACGATATATTACTATTTATATACATAATATAAATATATTTAAGCAGAATATTATGTTTAAATTCAGAATAATAGTTTATATAAATTCAGAATAATATTTTGAAAACGAGAAGGCAAATTAAATAAAGAAAAAATATATATTAGCCCTATAATTAAATTAAGCTCCTAATTAGGTTAATTTAAGATAAACTGTGGCGGTTTAGAGCTTGAAAGTAAAATATAGTAAATAGTGTGGCATAAAAAAAAATGCTGCATTGAAACAATTTTCTTAAGAAAAGAACTCTCCGCACATGTGTTTTGCACGAAATACGTTTCCGTTGAAAGAAGAAAAGCAGGAAGCGGTGGAACGAGGCGCCGGTCTCTCTCCTGTCTCTTCCGTCACGTCCGCACTCCGATCTCCCACAGATGGCTACCATGGCGAGGGGCACACGGCAACCCCGGCTGCTCTCCGG
The DNA here is from genome assembly GCA_027562315.1 of Costus pulverulentus. NCBI lineage: Eukaryota > Viridiplantae > Streptophyta > Magnoliopsida > Zingiberales > Costaceae > Costus > Costus pulverulentus. The sequence goes on along the minus strand of CM050440.1, from coordinate 37,346,669 downwards.
CCGGAGGTCTTCCCCCTTCACGCTAATTCTGGCGGCGCTACTGGCCTTGTCGGTGCTCCTCCTCATGCTTCTTGCGCTTGGGATATTTTCGCTTCCCGTTGACTCCGACGGCCCCAGCAAGACTGGCCATCGCCCACGCAGATCCGTCCACGAGGAGTACATCGTTGAGCTCTTTTTATTTCGGTTTAATTGTATCGGGAGATCAACCAGATCTGGTGGTGTCTCCCTCGGATCTGGCGGGGTTCCTTTCTGCCCTAGTGATTCTGGTTTATTGTTTTGCAGGAATAATGAGGTGGAGATAAGGGATCAGTGGACGGAGGTGATCTCCTGGGAACCCAGGGCGTTTATCTATCACAACTTCTTGGTAGTCGCCTTTTGTGCTGTGGCATTTATGTTTTCCTGTATTTCGTGTTTACAGATTGTTAGTAGATGCTAGCAATGCGGCGTGTCTTAAATTAGGAACAAATTGGTATGACAACAATTGCTCTACGGCTTTATGTCTTAATTTTCTCGCTGAAGAATTTGGTTAATCAGTGGATCAAATAAATGGCCAAATTTCCGACATAAGACCTGTTAGCAGAGATGCTCTACTAATCCAGGCATATGATTTCACACTTAAATTGCACATTGTGGTGTGATAAAAGATTGTTGAGGAAATAAAGTTACTCATCCGCATATAGCTTGAAATGTTTAAGAAAAGAGGCAATTATCTTACATGTCTTACCATTGATGGTTTCCTGTGACTACTGGAATGTTTGCATCAGGCGTAGCATCACATCTTGCTTGATAGTTATATCATTGTGATTTTTTTTTTCGTAGCCAAGCTGCAAAAATTTGGTTTTATTACATAAGAAAAAAAAAATCCAACTGATAGTATCCTACACTTTCTCTCCGCTGACTCTTGACCATGCTCATATGGTGACATGGAAATCAGGTAAACCACAGAAATTTTAGTTCAAACCGTTCATTTATAGCAGGCATACTGTCTATTATTACAGATCTCAATTATTTCCTCACTGCTGCCTAGTCATGTACCTGTCGCATGGTTGGCTAATTATGTTCTTTTATAAGTGATGGAAACTGATTCTATACACATTTTGTTAGTCCAAGAAAGAGTGCGAGCACCTGATTGGGTTGGCAAAGCCTCACATGCAGAAATCAACAGTTGTTGATAGTGCGACTGGTAAAAGTAAAGACAGCAGGTTGCCATCTGAATGGCTTTCCCTTTTTGACACGAAAATATCTTGTAGTTCAATATATAACTATGTTCTTTTCAGGGTGCGCACAAGTTCAGGCATGTTTCTCAGAAGAGGTCAAGACAAAATCATCCGAGCAATTGAGAAAAGAATAGCAGATTATACCTTCATACCAGTAGGTGCGTACTCAGTATGTCATACAAAGTACAAATTCATGAACTTGTTCACTTGGTGCTATATGTTGCTTTCTATTCTTGATATATCATACCTTGGTCTTGTGAGGGATTGGGACAAAACTTACAGACCTTACTTTTTCCTGCAGTAATTTTCTTTGCAGATACCAAATTCTTTAGTGAAAATTTAATAGCATAGTATCAAATATTGAGATACTCCTAACAATTAATTTATCTATTTCACGTCATCTGTAACTGACATATTGGCTCTTCATGGTCTACGTTTTGTGAAATTTGATTATCTGAAAATTAGTTTTCTTGAGTATTGGCTTTAGTGTTGGTATTGTTATATCTTGCTTTTGTGGTCCTACATGTTCAATAGATATGATGTGCCATTGCATGCTTGTATTTGTTCTTCTATACTGATGCCAATGTTGCAAGCTCTTTGTAGTTCTTTGATATTAAGTAATATCAGTATTTCATTGTTGGCCATTTGTTATGATATGCGAAACAGTATATATGTAATGCCAGCGTCTTAGTATAATAATTAATTATACTAATATTTCACTCGCAAAGATATACTTTGCATCTGTTCTAGTCACAGCTTCTTTAAGGACTTGAACGTTTCTTATTTTCTTAGTTTTCTTGAATATCATTTGCCAATATTCGGAATTTACATTTTGCAGAATATGGAGAGGGACTTCAGGTTCTCCATTATGAAGTTGGTCAGAAATATGAACCACACTATGATTACTTTCTTGATGAATTCAACACCAAGAATGGGGGGCAGCGAAGTGCCACACTTCTCATGTACCTGTAAGACTAACGTCCTATATTGTACTCGAGTGGCAGATAATATTGTCTGGAGGATGTCATATTTTGTAAATGACTTTTTAACATCTTTTTCCCATTTTCTTTGTGTATTTCATTTTCTCTTGTTCAGTTCTGACGTTGAGGAAGGAGGTGAAACTGTCTTCCCTTCTGCAAAAGTGAACAGTAGTTCTTTACCATGGCATAATGAGTTGTCAGAATGTGGAAAGAAGGGTCTTTCCGTTAAACCAAAGATGGGAGATGCATTACTCTTCTGGAGCATGAAGCCCGACGCCACACTAGATCAATTTAGTTTGCATGGTAAATGATTAGGAATTGATAAATTTCAAATTTAGAATTAAGTTTATCATAGATATTGCCTACTGTTCTGTCTGTCAAACTGTTCTAACTGCATAGTTGACATGTTTAAATTGTAAGCTTAGTTGTTAACATGTTAGAATGTTTTTTAAATTGTCACAGGTGGATGTCCTGTTATTAAAGGAAATAAGTGGTCTTCTACAAAGTGGATGCGTGTCCATGAATATCGAGCGTAATGACAACGCTAAAGGAGGTATGTGCTGATTCATCATTCTCATGTCTTGATAAATTTTATTGTAGTTCCCTCCAAGGTCTAATGTAAGCCCTCATCTCTGCTTTTTGTTGAACTAGTATTGAATTATACTAACATTATATAACTTTATAAATATTAAGCCATTTCTTGCACAACTTAAGTTGACTATGAATCGATCCTCTCTCTAGTTCCATTCCACAAGGCTCGTCAAACTTCAATACCAGTTAAACTTGTTAGTTTTATAATTATTTAGAATGTAATATAACTGAAATTAAACTTCATTTCAAATAAAATAATGCAGTCTGTTGAATCATGATGTTTATCATGTTTGTAGGAACTTCTCTTACTGCTCAAACTAGCCATCATCTTTCTACCCATTGCCTATCCTCTTCCTCTTCTCCTTCCATTTGCGCTTGCATGCTGTAGACAAAGTTATCTCGTCTCTCCTTATAATTTTCTTTTTCCCCTAATGGGTTTTCTTTTGTGGTATTACAATTATGACTTAAAATTGTTATCTAACCCCAATTAATCTTTTTTTGGACCTTGTTATGACTTTTCTTTTTCTTTGTCCCTTTTTCACTGTGACCTATACTTTTATTGTTCATGATTTTAAGTCCACCACTAACTTTGGCATAATAATCGAACTCAATAGCATAAGCTGTTCACAATGGACTAGTCTATGCAATACTGCATGTGATCTCATAAGATCATCACCTTGATACTCTTCCTCTGGACACTATAAATGCATTATATAAGTTATGGATTAGTTTGCAATGGTGGTTCTTCATTCTTTGTTAAACAATATGGAACTTACTTTTGCTTCCTCAATCATGTATATGAATATTACAAAGGCAGTATGGGATATTATATTCAATGCTTATGCTTTATAATAGAATGTTTGCCATGTTTACTACGTATATAAAGGCTTATTAATTGTAAAATAAGATAGCCAACCCTTCCGAGAATACTATGCAATGGTAAAGGATAAGTGGGGCAAACTATACAATATCATCCTCATACAATACATATGATTGCCTTCAGTAGAGACTGGACTCTTGATGGCAAAATTTTCCTCTAGCCTTGATGACACTTACTCTACAACATATGCTCATCTGTTGGTTGATTCTATAATACTCAGTCTATAGAATACCTTATCTTGACATATGTTGGCCTGATGGCATCCAGTAGCTCATCTATAATTGCTATTTCACATAAGATTATTGCTTTGGCAGTTCAATAGTCCAGAAGTTGTGGACTTTCTAAATTTGGTCATGGTAAAGGCTAGGATAGGGGTTTATCTACAATGGGCTAATTATGGTAGGACAAAATATACACTTGGCATTGGAAAAAATCTTGATTGTTGTTGACTTTCACCATTTACAGCATTCCTTAGCTCATCCTATACCCACTATTACTACCTCTTCTCATACTATTACCCATAGCCCTACTATGGTTATTCCCACCACTAAGTATACGTAGCCTTTACATTCTATGTCTCATGGAGAAACTTCCATTTTAATTTATATTTCTTCAACTACTTTTGGTATAGCCTCTATAACCTCATCTGGGATCTTTTGGGTTCTTGACTTGGGGACTTCTTCACATGCGAGATGTAACAAAGAGTTATATTTATTTGTCTCTTGATACAAATTGCTAGCCCATTCTATTTTTTGATGGCTCCTTTGTTCTTGTTTGGGGCATATGAATTGTTCGTACCCAACATACTTTGATTTACTTTTTATCCCTAATTTTTAGTCAACTTATTATCTATTGTGCACTTACCTACTCGTTAAATTGTTCAATAATTTTCCCTTCTTACTATCTCTTTTAGGATCAAAAGAGAAAAGTGACTATGTATTAATTGATCACCTATCACTTTTTGGTGTTGCACTTCCATCCACTATCATTACAGTATATTAGTGGCTTTATAACCTTGGCCATCTAGTTCCAAATAAAGTTTAATGATGTCTATCTCTAGAGTCTTGTCTTTCTTTTACATGTGTATATTAACTAGGTAAACATCTTCGTGTGTTCTCCATGAAATCAATATAGCAGTTCTTCTTTGTTTGATATAGTGCACTATAGTATTTTGGGACGAATCTTGTATCCATTAAAGGTAGTTTTGTTTATGATTGCTCCAAGATGTGTTAGTTTTATTTTCTCATAAATCATTTTGATGTTGTTGATGTATTGCAAGTGTTCTATATTGAAATAAAAAAAGTCAAACTGGTATTTTATTAATAATTTTTTTGCACTAACAATGATTTGGAACATATTAAGTTTAAATTTGGGCAGTTTTGCTCTTTTATAATATCATTCATTAAACCATCTATTGTAACACATCCAAATAAAATGGGATTATGGAATAAAAATCATTATTTGTTGAATTTGCTAAGAGATTCCTATTTAATATGTCCTTTTTAATATGTGCATGTTCATGGACATTTTTTAGGAGGTGTTTGTACTACATGTTATCTTATTGTTCGATTTCTTATGACTATTTCAAAGGGTACTACACCTCTTTCTTATCCATCATAGCCATTTTGTTTCTTTCTTTCCTACCTCATGTTTTTGGATGTTTGTTTGATTCTCACATATTCGGTCATGGATTTGACAAGTTGTTACCATATGCTATTCATTGTATTTTTCTTTGATACTTTTGAAGTCAAAAGGGTTGTTGAAAATATCATCTAACGATGTGTTTCATCTAAGAAGAAAACATGTAAATGTTCTTGGCAAGAAAAATTTCCTCCTAATACCAGGTCAATATAGCAACTTGTAACAATATTTACAAAGGCCTTTGAATCTACACAATTTACATATGGTGTAAGCTTGGCGGATTTTGACGTTTATGCTTGGTGTGAGTATGAGTGTTAGGGCTTATAACTTATAGTTATGTTATTATGTATCTGAGAATATATTGGATAGTCATGTTATCTAGTTCATATCCATTATGGTTTCTATTGTAGCTATATCATCTATTAAATTGAATTGCCTTTATTCCTCAACTCATGTATTTATTATTTTACCCTTTAAACTATCTAAAATTATAGGACAAATAGATAAAAATTATCCCAATCCAATCTTATAAAACCTGCCATTGTTCTTTTTATTCCGGAAAATTATTGCTCCCACAATGTTGCACAAACTCTCAATTTTCCTTTAAGCTCTTAAATTCCCTTCTAGGGGCCTAATTTCGTTAAAAAAAATTCTCATAATCTTCCCTTAGTTTCCATTTTTCTTCTATTTCATTATCAAATGATAAAAGACCTAAGCAGATCAAGTAAAGTTTCATTTTGTGACAGTTATTTAGTTTAATTTATCATTTTTAATCTTCTATGTCATTTCTTTAAAATTTCTTTATTTCTACAATTTTTTTCATATTTTCCACTTTATTAATTTATATTTAATCTTTTGTAAACATAATTGATATATTTCCAATGACAATTGGTGTCTACCGTTTTATTTTTAATTTTAACTAGGTATCAGGTATTGGTTACCTATACCTCAAACCTAACCCAAAATCAGTATTTAAAATCCGTACTCATGTCATATTTATAATCGAATGCCTAAACAATCTTTTAAACAAATCTGGCAAGGTGCTGAATGGCTCAAGTTTATTTGCCATGTTTATATTGCCATCTTGATGTAAGCGGATATGTGAGAAATAAAATATTAATATGAGAATGATGAGATTTTAAACTTTTTATGGCCTAATAATATGCATAAATCAAATGCCTACAATATGCAACAATCGTAACATATATGACATGAATATGCACTAAACAATAAACATAAACAAATGTAAATATAAAACTATGGCAAGCGGAAGCTTGCTTGTTGATGGAGCGTGGATAAACTTTTTAATTTGTTAATGTATAACGACTACCCTGCTTAAAGAGGAAAAGACAAAGGGAAAGAGACTGGAGAGAGATAAGACACTAAAATCAATAGTTCATATCCTCATAATTCTTCCTTTTTGTTTTTACTTACTAAGTAATATTTTTATAGTCACCAATGATAACTACAAAGGGCCCAACAGTTTCACATTCATAGGTTTCTCAGTTTTAGTGGTTTGTAAAATTGGTGGGTGGGGGGATGTGGGAGTTTTGTGAATATAGGGATGTAGTAGTTTTTGGACACGGTAATGTCGTGATTTCTAAACATGGGTTAGAGGGGAATGCAGTAGTTTTTGAACATAGGTAAGTGGAACATGGTGGATTAAAATAAATTATAGTAGGGATGTTGGAGTTTTGTGATCAGGGGATGTAGTAGTTTTTGGAAAGGTTAGTGGGCATGTAGTAGTTTTGTGAACATGGGTTAGAGGGGAATGCTTTAAACATAGGTAAGTGGGAACATGGTGGAGTTAAAATTAAATTATAGTAGTGGGTGGTAGATATATTGCACTAAATTGGATGTGATTAATTTTAATCTAACTCTTTAACTCCAACCAAAATTGAAATAATCGCCATGGACGGAATAAAATGTCTTTAGCCCATACAATATAAAACATAACTATAAATGGAAACATCATTTTGCTTATTTTTATTTTTCTATCGTCCTGTTTTGTCTAGGATACGCAGCATTAATATTTCTTGTAGAAACAAGTGTCCTTCCAATATTAACTCTATTTCATTATCTTACAGCAGTTTTTCTGATTGGATAACGGGAGAGGTGAGGAGCTGACGAACTTACCTGGAAAGAAAGAGTACTCACATTGCTTTTTCCCTTGTATATGTTTGTCAGTTTTGCAGGCCAAATGTAGCTATTTGTATGGTGAATTAGTCATACATTTTTACATGCCGATGTAATGTAACTTTTGTGGCAGTAAAGAAGTGAATTCAGAAATGTTTTTGATGCAATCTATGATCTTTCTGTTCCCTTGAAACTACAAATTACTTGAATTTTTTTATGGTGGACGGTCTTTTTTCATCATCAAAATTATTACCTTTAGCTCTAATACCAATCTAGCACATTGATTTATAGAACATTTCCTTTAACCCCTAATATTTTAATTAATTTTAGTGTGGTCCTTCAAATCTTAATAAACTGCTTGCCACAGATTTAAACATTCAAAAACTGTTATCCATATTTTATTTCTTCACCAATTTACTTTGCAAATTATTTGTTTCTAAACTCTTGGTTATATATGCTCTTTATTGTTATTGCAAAACATTTATTTCGATCTCGATTGCTATTTAGATTGAATTGGATCAAAATTATGGGCAAGGGCTCCACGTAATAAGCCTATATGTAGGCCTCCTTTCTAGGCATTAAATTAGTATATGAAGGCGTGTATATAATTTAAGCAACGCCTTTTAGTGGATTTACATTTGAATGCATTTGCTCGTGTGATCTAGTGGCACATAAATCAAATGCGCACGGGATATCCTTATAGAGGGGATCTCTCCATTTTTTATATATAGAATTTTTATACGAATCAATTTGCTTGTCCTTGAAATTGTTGTGTAAAAAGTCAACAGTTGGCTAATGCGGCTCTATACATTATCAAATAACTTTATGGGATGCTATACTCAAATCCTCATTGAAATCATATGAAGCTAATTGTAGGGAAGTTTTCAAGTATTTCCATAAGAATTTAGACATTTTATAAATGAATGCAATCCTAGTTGTTGCATACGATCAAGGAATTTATTTATATGGTGTGGAATGGTGATGTCACATCTACTCTTTAATTATTATAACTATATTACCAACAATTAGAATAGATATTTATTTATTTTATTTTATTTATAATTATTGTGAGAGTTAAAATTAGAGTTATGCCCACTCCTCATTACACCCTAAGCTCGGTGTCATCATCTTCCGTCCATGAATCTTGAAGCCACGTGGCAGTGGCATGAATCCCGACGCTTTCCATAGCCGCTTCTCGCTCGTCTCCCACTATTATTATCGCCCATCTGTCTCCTTAACCCTAGTTAGCAAAATTTTAGTTCCCACTCTGCTCTCTGTCACACCAAAACCTAAAACCCTGAGAACCCCTTTCTAGTCTAGCTCCGAGAACCCTTTCACCTTTTGTCATCCGTTGTCTCTCCCATGGCCACCATTGCTTGTTGTCTCTCTTGTTGCTTTCTCCAGCTTGCCATTTGCTATCTCGTTGTCATTGTTGGACTTGCTCCCTGTTTGCTCTCCTGCCGGCCATCTAATTCTAGTTCTCACCCCAACCCTAACATGACCAGCTATACTAGGTAAGAAACTACTATGATTTTGATATCTAATGATTTTCTACATTTGACCATTTATTTTATTTCTTGTCTGATGAGTTTGCATTCTAGGCACCTACAACATCTTTCTCTAGTGACCTTCGGCTACCTGTTCCAGCAACAACACACTACAATTTTATATCAGTATATCTTAGAATCCAAATTGTTATGTATTTTAAAATTTTTCTATTACTGATAGTAGACCTAGTGGATATAATGGCATTGTAGACCTTGAGTTGGGGATAGTAGACCTTGTATATGGGATCGTAGGCCTTGAGTTGGGGATAGTAGACTTGGTAGTAGGGATCGAAGACCTTGAGTTACGGATAGTAAACCTTCAGTTGGGGATAGTAGACCCAATAGTAGGGATCGTAGTCTTTGAGTTGGGGATAGTAGACCTGGCACATGAGATCGTAGACCTTGAGTTAAGGATAGTAGACATTGACAAGGGGATAGTAGACCTGGTAGTAGGGAATGTAGACCTTGAGTTGGGATAGTAGACCTTACGTTGATAGACTAGAGTTTTTCGTTGATCTTATTTTCTCATTGACATACCAAATTTTGTAGTTAACAAAATTTTAATTTTAGTTAACAGACCTTTATTCAAACCAGGATTAGAAATATGAGTAGCTCTAGTTCAAGGGCCCGTGATAAATCTATTTGCAAGCCTTTCAACCCGATAGGAGGGAAGAAAAAGATAAAAGAAATCACGTGGCCAATTTGTAATAGGTGCACTATGTCAAGACTCCGAAGGTACATTAGAGAAATATCATAGAATAACAATTTGCTTCAGAGGTTTGCCCTGACCCCTTTTGGCCATTTATTAGAAGGCCCGAGCATAGCTTTGGATATGATATGCATCAAAGTATTTGAGAAATAATTAGGACAAGCAAAGGAAAGGATTTCTTGTTGATGAAATCTTTGTAGACCTTGAGTTAGGGATAGTAGACATTGATGTGGGGATAGTAGATCTTAACCTAGGGATAATAGACCTGGTTGTAGGGAATGTAGACCTTGAGTTGGGATAGTGGACCTTACGTTGATAGATTAGAATTTTTCGTTGATCTTATTTTCTCATTGACATACCCAGATTTTGTAGTTGACAAAATTTTAATTTTAGTTAACAAACCTTTATTCAGACCAAAATTAGAAATATGAGCAGCTCTAGTTCAAGGGTCCGTGATAAATCTATTTGCAAACCTTTCAACCCAATAGGACGGAAGAAAAAGATACAAAAAATCACGTGGCCAATCTGTAATAGGTGCTCTATGTCAAGACTCCAAAGGTACATTAGAGAAATATCATAGAGCAACAATTTGCTTCAGAGGTTGGCCCTGACCCCTTTTGGCCATTTATTAGAAGGCCCGAGCATAATTTTGGATATGATGTGCATCTGAGTATTTGAGAAATAATTGAGATGAGCAAAGAAAATGATTCCTTATTAATGAAATCTTTGTAGATGGGCTCCAGGATTAGAATTGGGATGAGCAAAGGAAAGGATTCCTTATTAATGAAATCTTCGTAGACCTTGAGTTAGGGATAGTAGACATTGATGTGGGGATAGTAGATCTTGAGTTGGGGATAGTAGACCTGGTACTAGGGAATGTAGACCATGAGTAGGGATAGTAGACCTTACGTTAATAGACTAGAATTTTTCGTTGATCCAATTTTCTCATTGACATACAAGATTTTGTAGTTGACAAAATTTTAATTTTAGTTAACAAACCTTTATTCAGACCAGGATTAGAAATATGAGCAGCTCTAGTTCAAGGGCCCGTGATAAATCTATTTGCAAGCCTTTCAACCCGATAGGATGGAAGAAAAAGATAAAAGAAATCACGTGGCCAATATGAAATCTTTATAGCTTTTGGCCATTTATTAGAAGGCCTGAGCATAGCTTTGGATATGATGTGCATCTGAGTATTTGAGAAATAATTGGGGTTTGCTTTCATTACATGGAACACATAAATAAGAAGACATTAAACAACATAGAAAGAATTTTGGTCCCGATGTGTGCCGGTCACCATTGGTATGTCATGTATATAGAAAGGGATAAGAAGACAATAACCCTTTGTAATCCTTTATTGACCACAAAGAGAATTGACAATTCTACCGTAAATGACATTGTGAGTATTTGTTTCATTACTTGGGTTTATTCCGATTGTTGTAAGCTAACTGCTTATAATTCTTTATTGATGCAAATTGATTTATTGAGCTCACATTTGCTTTGATAGAGTAAACGCTCGAAATGTGCTCTAGAGTGGGATTTACTAAAGTACATAATAACATGGGCTCCAGACTACCCTGCATAGTATGACTCTATTGATTGTGGTACTTTTGTAATTAAATACATGGATTATCTAGTTTCTAATAAGCCAATGCACTTCAGTCAAAATGATATGCTAACTTTTAGGGCTATCATTAGTCTAGAGCTGTTTAGAGCCTAGTTAGAAACTGAATATGAACAATAAGAATCGTTTGTGTATGTAATTATCATTTATACTCATTTGTGTATGTAATTGTTAATGGTATTCATTTGTGTATGCGAAATTTGAACCTATCTATAGTATGTGTGAGCCTGTCTATGATATTTGTATATTTCCTTACAATATTTGTGAGTCTATCTATGATATTTGTGAGTCTAACTATGATATCTCTAAGTCTGTTTATAATATTTTTTTAGCATGTTTACGATATCTCTATGTCTGTCTATGACATTTCTGAGTCTGTCCATGATATTTCTGAGTCTGTCTACCAAATATTTGCACAAAATTTGCTCATAAATGTCTTTGTTTACAAAAGACAAGAGGAAGAAGAAAACATAAATGACAGAATAAACCGCCTATCTACGAAAATACAAAGCATGCATACCAAAGAACAAAGCCTAACTATGAAAATAACTCGCCTCAGCCCTGTATACGACTGAGAGAGCTCAGAATGGTGATTGTGTTTCCTTTCCAAATGAGTTTAGAAGGAGTGATTGTTGGGAAACCTCAGGCCAATATTGAAAATAAAACAATAGCGAAAGCATTGGCCCGAAATAGATTTCCTGATAAACAAATGATCGTTCTTATGAGAGAAGCCATTGGATGTGATAGAGTAGTACCTTTTAGCAATTTTAGAGCGAGCCTCTAATGAAGTAGATGAGCAAGGGAGTGTCCTCTGCAGTCATGCACACACGTGCTCCTCAATATCTCTTCCTTCCATGCCGGATGCTACCTTTCAGGAGGAAGATCCATGCCTTTTGTCTTCGTCTCAACTTGCGCCAATGACAGAGGGATTTCGCCAAGGAAAAGATGGGATGATGGTTTGGGCGCAAGGAGTGTGAAACACTCCCACTTGTGCCAAACACAAAGGTGATGAGGAGAGGCGCCAAGAAGAGAAGACTACCCTTCTCTACCACTTGCACCAAGGCCCTCTTGCTCTGGCCAATTGAAGCTCTCACCCTTGGAGGAAGAAGGGGTGGCTAGACTTCAAGGAGGAGGCGACAACTAGGCCTTAGGAGGAGATGTGTAGGCGGCTAGGGTTGCTAGACAATAAAATATGCAGAATGCACCTCCCAGCCCCTGTATATATAGAGTTTCAATGTGGGTCCCACTGTTGAAGTCACAAATAAATCTAATATATTTATTCCTATTAAATGAATATAAATATTAATTATTGTGTTTAAGATGTCTACCCCTCCAGTTTACATTTACTTAAGTCAACAAGCCTTCGAATAAATATGGCGTAATTTTTGTCACATGACCTATTGACTAGACCTAGTCAATTGAGGTCAAATGTGCTCATCCGAAGGTCAACCATGGTCAACTAATGTTAAAACCTAACCTGACTCCATATGATCATCTCTGACTTATCAGATGCATCCACGATGCATCAAATTCCCAAACTGATCCGAATCAACTAAATGACTCGAGCATAGGCTACCCAATCAATATGAGATCTCGAGTGTCTAGGTGTGTGATAGGCCGCGCAAGTGCACGGTTTCTATTGAAGTAGTAAATAAGATCGTTCCCACAGGGAGCAGGTGTCAAGTACCGACTTTACGCGTCATTGTTAGCTAGATAATTCGAACTCAAAATGAAAGAACTA
>CM050440.1:37322780-37333540 GCA_027562315.1 Costus pulverulentus | reverse complement strand
CCCTGAGAGACCCATTAGGCTCTATGAAAGATCATGAGTCCTCGAGTGACGTCGAACGACTCTCGTAATTCTAATCACAAGTTTAAATGAGCACGATCGAGTGTTACGCAATAAGTGCACTTGCTTATTTAAATGAACACATATAAATTGTCTGTACACAACAATCATACGCAATAAGTGCAACTCATTTAAATAAGCTAAATTACTTAACAATTTCACTGAGATTCATAATAATATTTTACATGAGGAGAATTGTTCAACGGGCTACGCTCGAGTCCCGAACTAGGGTTTTACTCCAGAAAATATATCGTTACTCAATGAAAACCCAATAAAATATATTCAAAAAGAGGGGAATTACAGATTAAGGGTAGGAGACGATGAATCTTCAGTCTTCTCTCGAAAGCCCCAAAGAATTTCGTCGAATCGAGCCTTCAATCAAGCAAAAATGTCCTTTTTCGCCCTAGGTCGCCTCTCTCCAAAGTTCGACCCCCAAAACCACTCCAAAAATCTTATTTTATAGTTCTATCTCTTCCTTGGGCAGTTAGGAAGTTTTCCTCTAAATTTCAGCCAATTTCGAGTTCGGAATCACTCAAATCGGGCGAAAAACCATTGAAAGATCGATCTGCGCGGAAGCTGTCACGGCCGTGCTAATAAGCACGGCCAAGCCGTGCTTGGCTCTGGAACTTGCGAAGAAGTAAGCACGGCCGTGCTTCTAGACACGGCCAGGCCGTGTCTGGCTCGCATAATGCAGATTCTGACGTCGTGATGAACACGGCCATGCTCATAGGCACGGGTAGGCCATGTTCTCCATAGAAAACTCCAAAAACTCTGAAATTGTGCCTGTAACTTCGCCGAACTATGATGAATCTTTTCATAACATAAAATCTTCAATATTCTTCATAAAATCTTCAATAAAAAGAGTGAAGATTCCATACTTTACAAGAACAGATATCAAAATTTGACATAAAATAGAACTTAAGCATATAATGATGGTATAAATAAGATTCTAAATCCTATAAAAATAACACCTATCAAAATATCATAGACTTAAAATCTTGCTTGTCCTCAAGCAATTACATTATCTAAACTAATCAGAGAATCAGGAAGACTGCATATTCAAAAGCTAAAGTAGAAACCTCATATGACAACATTTATACTGAATCCTAGGTTGAATAAAATACACTGAGATATGATCTATACTGGAGCAGAGAATAATGTTCACAAGGTCAAACCACAAATCTGAAATAAGAAAAACACTCCACCATGTTAAGACTATTCATACTCATCATTTCCTTCTAAACTCAGCCAATCAAATATAGTTGCATTAGATAACTTATTCTACACATTTAAACTTGGAAACATGAATTTTCAATCAGTGGGTTCAAGCTACTTCCCTGAATTCATTTTCATCCTTGTCACGCGAAGGACAAACATTTGTGATGAATGCACCCCCGGTACTTAGTGAGAGAACGAACTCAAGGTGGATACATCACATAATGCATACAAAGTCATTTCTTCACTATAAAGTAGAAGAAAGAGGAGTTGTTCACTTTGCTCTCACCCCTTCTTTTCTCTCATGTTCCTTTCTTTTTAACTTGTCGACAGTGCCAAGTTAGATGAAACCTTTGGTTCATTGTCACTTAGGTACCACTGCCCCTTGTTTTCAAATATTTTTTTTGTTTTTTTCAAAATTTTTATAAGTGTAATGCAACTAGATTGAAAAGCTCTTGTAATAAGGACTATGATAAGCATGAACAGTCAATAACATAATGTCGTGATAGAAGTAATTCAGAAAAAGAAAGATTAACCTCAGAAACATCATGCAAGCCACAGTAAGCATACTCAAATACAATCTAAAACTAAGGATTCCTAAGCATAAAAGTAGTCATAGTTAGAATTTCATTCCCTTAACTCAAGAGACAGACATATCTTCATAGTTCTCATCATGAATCAGAATAACATAAAAACTGAGGACAAGAATGAGGAATACCATACCATCACAGACTTAATTCGTTGCAATCATCACAGGGAAAATATAATAAGCATGCATTCTATGGAATCTCAGAAGAACAACACATGCAAGCACAATAGAAGTTTTAGAAATAACGAGTACATAACACAAACAACACGAACAACACAAACAAAGAGGGAAACCCTCTACCCACAGCAAAGAACTGCATAGTCTCCTATGCAGTCAAAAGTACATGATAGAAATAAAAAGAAAGTAAGCAACTTACTAAGGGAATAAAACATAGAAAAGAATGCCATGTTCATTCGGCAGAAATACTCCAAACACTGACGAGATGATCACGGCCATGACCGCCGGCATGGCCAGGCTGTGTTCATCGCGGCAACTAGTAAAAATTCCTGGAAAAATTGTAGCAAATTCCCAATATTAGTAACATGCTTTTCAATGTATAAAATCATAAAAATTTTGCCATGAGATAGCACAAGAATTATCAAAACAAATAATAGTACAACAAAACAAACAATCACAACTATAAACATCAAGTCTATTTAAACAACACAACATAATAAAAGATAAATACTTGGGGTGCCTCCCAAGCAACACTGTTTTAAGGTCACAACTCGACCAATGACTATGCCTTATTATGGCACGTCCAATGGATCAGAGGCAGAAGAAATGGCATATGCACGCCCCTTTCTTCGTCGCCTAAAATTCACACCTATAGAGATAAGCAATAAGAGCAATAGGTGTACATAGTAAAATGTCTTCAAATCATATGAAATAAGAACTTATCCAAATTCAAAGTCTGTGTTCCCAGAAACTAATAAAGACTTCACATCATCACCACTACAGAACATCGGTGCGCAGACAAAATTGAGGTCTGCAGCAAACAAGTCTTCAAGAGTAGTCCATGCATCCCTCTTCGTTATAGCACCTGCGTCCAATTCAGCATAGCGGTGGGACGCAAGAAAATCCCACTTTTGGCATGAACAATGTGCAAGCGCAGACACTGTCTCAACACTACAACACGAGCCTGCAAAAGGAAAATCTGGCATATCAACTATTGAATTAAAGTGTAAAGTAGTATCACAAAAGTTCAGAGATAACTTCCCTCTCTAGACATCTATAACTGCCCCGGTGGTAGCTAGGAAAGGGCGGCCCAAAATAAGTGGTAATCTTGAATTTTCGGACATATCCAAGACTACAAAGTCAACTGGAACAAAGAGTTCCCCGACTTTAATTGGCACATCCTCTACTATTCCCACTGGGTGATGTATAGAGCCATTTGCCAGTTGCAGAGCTATAGGAGTGGGTTCCAAGCCTCCCAAGTCTAAACTTTGGAACAATGAGAGAGACATGATACTTACACTAGCCCCCAAATCACAGAGAGCTCTCTCTATAGAAATATCACTGATACTACATGCAATAGAAAAATTGCCAGGATCAGGAAGCTTCGCAGGCATCAGCGAGCTGTACTGTCCTGTCAATGCCGTGGCCAATCTCTGAGGACTGGAGACAGGTGGTGTGAGAAGTGGTGACGAAATGATGATCGGTTATGGCTTGACCTGAGACTCTACGGGTAGTTCCTCTGAATACTAGGGAGCTGAGCTATCAACGTTTGCCTCGCCAACAGGACACTCTCTGAGGGACACATGTGGGGCTTCCAATTGAGTTCCACTACAAGTCAGAATCGTGTTGCAGTGTTCTCTTGGATTTGCCTCAGCTGGAGAAGGAAGCTTCCTAGAAGGTCGCGCAGATGAACTTGCCTGTTGGGCAATCTAGTTCTCCAGCATCCTTGAGTGCGTGATTAATGAATCCACCTTTGAATTCAGTTGCCCCACCGTAGAACTCAATTGCCCCACCGTGGAACTCATTTGCCCCACCGTAGAACTCAGCTGCCTAATAGACTGGTCCACATCATCATTTTTCTTAAATTGCGTGGTGACAAAGTTCTCTAGTAGTAGTTCCAAATTGGACTTCTGCTGTTGATTGAATGGTCGCGGTGGAAGTCCAGGTGGTGGCCTAAAGGATGACTAGGATAACTGATTGCCAAAATTTTCCTAGGGAGCCTGATTGTTGAAATTTTGGGGAATGGCCTGGTTCTGGTTGTTCCGGTAGGAGAAGTTGGGATGATTTCTTCAACCGGGATTATAGGTGCCTGAGAAAGGATCATTCTACTGCCGCTGATTGAAATTGCCTATAGCATTCACATGATCTACAGACACATCAGAAGAAGAAGAAGGTGCCATTATCTGGCAGTTAGTAGCACCATGTCCAGAATTCCCACAAATTTCACAATTAATTGAATTAAGAGACGATGCATTAAAATTCATTGAAGTAAGTTGGTGGAACAAGGAGTCAACCTTTGCCGCCAATGAACTCAACATATCTAAGTCATGCTTACCTCCTCCTCTTACCGGGACGTTCCTGTCACTCGTCCACTGGTAGTGATTGAGGGCCATGTCCTCGATTAAATTCATGGCATCGTCTACATTCTTCTTCATTAGCGCACCCCCTGCGGCTGCATCCACAGACAAACGAGTTTGATACAAGAGACCATTATAAAAAATATGCACAAGTACCCATTTTTTCAGTCCATGATGCGGGCACATGCGTAGCAACTCCTTAAAATGGTCCCAGGCTTTATATAATGACTCGTTTTTCCTCTGGCTAAAATTCGTTATTTGAGTCCTCAATTGAGCGGTCTTGCTCGGCGGGAAATACTTGGAGTGGAACGCGTGGGAAAGCTGTTCCCACGTTGTGATTGAGCCTTGGGGAAGAGACTGTAGCCTTGCTCGCGTGCGATCCCTAAGGGAAAAGGGAAAAAGACGTAAGCGTATTGCATCAGATGTTACCCCATTTATCTTCAGGGTATCACAGTATTCAAGGAAAATGGACAAATGAAGATTGGGATCTTCCAGTGGTGAACCGCTGAACTGGTTCTGTTGAACCATATGCACAAGGGCCAGCTTGATCTCAAAATTATTTGCTTCGACCGAGGGTCGAGCAATGCTAGAGTGCAAGCCCTGTACATTAGGTGCAGCAAAATCACGTAGTGCGCGGTTCTAGTCCATTGCAGTTGACAGGTTCGGATGGGCTTCCTCAAGCTGTTGATCCTGAATTTTCCTCTGAGCTCGGAGGGTTCTTTCAATCTCTGGATCTTCTGACACTAGCTGACCTGTTCTAATTGTTCTAGGCATGCACAAGGTTACCTAACCAGATAATACAAGCGTGAAAAAAGGAAGACAAGAACTATTAACAAAATGAACTAAAATAAATAAAACAAAAAGAAATTAACAAAAAGTATCTAGTCTATCGACTCAACAGTTAAATCAATATTGACAACGCCTTGCTCCCCGGCAACGGCGCCAAAAACTTGATAGGCCGCGCAAGTGCACAGTTTCTATTGAAGTAGTAAATAAGATCGTTCCCATAGGGAGCAGGTGTCAAGTACCGACTTTACACGTCATTGTTAGCTAGATAATTCGAACTCAAAATGAAAGAACTACACTAAACTAATTTTATCGATCCAAGAAGTTGACGACCGGGAAAATACAATTTAAAAGATCTTCGAAACTCTAGATTTCACCGCGTTGAATGTTTTTAATGTAAAACATTGAATCTAATTAGATTAAAACAAATGGATCTCCTTCTCTCGAAGCTCAATCCGATAGTAAGTAACTTAAGACAATCTTTCCTGTGGTACGGGTTACATTCTCTCGAAGCGTAAACTGGTATCTCACATAAGCTAATTCCCTACTCTCGTAGCAAAATTAGCCTTGAGAGACCCATTAGGCTCTATGAAAGATCATGAGTCCTCGAGTGACGTCGAACGACTCTCGTAATTCTAATCACAAGTTTAAATGAGCACGATCGAGGGTTACGATTCACCTCTCGATACTTCTCGTAACACTTAATACATATAAATTGTCTGTACACAACAATCATATGCAATAAGTGCAACTCATTTAAATAAGCTAAATTACTTAACAATTTCACTGAGATTCATAATAATGTTTTACATGAGGAGAATTGTTCAACGGGCTACGCCCGAGTCCCGAACTAGGGTTTTACTCTAGAAAATAAATCGTTACTCAATGAAAACCCAATAAAATATATTCAAAAGAGGGGAATTACAGATTAAGGGTAGGAGACAATGAATCTTCAGTCTTCTCTCGAAAGCCCCAAAGAATTTCGTCGAATTGAGCCTTTAATCAAGCAAAAACGCCCTTTTTCACCCTAGGTCGCTTCTCTCCAAAGTTTGACCCCCCAAAACCGCTCCAAAAATCCTATTTTATGGTTCTATCTATTCCTTGGGTAGTTAGAAAGTTTCCCTCCAAATTTCTGTTGGGAAACCCCGGGGATATTTTACAATTTTCAGAGATAGAGATTACAAAATACATTGCACAGCGAAAAAATATCCACGAAACAGGCCAGTCCCAAAAACCCAGTGAAGATGTCTTGCGAGGGGGTCGACACGATGTGATAGTAAGTACCTTTAAGCAATTAGAAGCCGATGTCGAGGAAGGCGCCCAAGTGTTCGCCCTCTGTAGTCTCGCACACACGGATTCCTCAAGCTTTCTTCTTCCTCGCCCGGTGCTAGCCTCAGGAAGAAGATCCATGCCTTAGGAGAGTCCTCCAAGCAACTTGCGACACCACCAAGATGTGATGTGCCAAGGAGATGGAAGGAGAAGGGAACGCCGCAAGCCTTCTTGTTCCTTTGCGCCAAGGAAAGGAAGAGGAGGAAGATGAAGCATGCTTGCGCCCTTGATGGAAGAAGAAGAGCTCTAAGTTCTCCAAGTCGTCGCCCTCTAATGCTTCACACCTCCAAGGAATAAGCATCATCAAGAGAGAGGGCAGCAAGGGCTTATTTATAGGAGCAAGAGGCAGTTAGGGGAGAATGGCAAGTGTTGACAATTAGGGCATGATTCTAGGAGATTATCCAATCAAATATATTGATTAAATCTCCACTCCCATATGCGCCTAAGACTTGCCAAAGCAAGCATCAGCTATATGCGCCCATATCATGCCATATGAGGCATTAATCCCATCCATGCGCCTAGACCTAGTCAAGGCAACATGATGGATTGCCTAATGTGGCTTGGGCGCAAGTCCTAATCCAATTAGGACTCTAATTATGTTAATAATCATCCCACAATTGTCAAACACAATCCAATCAATTATCTTGTGTGATTTAATCAAATCCAATTTGATTTAATCACCTAGGAGATACCAAACAAGGCATAGGCGCAAATGCTAGTCCAACTAGGATTCCATATGCGCCTATCCTATTAATTCATCCCCATTATACCCTTCAAGCCTCATAGCCCTTCAATACAACTTATTAGCAAGCCCAACTAAGCAATGGGCCAAGCCCAAAGTCCATTATGCATGTTAACCAAGCTATTGGATCCAATCCAATTTAACCCATGGTCAAATGAGGCTAACCATGGTTAATTTGATCAATATGCCAAAAATGGAAGTTGGCCCCAATAAGTTTCTTCCATCTCATCAGGCCCATTGGCGCTGATGAAACCTCCCAAATAGATCCGAGTTATCCAATAACTCGATCTAAAGGCTACCCGATCAATATGAAAACTTGAGTATCAAGGTGTGCGACCCTGTAGGTTCCTCTAACGCTGGCAGTGCTGACCAAAGGTCATCACAAGCAGTGAGTGGCACCTAGCAGTGCATCGCTGCTACCCAGTCATTGGAATGGATATCGACATCGACATCCCCATCATCGCAACTAGGTACAGATGCATTACAATCTCTTTGCGGAACTGATATCTGATTGGACAAGTGTGTCACCACTTGTTTTCACCCAATCACATGGCTATGACTAAACCAGGTTCTCACCCGGGTATGGCCATACACTTTCAGTCATAGAACCATAGAGGAGCTCCATGGATATCATACTTCCCTTAGGAAGGGGCAAATCCTGTGTCTATCCATTGACCTTCTCATATGGGTCGTGACATGCTCAATGACAACCGTTATTACCTCCCAACTATGGCGAGGTGTTAGGTTGTATCAAAGCAAGTCCCTAACCATATAGAATGGTCAATGACCTCAAGTCAAGGGATCAATGCATCTCCTGTCACTTGTGAGGATAACTCATGACACCAAGTCATAGCCTCACAGCGGGTCAGTCCAGTATATCCACCACTGATATACCCATATGTCTGCGTTAGCACCACGTGCCTAACCAGCCCACATACCAGTCTCACAAGTACCATAGCTGTCCCATATCCACTAAGGTACATCGACTGGGGACTATAGTTCGAGCACAGATCCAATCTGTCTCCAGGGACATTATCATGTTAATAAATATGCGCAGATGTAAACAAACATAGATAACGACAATGCTAGAACGATATAAATATCAGGGTCAAGTAGTACACAAGTGGACCAAAACTAGGTCCTATGGCATATACACCAACAATCTCCCACTTGCACTAAGACCTAGAGGTTGAGCAGCCTCAACCCCATATCTCTAGTACGACCATCATGCTTCTGCTGCGCCAAAGCCTTGGTCAGTGGGTCTGCTAGATTGTTCTCTGTGTCAACTATACTAATCTTGACATCACCTCTGTCAATGATCTCTCTGACCAGGTGAAATCTTATGAGTATGTGTTTTGGATCTTTGATGAGACCGTGGTTCCTTAGCATGTGCAGTTTCCCATTGTTGTCATAGTAGAGCTCAATGGGATCCATTGCACTCGGAACCACCTAAAGTTCAGAATTAAACTTCCTGATCCAAACTGCTTCATTGGCTGCCTCAGAAGCAACCACATACTCAGCTTCGGTTGTAGAATTAGCTATGGTGGATTGCTTGAAGCTCTTCCAGCATACAGCACCTCCAACCATCTTAAACAAATAGCCGGTCTACGATCTAAAGTCGTCAGGGTCAGACTGGAACTATGCATCAGTATAGCCCTGCATACTGAGCTCTTCCTGTCCCCCGTAGACCATATAGAATAAATCCTTAGTCCTTTTCAGGGTACTCAAGGATATTCTTTACAGCCACCCAGTGCTGCAGACCTGGATTGGATTGGTATCGACTGGTTATGCTTACAGCATAAGCCACATCTGGTCTAGTACACAGCATTGCATACATGATTGATCCCACTGCCAAAGCATAGGGAATTCGACTCATGTTATCCCTCTCAGCCTGTGTTGTAGGACACTGGCTCTTTGAGAGAGTAAGACCATGTCTCACTAGAAGGTATCCTTTCTTGGATTGCTCCAAGTTAAACCTCTCCAGGACCTTATCAATGTAGGTACTCTGACTAAGGGCCAGGAGCATCTTGGATCTATCCCGGTAGATCCTCACGCCTAGAATGTAGGCGGCCTCCCCTAAGTCCTTCATCTCGAAACACTTCCCTATCCATGTCTTCACAGCTTGAAGACTAAGGATGTCATTTCCGATGAGCAGTATGTTATCGACATACATGACCAAAAAAGTCACCAAGCTCCCACTGAATTTTCTGTATACACAGGCGTCATCTTCACTTTTGATAAAGTCATAATCTCTCACAGCTTCATCAAATCAAAGATTCCAACTTTGAGATGCTTGCTTTAATCCATAAATGGATCTCTTTAGCCTGCAGACCTTACTAGCCTCTGCAGGATGGATGAAGCCATCAGGTTGTGACATATACACATCCTCAGTCAGCTTCCCGTTAAGGAACGCTGTCTTCACATCCATCTGCCATATCTCATAGTCATGATATACAGCTATAGCAAGCAGAATCCGAATGGATTTGATCATAGCAACTGGCGAGAAGGTTTCATCATAGTCCACCCCGTGGACTTGTTTGAATCCTTTAGCCACTAGTCTACCCTTATAGGTAACTATATTGCTATTCATGTCTGTCTTCCTCTTGAAGACCCATTTACACCCTATGGGTTTTACCCCATCAGGCAACTCAACCAAATCCCAGACTTGGTTAGCCAACATGGAATCCATCTCGAATCGCATGGCGTCAAGCCATCTCTCAGAGTCCGGTCCACTGACTGCCTCATCATAGGTTCTGGGTTCATCCTCAATGATGAAGATTCCATCGTGTTGGGTCGACAGCAACCCGTACCTTTCAGGTGCACGACGAATCCTCCCAGACCTACGTGGGACCTGTGTCTGAGCCTCAGGTTGTACAGCAACCGGTGCAGGTGGCTCAGATTCCATCTCTTTGTCTTGTGGTTGCACTTGGACCTCATCCAGGCCAAACTTCCTCCCACTAACTTCTTTCATGAGAAATTCTTTCTCTAGAAAGACAGCACCCCGAGCAACAAAAACTTTGTTCTCGGTTGGGACATAAAAGTAGTAACCCTTAGTCTCCTTAAGGTACCCCACAAACATACACTTATCAGATCTAGGTTCTAGCTTGCTAGAATCCTAACGTTTGACATAAGCCTCACATCCCCAGATCCTGATAAAAGTGAGATTAGGGCGTCTCCCACTCCATACCTCGTATGGAATCTTTGAGACACTCTTAGATGTAACATTATTCAGTATTAGAGAAGCTGTCTCAAGTGCATGTCCTCAGAATGAGGAGGTAGAGTTGCATGACTCATCATAGACCGAACTATGTCCAACAAGGTTCGATTTCTCCTTTCAGATACACCATTCTACTAAGGTGCTCCAGGAGGAGTGAGTTGGGATATGATCCCACACTTACTCAGATAGTCAAAGAACTCACTGCTCAGGTGCTCTCCATCATGATCTAATCGAAGATCCTTAAAGGATCTACCAAGCTGGTTCTCTACTTCATGTCTGAACTCCTTAAAT